>JAOXNG010000021.1:82359934-82370532 GCA_028566535.1 Scolopax minor
CATGGAGATAATGGCCCCATTTACTGGTCACTGCTCTCTCACCCAGTACCAAGCTCCTTTTCTGTTTCTCCATAATATACCCTAATTTGCTAGAGGCCACAGTTCTAAACCCCTCTTATATTTTAAAATAGAAAACATATTACTTGTCTCTCAGCCTTCAGACTTATTATAGTCAAGGTATTGACTACAGGAGAAGCAAAGTAAGTGCTGGAAACTGAAATCCTATATCCAAACATATAGAAAAAGATGCTGTGTCAGACACATGGAAGACAATTTGGTATGCCTAATCCAGCTCTGCCAATTGCTTTAACCCTTACCCAAAGAGTTTATATCTGGGTTTGGAGGGCTTAGAGAGCATGCTGTTACTATTTACCATGTCTTCATGTCTGCACCAAGAGTTTGGGTAGCAGTGTGTACTCTTGTTAAGAGAGAAAGAAACTGTTGTTAGGTGGTAGCATCATCTGCACACAGTAGGTCAACAAAAAACCTGATCTGAACTCAGTCTCGAAACACAGAGATAAAAGTCTCCATAATTCAGCTTCCAAACTGTGTATGATTTCATAGGCACCTGAGTAAACTAATGAAGTATACTGCAACAGCATATAGCTCTGACGTGGGGTGCTTTTCAAGCTAACATTCACCCTGATTTACTTCTGATATAGAGAAAATGAACAATTCTTTTTAAGAAAAAAAAATTGCATTATTTTCCTTGATGCTTCTTATGGTATTGGGATTATTTTAACTAGGAGCTGATGTGTTGCAGCCATTCTATTTTTTCTTAAGAATCATGTTGTTCTTATGGAGAACAGACAGAAAACGAATGCTTTGCATATGATGTTGTCAGATAGTTTTAATGACCGTACTTGAGAAACGAGAGGGGAAAAGAGATTGAAGCTTAGTTATTTGAATGAGGACTTAATTAGGAACTCGGTTCTATAAGAGTAATATTGCTTTCTGTTCTCAATTGCTCTCTGTGTAATATGAACAATGACTTGCCAATTGTGTACGATTATCAATAGTTACTTATGGAAATAGATTTTGCCTCTACACTTAATTATGCTTTTGCATGTGAAGTAAGCATTCTATTGCCACTGGGGTGTTTCACTGAATCTATTTTTTTTTTCTATTAATCTATGGATTGATACCTGTTTTATTCACACTTCTATGCTATTCTCTCTGCTTGCTTATATGACAAGTTTTTGGTGACCCAATATAACTCATTTCAAAAATATCATAAAATATGATATTTATATGCATGTTTTAAGATTATATAAGTACATATAATTAATCTATAATATAAATATATTATATAAAATATTATAAAGTATTTCAATTCTAAAAATAACAATTAATTATTAATAATTACCATTCAGTATTCGTTTTCATTTTAGGGAACTGCATTTTTCTGTTTTACTAAATAGATCTGTAAACAAATACTGACTGTATTCATGTGCAAGTATACAAGGACAATTTTTCAACAGCAATTTTTGATATCATTAGACAGTGTCAACTGATTCTAGGAGGTAGATATCTCAAAGACAGCAAGATTCCCCAAGCTTTGTGAAAATAAGTGACTGATTAAATGAAATTTTTTTTCTATAGAAAATTTGTTAACTACGCTTTGCTTGACTTGTCAGAACCTAAATGGAAAAGGAAGATACTGGAAGTAATGCAAATGATCACAGAAGTTTTTTGTCTTTTTTTTCTGTTGGATTTTTTTCTCTCTTGTATCTATGAAGGAAGAAAGGGGTGCCAGGGAGAATACAGAATACATTCATTCCCATGGTCATAAATGTGCACTAACAATATAAATGAAGCCTGAAAGGGTATTAATACATTATGGAGAAGAAATTTCTATACTATTGTTCCCCCTAAAGCATTTCAATTTGTACTTTTAAACATTATTTATCTAATTTGGTTTGTATAATCTAGATAAAAGCCATTTGTTCAATGCTTTGGATCTGTGTACTGGCCTCCTCAAAAAAACCTCCATTCCTTTTCCCTAAAGCATTAAGAAACAAACCAAAAAATTATTCCTGGCAACAACATTACATTGAATTCACCTTACAAACTTCCAAGGTATGGAAACATATTTGCTTGTCTTTAGAAGTTTCACGTAAAAGAATTACTGTGTTGTTTGTAAAGTTCTATGACAATCTGGATATCTTAGTTGGGTGTACAAGGCAAGGTATGTCTGTTGATGTTTTGGTTGACAGCCAGTGTGGCTCTGTGGGGAAAAAAAAAAGAATCAGACAAAACCATTCCCAAAATTAAAGGTGACATGAGTTCTGCGCTCTAGACATTTTCACATAAATAAAAGAATTTCTCAGACTTCCCACTTCGTAAAAGCTCATGAAGTTCTGAGGGAGGATCCTACAGGATTCTGTGTGAGAGATGTTGTGATCAGAATCAACTCACTAGGTCTGCATTTCCACCTACCTATAATTTCAATTTAAATTATTGGAAACTAAGTAGATGAAAAAAATAAACTGGTTTACATCTAAAGGAATGTATTTTAATTAAGATGTTGATTTAATTAACAGAACAGCACATTACACTTCATCAAGACGTTTTCTGGTGGCATGAGATCTTGCATATGCCCATAAGGCTAGTTGAGTATGTGGTCCTCTCCTGCTAGGAACCTTATCTGCTTTTCAGAAAGATAAAGTGGTTCTTTGCACATAACTGAATTACCTTCCTAGGGAGCTCCTTTTTACCTTCTGTCACAGCCTCTGCCTGGAAAAAGAACCTGAAATATTTTTAACATTCAGAGGATTTTGAAAACTGATCTCTTTGGATCAAGTGCAAGAGGAGAGATGCCCTCTTTGAAGGTCACAAAGGATATCTGAACCTTTACCTTTGTTATAATCAACTGTATTTCCCAAAAAGTTCTATGGAAGAGTTAAAAAACCAAATCACTCTTCTGTTAAAATGATAGCCCATGTTATCAGAGCTTTTTATCCTTTGCCAAAGGAAAATTCTAACATGTACGGTACATGTTAGCTCTCTGGTGAGCTTCCCTGAGCTGCATTGTGTACTACTGCCTGATTTCAGTGATGCAAAATATGGAGTGTTTAGATCACTAATCCTTCAGTAGTCTTGTTATGGCAAGGCCAAGTGATACAGTTCCACCACCCAGTCACCATCTTGTTAATTTTGCTCACTGTCCAGCAGAGTTTCAAGCCTAATCTAAAGACTAGGATCCTGTTGTATTAGGCATTGTGAGACCATATTGAGAAAACAAAAAGGAGCTTCTTCATTCGAGTAGCTGCCAACCAGAATGTAGGACAAGAGGAAGGAGATACATTCAGGTAAACGAGGGAGTTACAAGAAAACAGAAAACATGATAGAACCAATCAAGCTATCTTGATATCGTTCAGGCAGCAGAAAGAAGACAATGTTATTGTTTGGTAGCTACACGTTGGAACGATTCTCTCAAATATGGAAGACACAGCAGAAGAAATTGTGGATCATACTGTTTAAAAATGAAATACAGATTTAAAATTTGGAAATAAAACTTTGAATTAAGTTTGAATCCAGAACTGACATTTCAGTAGGTTAGGAAGAGTTCAAGAATGTCCTGAAAAGTACAGAGAGATATCATGCCTCACAAAACTTAATAAATGGATCCACAAGTGGATGCAAAGAAATACATAAAGTGATGAGGTCCTTTTAGCAGCATTCTGAAGTAGCAAGTATTGGAAAATGTTGCTTTTAATATAGCAGATATTGAAGTAACTGAGATGTGAGGAGAAGAAACCTGGACAAGAGATTTATCTTTATAGAGCAAGATAAGTTATTTTACAGATGGATAAAGAAAAGTAATTCTTATAACAATTAAACAAAAGCTGAATAAGATGACCTGTAGTGACACTAAAGCTAAATTTAAATGGGGGTTGCATCATAAAGATGCTTTGTCTGTCATGATCAAGAAATGATGTAATAAGAACTTGGAGGAAGAATAGGAAGGACATGTACAGTTTAGCCAAGTTGAACTTGAACTGCTAACTAAATATAGACATAGAGGTGTCAGACAAGCTAAAAATGTGCAAAACGAATTTGATTCTACTATAGTCATTTATCCCTGGAAACTCTGTACATTCTCATAGAATAATTTACATTGGAAAAGACCCTTAAGATCATCGAGTCTAAGCATAAACTTATCACTGCCAAGTCCACCAGAAAAACATGTCCATAAGCATCAAGTCATTTAAATACCTCTAGGGCTGGTGACTCAATCACTTCAGTGGGCAGCCCTTCACAATGCTTGACAACCATTTCCATTAAGAAATTTTCCCTACTATCAAACTTAAACCTCTCCTGGTGCAACTCAAGAACAATTCCTCTTATCCTATTGCTTAGTTTGAGAAGAGACCAACACGCATCTCAGCACAACCTCCTTTCAGGTCTACAACTATCTGAAAGCAATAAGGTCTTCCATCAGCCTCCTTCTCTCCAAGCTAAACAACCCTAGTACCCTCATCCACTCTTCATAAGACTTGTGCTCCAGACCCCTCAGCACCTTCATCACTCTTTGGATACACTCCAGCACCTCAATGTCTTTCTTGTAGTGAGGGCCTCAAAACTGAAACACCTATCAGTCTCTGTTGATAGTGAGAGATTTTGGTACACAGACATGCATTTTTCCTACCTTTTTATGCACTTTCTGTAGTTTGGTCAAATTGTGTACAATATCTTCCTAGAGATGTTTTCTTTCATGAGAGAAAACAAAAAAAAACCAAAAAAAACCACAAAAAAAATACCCACACCACAGTGTTACTGTAGTAATATAGAGAAAATAAATGGACCTGGCTTAGCCAGCTCTTTAATCTTTTGAAAGACTGTACATGAGAGAAGATGCAGGAAATACATAAAGAATGGTAGAAGACAGATAAATCCTCTGATGCGACTAGCTTTGTCCTTATAACTACATTATAGATGAGAAAAACAATGCAGTCTACACATTTTAGACCAAATCACCAACAGCACTTCCACAGATAAAAAGAAAAAAAAAATCCACCTTTTGTTTGCTGCACTATGTATCCTTTTCAGTCAGAACAAAATTCTCTATAGCATACTTGAATACAGCTCCTCATTATAACTAATAAGACATACCAGCTAATGGTGGTCATGATCAAATATAGTTTCTGTTTAGCAAGCAGTACAAAATAATAAGGTTTATGATGAGGCAACACTTGCTCATTATATCATAATCATCAGGAAATATGACAAACTATTTCATAGACCAAAACCATACTCCTTTGCAAAGCCTTGTGATGTGCCCACCAACAAATAGCTTCTGATTTTTATTCATAGGATTCTTTCACCAATAACTGGTTGGTAAGAGATGTGTCGGAATCAATCACCTTTTAGATGTGCATGCAGTGAAGTGATAGGACAAGACACTGGGTATCCTTGTAAAAATCACACTTTCCATCAAACAATAGAAATTGTTTTCTCTTTAGTGTTGAAAATATCCCACTATTTGGTTCAAATCTCCTTGTGATACGTACAGATAAAGAAAAACATTTCTAGGGATTGCAAAACAGTAGGGTTCTGTCAATCATAATATTTTTTGATGCTGAATAGTACCAAAGCTTTGGCTGGAATAGCTTTTCATACTGGTAATTCTATGAATTCCATTTCTTTGTTTTTGTGAAATGGGACAGCTTGCAACCTATTAACAAGAACTCAGCTATTTGCTATACTTAATGTTCTTTTCTCATTACTTACGTGACACAATTCTTCCTGATCCATGTCTAAATGATTCCAAAACTTCCCAAGAACTTTCAAGGTAGCTGCGTGAACACTCCTGATGTGAGTTCTTCTACATGCAGATTTATGAGAACTTTTCGTAAGGAAATCTTACAAAGCTTCAGATATAACATTCTGATCTACAATACAATTTATAAAATATTTTTTTTTTATCTTTCATTAAAATTCAGAACAGTGTTTATGTGTTATATGTTTTTCCTCCTCAGTCAGTACAAATATACACACTTGTTCTTACATTTCTTAGGAATACTTGTTATAGTCGATTATATGAAAAAATTTCACAGCTAAATGAAAGCTCCAATGTAGGATTTCACTTTTAATGTACTTGATTGGAACCAATTCAAAATTTAACAGGGAACTAAAGGGTTCTACTGAACTTAAATTAAAAAAAAATGTTGCTGAGTAAAGAATTCTCAAAGGCTATAAAGTAATTGCTGATGTCAGAAACACCTTTCCTATATTTTGCTTGTTTTTTTGGCACCAGCTGGTATCTTTATAACTGCCACTGATCACGACACAGCTTGAAAACACTCCAAGTTGTATTGTTATGGAGATTTTATCTATGTGGAGATATAGGCTCCTTCCTTCAAATTATTATTTAGGAGTTTTACAATAGATACTCCTCAGTCATTTCTCTTTGGAGAAAAAGATTTACTTTCCATTAACTAGTTTACCAGCTTAGGTGACATAAGTCAGGCAGTTATCTTCCTCTAAAGGTACTGTGTGTTTTGGATGCTACATTTAATACATTTTAAAAAAAACTAATCAAACATCTTTCTAGATCCTACATTTTATCAAAGTAAAAAGAAACTGTACCTGAGATTCAGTGAGGCTTATAAAATATCTCCAACATGAAATCTAAACCGGAATCAGATATATGCTGGCTAATCATCTAGAAGTTCTGATGCTCATTTTCTGTTGGCCTTCGAAACTTGGAAGTTTGTCCACCTCTGTATGAGACACCTAAGGTAACCCAAGAAAAGCTAATGTCCACTTTATTTATTTTTTTTTTTCTGTAAAAGAATACATTTCAATACCGCACTATCTCATAAATAACATTTTGCACTTTCTGATGAAGTCATTGCACAACTTAGGGAGCTAAGCATACTATTTTGGCCTGCATTTTCTTATTTTTACATTAAAGATTATTTCAAGCTTTTTCCTCAATTTTTAGCACAGATACATAGCTGCCACTAAGAATGATGTACTGAACATCTTGTTCCAAAAATACATTTAGACCTTTAATGGTTAAATTTAGTATGGTCAAGCTTTGAGAACAAATTGCTTACCTGTTAGACTGATATCATTCAGACAAGCAATCTGTTCTGGTAGACCAAGAAGAGCCAAGATAATTATTTTTTAAGAATTGAAAACATCCTTTTTTTATTATCATACAAATATAATAAGAGAAAAATGCACCTACGGGGGATATCTGTGTTGTTTTTCAATTAGCTCAATCAATCAGAATAAACATGATGAGTCAGAATAGGTTTATGGCCCCAACAATCATATCAAATTCCACAGGGGAATATTTCTGCCTTTATGACATGGATAAGTAAACGATGAATGCAATAATTGATTTCTTCCTGCGTCTCTACACTAGTTAAAAATCTAAAGCTGCAGTTATGTCTTCTTAACATTTAGATCATTATTGAGATTTTAAAAGACTTGTGGGTCTTTCATGGGTTTTAGCAAGGGGGTTTTTGTGTTTTGTTTTTGTTGTTATTTGTTTGTGGTTTTAAATATGACAAAGGAGAAGAACAGAAGACTTACTAACACATTCTCATAATTTATAATTCCCTCAGATCCCTGGGCAAATGTGCCTTATTTCCCTGTCCTTGCATGCTGAAGAGCAGCAAAACAGAAAACGGACCCTGGCTGTTTGTGGATCCTCAAGGAATATGACATCAGAAAAAGGAATGTAGATACATCACTTCTATAGACAATTTTCTCCCTCCTGGTTTCATTAAAGAACTTTTAATTTTTAGCCTTTAGAAAGTTAAATATTAATAAACTTCTGTTTCACAAAAATGAAAGAAACAATTCTTTGTGAGTTGGCCCTCATGACAGTTTCCTTTCTGTGTTAATCCCTACATTTAACAATATGTCACTTAAGACACAGGAAAAATATCTCTGCAGGTCCATTTCTGCTCTCCTCTACACAGATGAAACTCCTATTGACTTCAGTGGGAATTAAAGAGGGTGAAACTCAAAGGGAAATTTGATGATGTATGTGTATGTCCAAGCAAGAACGGCCATCTGTTATAAACTGCAGTATTAATGGCCTTACCAGCTCATGTCTGGAAACTGAAAGGATGATATAAGTGTTGCTACTTTTAACTGTGTCCCTGTTGTTGTGCTGGGGTTTTTTTGTGGCATTTTGTGTTTGTTTTTTTTTTTTTTTCACCTCCTAGTAGGCTCAGCTAAGTCATGCAGTCATTTCCCATTTCTCCTCTTGAAGAATGGAGTAATACTGTTACTTAATGGTTCAAATAATTTTCTTTTGGAACTCAGATGGGACACTTAAAAATAGCTAAAACTGTTTCTCCTTGAACAAGAGAAATAAAGTTATTTCTTTTGTAATAGGAAACCACTTGTTTAAGTCTGAGCAAAGATAGATTACTCATAGGGGCACCTAATTATCTTCATATGATACCCTTAAAGCGCACTGGCTAGAATGGTATGCATGCCATTTAAGCACTGCACTGGAACATCTTTGTATTGGTTTGTTTGAGTTCAAGCACTTTACTGGAACTAAGGGAAGTGTTTAATGGCCTTTGCCTTGTCTGGAGGCCTAGAAATGGTTCATAAGAATTGCTGCTACTAGAACTAACAACTAATGGAGATTCTTCTTTCATTCAATCGATAAACTCAATGCTTTGGGAAGCAATGCTCTTCGGTTCAATTTCCAGGATTCCTTACACAGGAATTTCTGGCAGATTTCTTACACGGTGTGCCACTTCCGGTAACATATTAATGAACATTCAAAACAGGACAAAGTGTCTTTTACAACTATAAAGTTTATTTCCAAGCATTTGAAGACAGACAATTCATGCCAATCAAATACTAGGGAATATATCATTTATTGACCAGGAAAATGAAAATCTTTAAAAGTTCAGATCCATGAAACATAGTAGAGATGCAAGATATATACTGAGAAACGTATATAAAATTGCTTATTTCTGGAATGTGGAGAACATAAAAACTGACAAAGGTTGAGGGGTAAGTCTCAGACAAAAAAAATCTAGTTGAACTATTTTGTTACATATCACTTGTAGCATCAGCACCTGTTAGCATATTTAATAGAAAATATAGGAGTTTAGATTCAATAAAAAAACAAATTAATTCAATGCAATCTATTACTTTCTCTATTATAATGCACATTCACAAAGAGCACACAGGTTCCCCTTGCCCAGTAGCAAATATTCAACAAGTAGATGGAAGATGATTATTGCAGCTACTTTGTGAACAGCTACATTAGCCAAAAAAGCAAAGTTCTGTTGCTGCTGTAAAGAAGGCCTATCCTACTCAAGTAATTTATGATGCAGGAAGCTGGGAGTATTAATTTCATGCATCAGCCAAATCTGAAAGATTGAACAGGAAGGAAAAACATTTGTGCAGCCAAGGAGTATTTATATATTTCCATATTGAACTATATATATATGTACATGTTTGTTTAAAACAGAACAGAATTTAATTGTGCTCTCCCATGGAGAATTGTCCTCCTATACAATAAAAGACACTTTAGTTTAGTTTCAGCAATTAAGATGAAACCAGACTATTAACTCATAGTATAGTCATAGTAATACGGACTACTAGCAGAGTGTTGGGGAATATAGACAATAGCATAAACATACAACCCCAAGGGACAAGGGAACAGCATGTTTACAGAGCTGTATGACATCGTAATTTTTTTTTATATACATGAGTTTACAATACAGAACAATAAGTAGTGTCAGGAAATTGTGTGGATTGTTAAAAAAATTAGTGGGTTATTTTACTGATGGGATGCTGATTAAACAGGGTTAAAATTAGGCCTGATTTAAGCAAAATCCCATAGCAAATACAAAACTGTTGGCATGTAATGCTATTCCTGCAAATCATTTTCTTGTAGCTCATTTTCACAGCACTTCAGCATATTCTGTGTTTTGAGGGTTACGTTATAGTCACCACACAGTAGTTAAGCTCAATGGAAAAGCAAAACTTGAACAAAGAAAAAAAAATAATCAAGCTTTCTTGTGAATTTTTGCCCCACAGCTAAGATCAGTTTGAGCCAACATATGAAAGTTTCTGTGATTAGGCCCCAAAGCACAAAAATACCAATTAATTATGATGATTAGATATGTCTTCATTAGCAGCCTATAAATAAATCATACACAGCACTGTGCAGCCAGTATTTCTGCTGCACTGGAGAAAAAAAAGTCCTTCAGTGCACTTTGCTAACTATCTAATTAATTTTAAATTTTGATATAATTTGGCATTTGTATCATATAACAGAACTTTGAGTATTTTCTTGTGTTTATATAAACTCGTGTGTGTAAGCCTATAGATGTTTGCTAGGATATATAAAATATCTGTTTCTGTTGCATGAAGGAACTGTCTCTAGATATAAGACCATATTTAACTTAATTTTGATATTACTACAAGTATTTACTCAGTGTAAATATTTTTGTTAGCATGTAACATTTAAATCAAGATTAATTCATTCAGTTATACGCTCTTCACCCTCTGATCTGTATAAATGATGTTGCATCCATTTCTGGGTGGTGGAAGAGGAGCATATGGCACATTACGAAGCTGATGGTTGAGTGTGGCCTACATTA
>JAOXNG010000021.1:82403667-82414084 GCA_028566535.1 Scolopax minor
GGAGGGTAAGGAGAGAGGCTTCATGTGTCCACAGAGCAGCTGGGACAAAGCTGAAGAGCCCAGATCTAGGGCCAGGGAGGGAGGCTCTACATCTCTGAGTTTCAGACCTACAGGGTGTGTGCAGCAAAGGGAGATTTAGGACTGCTTATAACAGGGTAATAAATTACTCTCCTTCAAAAATTAACTGAAAACTTGTTTGTCCCAATGTTTTTTTTGACACTAAATCTCTCTTCTGCTCCTAAAGCTACTGGGGAGAGGCTGGGGGAGGAGAGAAAGAGAGTACTGTCCTTGAAGAAACATGTTTTCCCAGTAAGTGTGTGGGGAGGTGACAATATGTGTCTTTATTGTCCCAGCAGGGCTGCACCTGCAGTGTTCTGTGCTTTTGTTTGGGTCCCTACAGTTCTGGAAGGACTGTGCAGCTATAAAGACAAAGGAACAGAACTTTTTTGAGGTAAAAGGGACAATTTTTTATAGTTTACTGAAAATCGCTTGGTGTAGGTAAGGATTTGCTATGCTGCCTTCTAAAAATATCTTTTATGTTTCTGTGCAAATAAGGGGAGGGATTTGTTCAGCCCTTCAAATGGTAGGTCAAGGTGCACGGAAGCAATGTGAAGAAAAAAACAGGTTGAAGGTGCATGTTGGGAACAGCATTTGGGTCAAATGTATAGTCACTGCAGATATCTGAGAATGGGATAGATAAATAAATTACCGTACGGTATTATTCACACTTTCCTGTTAAACACCTCCAATCTAAAGGCTTCAGATTGACCTATTTTTTTTTTTTTTTAATAATCTGTATTACCTGTCCATGAGTGTACAGATAGGATTCAGCAGCTGAGATGAGCCTGGAAATGGGACCATTACAGCACAGAATAATTTTTGGAGGGAGAATTAAATACAATTTCCCTGACTGAAGGCACAGACTTCTAGGCTCAGTGGTCAAATCCCAGGAGGAATAATGGCCACAACAGCAGGTTTAACACCCTTCTGTTGCATGTAAAACAATAATGTGCCTTTTGCTCAATGGTACAAATGGTGGGGAGGCAGAGGGCAGTTCTTGGGGTGGCCAAGTTTCAAGGAGTGGTCAATCACGTCTTCCTGAGTAAATCAGCTTTGAGCAGAAGAGCTGCAGGAGGCAGGCCTGTAACTAATTTGAAAGGGCAGACTTTGAGATCTGAAGAGAACTCATTCATAAAGGTGCTTATGGCTCTGAATGTGAAGGAAACTTGAAACTTTGTCAAAGATGCAGAAATCCTATGGAAATAATATCCCAGCAAGGGTGAAGCTGACGGAAAGGATTTGTAGTCAAACAGGGTGTGGGTGGTTGGCAGAGGGTCTGCAAGGAATGGGAGAAGGGCAGGTTGCAGAAGAGCACATCTCTTAGAGGTGTAGAAGTACAGGGATAAAATGGCAATTGCTGCAATGAAGCTGAGTGGGGCCCTGACGTGTATACTAAAATATAAAGCAAAATTCTTTAAAGCTATATAAATGAAAAGGCAACATGAGTCTTTATAAACACTCCGCATTCAAGTGGGTGTGTAAATGTAATATAGCCAGAATGTGGCTGCGCAATGTGCTAACTGGGCTAGCCACTAATTCTCACAGACTCCTTGAGGTGGTCCCACAGAGCTGGAGGATTCCCTCTCGTGTGATGAACAAAGGGAGTGGGAGCAGCTGACACCACTGCTAAAAGGAGTGGCTCTTTTCCCTCCAACCGTCCATCCCCTCCGTTTTGCTGGCACAAGCATTTCTGTTGCCTCCCAGTGAATTGAACTGGGGAACTGGAAAACAAGCTGGCCAAGCAGAAGGGCTGTCTTCAGCCACAGTGGTTCCCCTCCAGGTCACCGCAAGATGCGGTGCAAAGGCGGGAGCAAGCCCCAGCGAGGAAGGGAGTGCTTCTTTCCCAGGCAATACAGGTGTCTGCCAGCCTGGAGTGTTTGTGGACCTCTGTCTGTGTAGTTTGTGTTCTGCAGGGAGCAAGTTCCTTGCAGGAAGCAGCAGGGCTGTCAGTCCGATCTGGGATGTGCTTGGGGCATAGGAACATGCTTTTATATGAAGGAATAGAGAAGGGCCTGGAAGTATGTGCAAGATGAGTGTACTGAAGCTGGATGAATAGTTTCAGGCAAGCCTAGGATTTTATTTTTGGTAGGAATTTCTTTTTCTAGAAATGGGAATTAAGTTGTACTGATTTGCAGGGCTGTGTTAGGTATGACCCAGCAGAAGACAGCATTTGCCACAGGATGTAAGATGGGTGTTAGTAGTTGACTTGTGTGATAGATGGTGAAAGAATTGAAGACAGCAATAGGGTGTATTGAAAAGCATCAGATTGGAGTGAAGCTGTTAGTAGAGTTTTAATGGATTGGTCCTTGGGCTAATTTTATTCCCTGTTTTTATTAGGGACATTAAACTTCTTGTCTTAAAAATGTAGTAGTGTGTTATTGAAATTTGCAGATGTTGCAAAACTGGGAAGTATTTTCAGCATAGAAAGCTGCTTTGTAGAAGGGATTTGATGATAAGTGCCAAAAAATGTTTACACATGGAGAGCTCTATTGGTACCACCGCATATGGCACTGGTAGGATGGAGCATAAACACAAAATGCAATTATTGTCACTTGTGTTACAGAAGATGAATTGAAACTGGAATGGGTGCAGAAGCGGCTTACTGGGATGATCAGAGGGAGACTACAAAAGGATAGAGTCTAAAGATGTTGGCCTCTCTAGAATGAAAACTGAGAGGGTACACACTTGGTCTCTGTAAATACATTGAAGTTTAACACCAAGCAAATCAAAAAGTCCATGAAATAGTGGACAAGAACAAATTGGTCTGAATGGGTCACAAGAAGTCTTAGGCTGGATAATTAGGACGTTTCAGGTCATGAGGAAGTGGGATTTTTAGCTGACCTGAAGAATTTTTTCAGGGAGGTGGGAGATGAAGAATAAACTTCTTTCTCTCTACATGTACAATAGGAAACAGCTATGTAATTGTGGGCATTTTCTTGTGGAAAGTGTAGGTTTGAGAAAAGCCATGAAACGTTAGTTACTTGGGAAGATTTGTCTGCAAACTCATCTATTTCACCTTTGCTGAGAGCCTCTCTCTGAATTTGGATGGGCAGCCTTACTGAAAGATGGGTGCTGTTAAATTGTGTTCCTTGCAGGTACCAGAAACTGCAAACCAGTCAGCAAAATGACAGCGGGGTATGAAGGACTCTGTAGAAAAGAAAGGTCTTTTCAGATGTGGCTACTGCTGTAGGAGGAATTGATAGGTGAATCCACACACTTAACACAGCTAATGTGGGAGAAAGCTCTGTGTGAAACTGAAACTACTGTGGTTCTTGTTAGACTGAGACTTCAATCTGTCTTTTAAATGAGAATTTCACAGCTTATAACACCTGACACCAAAGAGGAACACCTACAAGTAATGTGCTGTGGGATAGACACTGAGATACACTTTCTTCACAAAACTATACTAATGGAGTGTTAGAAGGCACCTCATCACAAACTGTGGTGACAGTCTTTTAAAACTACTCTGCCTTAATCAAAGATGGAAAAGAGTTTAAGCATATAAACATAGAAATTACCATACACACTATTCACTGCAGGGAAAGAAAAGACATGGAAGGACTAGGTACCTGCAGTATCAGCATTGTCATGCCACAGGAGGAGTGCAGGGAGGGCTTCCAGCAGGATTTCCTGGACAGATAATCACCTATTTCATAGTATCACAGGATCACAGAATGGTTGATTTGGGAAGGGACCTTCAGAGAGCATCCTTGTGGTCCTTTGCTGGACTTGCTGCACTATGTCTGTGTCTCTTGTGCTGTGGAGTCCAGAACTGGATCCACCACTCCAGCTGTGTCTCACCAGCACCAAGTTAGTGGGGAAGGATCATCTCTCTTGACCTGCTCCTTCTCATGAATCCCAGGATGCTGTTGACCTTGGATGCAGTGACACAACTCATGTTCAACTTCCTGACCACCTGGTCTTTCTCTGCAAAGCTGTTTTGCAGCCAGTTGGCTCCCAGCATGTAGCGCTGCGTTGGCTTGTTCCTCCCCAGTGGCAGGACTTTGCACTTCCCCTTGGTTAACTTCATGAGGTTCTTGTCAGCACTCTTATAAAACAGAACTTAGTTTATGGGTCTGTGGAAATTTATGGGTCTGGCTAAGTACCCCTCACGGTTTTTGAGGGAAAATTGAAAGAATATTTATTATAATGAGTGAAGCAGACTCTCTCCTCTGTGCCTTTCTGTGTTACATTACAGAACCTTCTTTGAACTAGTCTGGAGCAATGACAGCAGCTCCACCAATGATCAACTTTCGTCAGGCCAGTACTGACAATTTTTTAACACATTTTAAAGGAGAGTTACAAACAGCAGTACTTTTCATTACCTTTACTTAATGATGCTGAATATAGACTCTTACACCTCAACTGGCTCTACTATGGCTCCCCTTTGATAAATTTGTCCTCAGCCAAGTACCAAAGGTGAAAAGTCTAGATCCCCATTAATAACTAATATAACAATATATGGTTTAACCAAAAAAAAGAAGAGAAGAATGAGGTGCATATCTACTGGTTTAGCTGCTATACATGTTCAGAAACTGTTAAGAAAGTTCATGACTTTGATGGCACAACTAAGCAATATAAGAAGGAAAGTACTTTCTGTATGAACTGTATCCAGTTTAGAATCAGTTCTTCCAAGTGCCAGTCAATACAGACATAAAGGCTTGGCCTTAAATTTGATCTTAATTTATTTCAACAGAATCCAACAGTAGTAACGTTGAAGTGAGAACTGGGCTTTGACTCTTGGATTTTTCATGCCATGCTCAGCAGATTAATTTACAAGGACTATTTTACAAGTGGGAAGAATCTTACACTTCTCAGTTGTGTCCAGGATAGAGATTTCCTGGGATGAAGATGAAAGAACCTTAGATCTGTCGTGTTTTCAAGCAATTCTGTCCAAAGCCTGTCTAATCCTTTTGTTTCCCACTAGAAAAAGAAAAGAAGAAAAAACATGATTTCACATCCAAGCCCATTTTAAAAATGGTGCTGAATAGCTATACTGGTTAATTACACTTGGTATGGATCCAGCTTGAATTCCAAACTTCTCAAGGTTACTTTTTTTCCCTTCTGGAAATGTTTCCAATTCTGATACACATCTTCAATAAATTATAACATTGATCTCTACTTTGCATTTGAACATTAAAACTGTGAATGCACAACGTGCTTATGTGTGCTAACATGTATGAAGTTATTGTATAGAATCTCACTTTGGAATTCAGCCAGCTCCTAAATAACATTTTTCCTGACTTCAGTCATGATGAAGAATACACATGCATTTTATACATACATACATCTATACATATATATGCGTGTATATATATGCACACACCTATACCCACATGTTCTTTTACCTACCTATACCTATTCATACACAAATATATATACATGCTATATGTAGTGTGAATATATATGATTTATAATTACACATATTTTTTGCATTTATAGTTAGAAGGAGAAGAAAAAGAGAGAGGCAGAGAATTGTTTGAGCAAAAGAATGAAGAGAAACCTTCATGGGTCCCAATTTTCCCAACCTTCTAAGCCTTTACAGGGTAACTTTGGTTTAGATGAGCAATATGTTGAACTATTTATTTTCCCACCAGGACAACAGCAGTCTTTTGATGGATGTTTAAATCCTATTTTGCAGCAGCAGCAGCATCTGTGACACAAGATCTCTGGAGGAAGTGACTTTTGGAATTCACTCATACTTCTGTCCGTCTTTTCTTGCAATCTGATATTATATTGCATTTTATCTTCAGCTACAGTTCCCTCATGATTTTCTTCCATTTTTCCTTCATCTTTCAGCTTTCCTTCCTCCTTTGTCCTTCTGCAGTCTCCTTTCCCCCATAAACGTACAAACCACTTTTTTTTTTTTTGGTCTTTTTTTCCCACTAGGTTCTGTGCTCAAGAGCTTCAAAGGGAACTAAGCACAGCTATCAATTATGCTCATTTCCCCATTTGAAAACAGAGGGCAGAGAAAACATGAGTGGAGGTTTCCCTTGAGACAGAACTATGAACCTGGATCATGAGACTAATGAGAATGTATGAATGTGGCCAGGAATAAAAAGTCATATCACTGAGTGAAAAACAGAGTTTTACAACTTTAGAAAGTAGAGCATAGCAAAATCTCACTAGTATTTCAGGTGATGGTTTTTTTTTTTTTATCTTACTAAGATGATTTTTTTTTTCTATAAATGTGCAATCAAATCAAAGCAAGACAAAATGTTTCCTAGTCTTTTTTTCCCATGGAGTTATTTGTCAACTTAAGAATTTTTTTTGGAGGCTTTCTTCTTTTTTTTATTTGTTTTCTCAAAGATCTATACCTCAGGTATAGATCATAACCTTGAATAACTATATTAATTATTTTTTTTTCTTGTGGAGTTCATACCTCCACGATCCTGATAGTAATTTAACATATTTTTATGTAGTTTTAGTGGGGCTTGTTCTCTAGAGTTCAAATCTTAGGCAACAGCTTGCTGTGATCCTAATGAAAATCTCAATCTGTCACTCAGCAAAAATTGCCTAAAATGACACTTCAGAAACTAATACTTCATCTTCCAGAAAATATGCAAATAGAGATCCTAAGTGTAATATGCCTTAATTTTAATGAAATCATATGCTCAGCACTTATGTTTATGGAAATAAATACATATTAAAAATAGTCTGTGGCTCTCTAGGCTAGTGTATGCTGTTCTTCCTGCTGTCTGACTGCAATCCGTCACTGTAAATTCATGTCTCAGCTCTATGAGATGGATCTGAACTTAATGAAATAAAGTGACAGTTTTCTGCATCCTAGGTTGTATAAACTTGACAGGAAAGTTGCTTTGTTTATGTATATGCCTGGAGATTATATAAATGAAGTGAAAAGGAAAATAACTAGTTTAAGATAAGTATCCTCCTGACTATTGATGATAAAGAAAACACTACATGCATACCTTTTAATTTAGTAGTATCTATCAGGAATGGAATTATTCATTATACAGATTAAAGAACAAAACAAAATAAATCTTTAACAATATTAAATGTGCTGGAAATATCAACAGCAGTATAATATCTTCCTTAATTAATCTGATAGTAAACAGTACCACTCATCTGATTTTTTCAAAAAAATTCAGCTTCAACTATATTTAATTAGTTCAGTGCAGAGCCTATGCAAATATGAAACAAATATAAAAATTAAAAGCTTAAACAAAGCAAATATACAATTGTCAAAATCTACAACCTGGGAACACTAGAGTTGACTGGTGAAAATATATTTTTTGTGTGTTTTTTTGTCTCCTTGTGACCTAAAATATAACATGTAATCCAGTCCTGTCACTCCTGAGCTATCTGGTAGGAATGCTCCTGAATTGCTGTAAATAGCTTGCCATTCCCAGTAGAGACAGGTGCAAAATTCAGTCTAAAGTGCAAGCTTGTCCTTCTTACCCTACACAAAATGTATAACATATATGGCTATAATTACTGATCAATCGTAGTCTTTTCTCCCACTGAAGCACCATAAAAATTATATTCATGGTGAATTTTCAAAGTACCAAAGAAAGTGTAGATTTATTTCATTTGAGTTTTAGAGATAAGTAGGGCACTAAATGTTTTAGTTACAAAAATATCTCATATTGTTGTTACTATTTCTTTAAATTTCCCTAGCACTTAGAAGATCTAGTCATAGTCTAAGTTTAGTCTTTCTGCTAAACACTGTGCAAATACTGATTGAAAACAGCCCGTGCTCAAAAATATTAATTTTTATGGTAGAGTGAGACAAACTGAGGAAGAAAAGAAAGGAAAGTGTGGTTGAACATCCAGATCAGGGTCCTCTGTGTGCCAGAAGCCAAGCACTTGACAAACTTCTAAGCATCACAGGAAAAAGATATCTGGTGGGATGTTGTAAAAAGCTAATTTCTACAGCACTGCAGATGTTTGTGGGAATATTCCTTTACATATGCAGGACAACCTGGGAGAACTATACATCTGTTTGTTCAAAAATGTCTTAAGTGAACAATATGGAGTTACAGCCATGGGCAACTGTATGTGGCTGTCAGTCTGAACAGTCAATGAGAGATTAAATACTGTGAGCAGGATAAGTACCATAGACTTGATTTTAGATGAAAAGTATAGCTAGTGAATGGATGTATAATTACAAATGATATAGTCAAAGTTACAGCCTGGGAAAATGGACCTGGATTGCTATTTTGAAGTGGATTCTGGAGATAGTTTGCCTTGGTAGGATCAAAAAGAAAGAAATTACAATGCTAAAGAGAGAAAGTCAAAATCAACCCTGTCCCCTTTTCCCTAATTTTAGACATCTGCAGCATGAATATTTACATATGAGCTAGTCTTTCAAGAGATATAGGCACTTTTGGGGGGAATAAAAATAAAAATATTGTGTGATTGGGTGTCTATTTTAGTAAAAATTCCACTCTATAAGTAACTATTTTTCTACAGTGACTAAAAAGGAATCCAAAAAAAGAACACAGATGTCTCTACTGCATATAGGTGCTTGAAATCAGACAAATAACATCTAAGAGGATTATATTATGGGGAGTATGGATGAATGGAAAAACTGTGTCTTAAAGATATTGTAAAAGAGCAAGACATATTATTTAAACGTAACTTAGACCTGAGGACCTAGAGAGGATATTTGAGTTAAGTGTGTTGACTGACAGACATAGATACATCTCCCTGCATGGAGATTTAGGAATGAAGAGGAAAAGCTCTTTCAATCTTCCTCACAATATATGTTTATCTGTGTTGTGCTAGATGAGGTAACTAGACATTCATGAAGAAATATTGGAGAAACAGTTGAAGATCTTTCTATAGAAAGAAAGAGATTGCTTTATTATGGACTAGCAGATTGGTTGATTGTGGTTGAATTCGTATGGCTAAAATTACTCATGTTTAGAAGAGGAAGAAAAAAGGACCACATAGAACATCCACAAAGAGGAGAAGGGATAAAGAGGAGTCTTTACAGGACACAGCAACAGAGACTTAGAAGAGGACAGAGTCACCATAGCAAAATAGGCAGTGTTGAAGATGGATGACTGCTGGTGGCAGCCAAAGCAGGGAATGAGATTAGAATATTGGTTCTAGTGTGTGCCATCAGAAATGAAAATGGTAATAGAGCTTTTATAGACTGCAGTGCATCGCAGCCACACCTGAGCAATTTTTTGATGGAAATAAGAAACTAAATTGGCTTTACACTGAAAAAAAAATCATGGGAAGTAGTAAAGAAGGCTGAAACAAAGACAAGCGTGTGTTTGAGCACTTTTGGTTCTGGTTTGGGGTTGTTGTTTTCCCTAAGATTCGAAAAATATAGAACATGTAATGTGAGACAAAAAACAGGTCAAAGAGGTCACAAGCATCACAATGTGAGATAAGGAGACAGGATGACACCCTAGACCACTTTGTGGAGTTAGAGAAGAACAGAATGAAAAGCCTCCTCATCTCAACATTGGAGAAATATGAGAGGGTGAGAAGGGAAAACAAAAAGATCAAAGAAAGAGAACAGACACACATTTTATCCCCTTTCTCTCAAAAGAAATTGGCAAGGTCCTCTGAGGAGAGAAAAAAGGGGACAGAAGGAGGTGGTGACAAATGAGTTGAAGAAAATAGAAGCTGTGATTTTAGATATGGAAATCAATTAATTTGGAGAAGTTGATTTATTTTAGCAAGAAAAATGTTAGTACTGACTGAAGAATGTAACAAATTTGTAAAGAAGGAAGCCTCCTCCAAGAATTTCCTCCGGCAACTTTCATTCTGAAAGTATCAGTGGAGGAACTGGGTGCCGATGGTTTTGCAGGGTGAGTAGTTCTGTAAGGTATTTGGGCAGGATGCTGGGTCATCCAAAATTTTGAGTTCATCTGGCTGCATACTCTTCATTTTACACTCTAGAACATCCCTGAGCTGAGCCCAGGCCTCTTCTCCAGCAGGAAATTACTCCCCTCCCCACTACATTCAGTTTCACCTGACCCAGAGGGTAGTAGCCAGGGCAAGGAAAATAGTAAGCCTTTTTCCTTTATATTTGTGCAGCTCAAACTACATGGGAAACTTGATCTTCCCTTTCCTCTCTCAGCTTCTTGACATTAACATAATAACCATAACTGGCATTTAGCATAACAATAATAATAGCCAGTAATTTCCTTTTCTAAATAATTAATAGCACCTTGTTTCTTAGGTTTTAAGCCACGTACAGACAGTACATAATGTTCCTTTTTCTTCAAGGAAGAAATTCCTTGATAGGGAAATAGACAACAATGTGAAAAAATCACTGAGGAGTAAAGGATGGGTTTGACAGCTCAGGGTCTTAGTTGTGTTATATTTTTTAAGGACTTTGCTTTTTTACTTAATTTGCCGAATAAGCCATAACCTC
>JAOXNG010000021.1:82414184-82428283 GCA_028566535.1 Scolopax minor
TGGAACAGTTACCAGAAATGAGTCAGGGGATCGATACCTTTACAGAGAGCTCTTCCTTGTCCTCGCCTCATCCCTCGCCATGTAACTGCTGCACAGTGAGGAATAACACACTTATAAAGGCAGCATTTTTAGGAGAGTAGTTTTTCACCATCTGCTTATACAAGGGGATAGGAATAAAGTGAATTCCATATGACTACTGAGTTGAGGAAAGGCCATGGAATCAACTGATGCATGGTCAAAGAACCCAAAGGTGAGACAGATTGCTTTGGTGTTTAGGATTTCAGTTTCCCTGGAAGCGTAATGCGGCACCGAACAGGAAGCAGACTCTAAGTTTCTGTTTTGCACCTGTCTCACCATGTGCTGATTCTGCAAAACTTCACTCACAAATGTTTGTCCTGACTTTATAGGCAGCTTGTTAACATCGGGGGAACTGTTTGAGTTACCATAATTTATATGAATAGGAGTTTGCAAGATCAATTCCAAATCACAAGGGGCAGCATCCCAAAACAGCCTTCACCTAATCTGCAAAATACAATAAGGTTTAGGTTAGATTTAGTTGTTAGAACCAGTACGAGTGTATCTACACTAGCAAACTAAACAGAGCCTAGGGCTTTCTTTGACACTGAAGCCAACTGGCACATCCTTACTATTAAGCTCTCTTGCCATCAAAAACAAGCTAACAACATTCAAACTGCCTATTGGGAATGATTCCCACTCTGTGCTAATTTCCAATGCATGCCTGAGAATTCTTTTCGAGCACACTAGTTGGAACAGAGTGATATTGTGCCAGAGAGTGTACTAGCATTTTAACAATGTGGATGATCATTTATTCAGCATCTCTGCCTGTGCTCTGACATAAATCTACTAGCATGAATAAAAGGCTCATAGGCATCCAGTAACAGGGCACAAGTGGAATTACGTTATCTAACTTCAAGCTCATTTCAAAAATGTTTTCCTGTTGCTCTATCACCTTCTTCCTAAAAATTTCTGTAAACGGTTATATGTTCATGTTTGACATTAAAGGTAAAGTTAAATCCTTGAAATTCCACAATGTAGGCATGTGAGGCACTCCTCTCTTCTGACTCCATCCTACTGGAATCCAGAAATGAAGGATTTCTCTATTAAAGTCATCTTAACAGACATTAGCGAAATAGATGCTTCTACAAATGCATGTTTTTCTAAAAGATCAGCAAAAGATTTTTTTGTGCTACAAACTCCTTTTAGGTCTTGTAGAATGAACTAGATTCTTGCTTCAGCTGCCGGGAATTAAAATCTACTGCATCCACCTCCCAAAAGGTTTCCCCAGCTACTGGGATACAATTTTCTGTAAAAGGAAGACACTTTCCATGTCTCCCATTGAACTTGTGCCACTTGGCAGCAAGGAATACAAGATTTAATAGGCCAAAGTCAGACCACAAGAGGAAACCCACAGGTTAATTAGGACTGGAAGTGCTGAGATCTCTCTCTGCTCCAGGACTTGTTTAGATGGTGTATCTAATGTAAAACGCATTTCATTACGGGACTCAGTCTAAATTTTGTAAGAGGGAATGGATGAGAAACCCATTTTTAAAATAAGCATCACTGCAGTTACATTTTGAGAGAAGCCAGAAGGACTGGTTTGATCAGCTCTGTTCTGATCATCCCTCCCTACAGAATAATGATTCTACAAGTGTGGCAAAGGGCAGATTTATTTTCTTTCTCTCATGGGAGACCATGCAAAAAGGCAGCTGAAGCAGAAGTCACTAGACAATTCTAATTTGGAAAATCCTGCAGCAGTCAATCAGGCTTTGTTTCATTGGTTGGTGGTGTTTTGTTGGGAACTTTTATTATTAAAAAGAAAAAAAAAAGTGAATTTAGAAAGAGTATGTAACAGGGTAAGAAATTATGTACAATGCAATATGCAAATGTAGCTCATGCATAGTATTCCTAATCTTCTGTGGTAATTACAAGATACAAGTACATTGAACTCAGATTTTAAAATTAAATACTGTCATGCTTTTATCAATTTCTGCTTATTAATGGGATAAATTCTGCTCTCATTTACACTGATATCAAGCCAAGAAATACATTCTAGCTAAAACTTCTATTCAGAAATAGTTTTAATTCCTTCATACATGTATAGTAGTCACACAATCAATCCTTATGGCATATTTCTACAGAACTGAAAAGGACTATGAAACTTTCTATATTGCAGCTGTTTAATAGAACACCATATCAGAAATACATTTCTATTAAAATCTCAAGAGCCATATATGTAGGTCATATGTACACACATTGCACAAAAATTCTGTGCAATATGCTATCGCAATCCAAATAAAGGATTTATTTCATTAAAAAATTGTGCATGATTTTGAAAATAATGTCTCTTGAAGCCTAGTATGTTGATCTCTAATACCTTTTAAATGTAATTTAAAAAAAATGTTGTAGAATTAGGTTTTTTCAGAATATATCAGTGAGCTAAAAGTGTAATTTCGTTTATAAATTTAATTTCACAAAGGTAAAGCTATTGCCCATGCTTTATTTTTCTCTGACCTAAAATATACATTGATAATAATGTTCAGTGAATTTTATTTTCCTGTCTACAAGAGATGATGGATACCAGTCATGAACTTTCAGAAGTTTCAAAAATTACAAAAACCAGGATTCTACCTTTTAAAAGTACATTTAAAAGAATAGAGTAAGAATATGCTCTGATTCCGTAAGAGAACAGAGAGGTTTATTTTTACAAACCATGATAATTTTTTTTTTTGCATCATTGAGAAATGTCAGTTAGAAAGGCCAAATTTCCAGACAGCTATGTGTAATATCTTAAGTATTTATTTGCATCCATAGTCACAGTGCAGGTATTATAGCTGCATACATATGCATGTGCATATATCTGACATGGGCCAAAGGGTTCCTCTGTAAGTGATCAAAATTGAGTGACGGGGATGGCTTCATGGCACTGGGTAATAAATGTCTATTCCATTAGCAATTATGCAGATGTAGCCAGAGAATCAAGTGGTTCTTTCTTCCATTCTTTTCCTAGGAAAATCTGAGCCAACTGTTGAGAATTGACCCTGGCCCCACAATGGGTTTTGAATGAATGGAAATCTACTCCCCCCGGCAGCTGAATCCAACTCACTTAATAGAGATTCTTACAAAGTTGCAAAAGTCTCTCCATGAGATCTTCCTCATTCAGAAGTGGAGGACATCATTTCCAGCTATTCAAAGGGCACTATGAGGCATTATTTCTCAAATACTGCCTGAGGAAAATCTTGTTGCCCGGACTTGTCAACCAATTTATGAAGTCCTGATTGATTGACAAATCTTGGGATACTGGAACATAAAATATTTAAGGCACCAGTCCATAGAGTCTGCTATGCAGTTTCCAGAGATCCAGAGGAAAACACCTCCAAAAAGGCCCCAGTAGGCATTCTGTGCATTAAAAGGGAATTTTTCTATAGCTTTCATGCCACTGAAATATCTATGACTGTCTCTGTATCTTCAAGCACCATAGATATCTTGTCTATTTCTCTCAATCCAATTTCTATGCCTTTTTTTTTCTAGAGAACTAGAAGTAAGATACACTTTTCCACACATAGACAGGATAAAATCTGTAGTTCATCACAGTTGTGTGTATGGCTCCCCTTTTACCATATCTTAGGTGCCCCTATATTTCCCTTGGTCTGTGTGGGTTCTCCTCCTGTTCCCTATGACAACCATTCTGTGAACAGCTTGTCTCTGAGGCTTCTGTAGAAATGGAGCTGTGATCTTATCACCCAAGACACAACTAGTTAGAAAGGCATATTCTCCTTTCCCCACACCTCCAAAGCAGCTAAACAAACCATTTCCAGAACTGCACCTTTATGACTCTTTGACCTGAATACCCAAGGGCGTACAACAGCCAAATTTCCTCAGGCACACATATCACGTGAGAGTCTAAACCAATGTATTTTTACCTAAAACACAAAAATAATACATACTATGTAATACATTTCTACATAAATTTCTCTGCCTCTCTCCTCAAAGTTCTGGGCTGCTTAGTTTAAAGAGTCAGGTAGCCATAATTTACTATTTCTACTTCTCTAGATGTTGACTCCTCTTCACAGCACTACGTGTCATTAAAGCTGTTGTACTTTACAGAACATATGTGTTTTATCTTGGTTTATCTTGCAGTCAGGCTGTTCTTTCGATAACACAGTATGGCCTCATCATCTTCACTTCTGACAAAATCTTGCCGTCATTTCACTTGGCTACATTCTCCTATGCCCATCTTTCCCCAAGAAAATGTCTTTTCTGCAAGCTTATTTGTTCAAAATGGTCCTATTTCCTAGTGCAAATATTGTTCATGCAGTCAGATGGTGGCTCCTTATCTTCCTTGATCTGTGATACAGGTGCCACAATAGTGACAGTTGCAGCAGCTTCTATATGCACTGATGATTTTGTGATATAAATACTTCCCCAAGAACTTACGAACTTTATGTAGATTCCTCAAACTGGCAAATACAGATGTCCCTCATTTCAGTTCCTTTCTCGTACTAGAACATATTTCTTCATTTAAACAAATGTCTTCTGTGAGGACCATAAAACATGAATGAGAACACTTAAATAAAAAGACTCACAGAAGCTCCCTTTGTGGGTAACTCTTGCTCTGTTTTTGTTCTAAGGATTGCCTTTTTATTTTTAACAGATTAAAACACACAGTTGATAATGAAATAGAAAATTAAGTTAAAACAAATATAATTTGACCACAGTCTCAAGTTTTTAAAGAGTAAATCAAATCATGTACCAAGTGAGTTTTGTGTAATGATTTCAATATGGGCAATTTACTTGGGAGTTCCGCTAGTCTGGTGGTGCACGAGCAGCAAGCCAAGAAAGTGCCCCACTGTCCTCCATGCTATTTCCCAGAAATTCTTTAAGGGAAGGATCATGGGAATTGGTGCCATCATTTTAGGCAGACATTTAACTGGAAAAAGTGAGCTGCATACAATCGACTGTATGCTCCATTGTCGATATATTCAAGAACACAGAAAGAAAAAAGATGGGGATATTCAGCCCTGATCCCAGTGCCTCAGGTATTTTCACATGGTGTTATAAAGCCTGGAACGCAGCTGGATAACGACTATCCCAACTTTTCTTTACATTCTTTGTCAGCTTTTCACACTGAACTGCCCAGAATGAATAGGGTTTCCTGAGTGCCGAAGTAATTGGGTATCAAATGAACAACCTGAATTGTTGCTAATAACTGAAAGGATGGCTTTTGGCCCCTCTAGCAGTTTATAATAAAGGGAAAAGACACCTAAAACTCAGCATAACTCTTCAGCAATTTCTCAGCCAGACAGAATGGTTAAGAATGTGTATCAATCCTTTGCTCTGTTACTCATTAATGACTATTCAGAACACAGCATTTCTGCATAAACATTTTCCTTTACGCTGATCAAATTTAGAAGATTTCAGAGGAGAGAAACTTTAGAAAAAAAAAAAAAAAGAAAGCTTAACAAGGCTTCCAAACAGAAAATTACATTTCATGTGTGTGTGGCTGTGTTTACATGTGTATAAGAGAGAGAAGTCTAAAAGAGGTTAGAAATGGTCAGTAAGAGGTCCTTATGGTTAAGAGGTAGATAGGAAAGCAAAAGCATCCAAGAGCTTAGAGGAAAAAGAGGTCCTTTGCCAGTAGTAGATCTAACACTTGACTTGGTGTATGGCTAAACACAGAGTGATGATCACAGAATTGGGTGCAGTCAGCATTTAATACCCTGCAGCTGTGGAAACAGTAAACTGATCCACTTGGCTCTTGTGGGATTGAGTAACATTGCTCTAACTGTTGCACCTCTAGTGCAGCTCGGCAATAACGAGGCAAGGGTGTTCAAGAGGATTTCCTATCAACCAGCAGAACTAAGATGGTTTTCTTCTTCCCTTCCCTTCCCTTCCCTTCCCTTCCCTTCCCTTTCTTTTTTTAAAAGTTTTTTTCAAAACAAAGATTTGAAATGTTTGGCTCCACAAATATTAAAGTGTATATTGTCTGTACTGAAATGTTTCTAAACTATGGAAAGTAAAATCTTTCTCTAAAAGGCTTCTAACTGTTTAGGCAAATTTAAAGAAAAATTGTATTAAAAATGGTGAATCAGATCCAAACAATTTACAGCACTATTTTCCAGATGGTTATATAAAATAGGTTCAACTTACTGTTGTTATATACTAAGTCAGCTATTTGCAACACTGCAGATAAAATATAAAGTGGTTGTAAAAGGCTGACTTTTTCATGTGTTAGGCTTTTAATTCCACTTTCCGCTGTGTTCACATAAGTCTAAGACCCTCGGTGTTCCACCTTTCCATTTCAAAGACTTTATGAGCACTTTTCAGGCAGCAGAGTTATTTTTGCTCATTCTAAGGCAATTGATGCAAGGTTTCAAGATATAACATATGGTAGAAGGGAAAATTATATAATATTTTTAAAATTTTCTGTTGCATTTATTTCAACATATTTCTGTAAAACAGGTTGTCCAAGATGCCATGAATGAGGATTACATAAATTATCTTGACTAGACTTAGTACAAATGTGAAATATTGGGAGATGTTCATTAGCAAAGTTGTGATAGCAAGTTCCTGTGCAGGCATTCAGCAGATTTCTTGAGATCTTTTACAGTCTCCTTGTCTAAACTCTCATGATACCAGACTACTATGCTTTTCAGGATATTAAGGTGAATTTTAGATAGTTATTTCAGATTAATTATAGGGGTTAGGATCTCACATGCAGACATTCATTCCCTGCCTGTTGGTGACCATCAAAAACCTTGAATCTCCCAGGCCTCCATTTTTTTACTGTTTCATCAAGTCCCCCTGCTTTTGAGGAAGGGATCAGTCCTTTTCCTTAAACAAAACTGGCATCATGTCCATGTGTTGTGCATGTATGCTTAATCTACAAGGTCTTTGAGTACAGGCTATCCCTTAGTGCAGGCCAAAACTTATTTTTCCTAGTAGTACAGATGGGTCAATTGTCTACATTAAAAATCTATTTTACCTCTGGCAATGTCATATGACTAAATCAGGCAAAAAAATCTGGATACAGGATCATATGTAGATCTCCAACCTCACATGGGCTGATGAAGTACAAAGATCCTGCAGTTTATGTTGCTCAGGTGCTGAACAGGATCAGCATAAACTGACCATAAGCTGCAGGTATTTGGCAGGTCAGAATGTGGAAAAAGTGAGAAAAGGTCAAGAAGTTTGTCATATATATTAAGTTTCCAGAAATATAGATTCTGGGAAAAGGTGTATTCCATTTATGTTTCTGATATACCTAATCTAACTTCAACACTGTGCAAAAAATAAAGTCAGTAAAAATGAATTAATATATATATATATACACATATATATATACACACATATATATATATACACATATATCTGTTTTGGAGTCAAAACAGATCTTTATTGCCTTGTTTTTCATCAATAATTACTACAATAGTTACCTCAAACCTTTTACAGAATAAAAATGACAGTAGGGTGGTGGTGGTGAAGGGGTGGTGAGGAGAAGAAGGGACAGAGACAGAGTATGTGTGTGCACACGCTCAAGTGTGATATTCTCAAAATACCGGTAATTTTATTTGGGAAAATTAATTTGGAACAGCATTTGATGCTTATGATGATTACTGATTTGGGATATGATTTTAAGATACATTTATATATGTCTTTGTCACATGCTGCTGATATATGTATTATAGAATAATTTTGTATTTTTTGACATAATGAGCAGTGACATTTAGATTTTAAGCCTAATAAAAGTTTCTTCCTTCCTCCTTTCAAGTGCCATACTATTGTTTTTTACTTTATTATCAACCTAACACCTTTAACGATGACTAGAAAATACAGTGACATTGGAAGTAGAAATTTATACTTTTCACAATTTTTGTAGATAATTCTCAAAATTAATGAATTAAAAATCCTAAAAATATGCAGATTTGCTTCACATTGTGCATTAATGTAAATATAATTTGTGATAATATTAATATTAGGAAAGCAACACTCAGTCATGTGACAGTTTTGTTTCTGTATCTCACTGAACTTGGTAGATGGTAACTGCTTAAATCAGCATGATCCTTTTTTCCCTTTTGAATATGTATGTCTGTGAGCTTACTCAGACAAACAAAATGCTTACTTTGGATTTTCAGTATGATCATGCATTTAAAAAGTGGTGGTACTCTACCACAATTTGTGTATTTTTTAGGGGATCATTGATAAAGTTCCTGTATGGATACATTGCTTTAAGCACTAAGTAAAGTTAGTGGGGATATACTAGATAAAATCATCTGAAGAATTTTGAAATTGTGACACATGCCTGAGCTACACTTATTAGGCTGATCTTCAGATTATTCATTCAATTCCTGATTCTCTCTTCTTATCTTTTTTTTTATTTATTTTTTCTAAAACCTGTAGAGTATCTGTTTAGTGACTTTATGGAATTATACTGAGAGGCATGGAAGGTAGGCATGTTTTAACAGTGCTTATGTTACACTAGAAGGACAAACTAGAAGGGGAAGTCATGGCTTCTGCATTCTCTGGTCACATTGAATGGATGTTTTTCTGAAAGCTAAATATAAGTTCCTGGTTTCACTTGGAGCAAATAGATAATATTAATGGTGTTTTAATATGCAGGTGAATATAAAATGTGCAAACTGTGAACCCTAAGGGACGATGAATATATCTAAGCAGTCCATGAAAAAATCGCTAAGGAAAAGAATTTTATTGCCCAGAGGCTTAAATTTATTATGCAAAAAGTATCAAGAATCTGGAAACTGAAGCAGAAAGCTAAGGATATGTTTAATAGCATAACAGCAAATAAAATGCATATACAGTTATACTTTGGAAGTGGGAGGGAGACTGTGCTCTAAAGTCCATTCAAACCAACAGAAAGAACCAACTTTAAACTTTAATGGGTTTTACATTGGACACATATCAGCTAGGTACAAAGAGAATAGAAAGAGATCTAAAAAGAGAAAATTTATGTTTGCCTTTGAGTAGAATTGTATTTTCCAAAGGAAGTGACTGTGCCCTATGTAGCTTATAAAAGACTTCTTCACTCCCTTAAGCCATGGTTTCGTTGTTTAATTCTAATATACCTGGTCATTAATTTTCTAATTTTTTTGTAATCTATCCGAAACTGATCTAATGCGATTTGAAGTAATACCTTGGAAAGTGCTACTCTTTGACTTATTGCCAATTTTCAACACCTATAAAAATGGAATTGCTTGAAAGAGTTGTAAATTAAACCATTGCATATATCATAACTTGTATTAGTGCCCAAGTTTGTAAGTGAATACTTTCTAGGTATTACAGTTCATCATAACTTTAAAAGGCTGAAATCCTTGAACCAGGTCACAGTGTCTGATACTATGACCTTCTTTTAAATATACTTTGTAGACAATTTTTATATTTTTTTGCCTCTCTTTAGGTAGGGAAAAAAAAAAAGGAGCTGGAAGTGTTGTTGGTCAAGCCCTGAAATTGCTCAGTTATATTTGATAACTAAAATACCATCTATTGAACTGTTATGAACTGCTGGCCAGGAAGGATAAAATTCGGAATAAGTCAATGCCTGGAGCTTTTGTCTTCTAAATGTCTCTGGGATATGTTTTTTTTAAGTTCTCTTGACTTTGGTAGTAAATATTTAAATTATTCCAACATCTAAGCTGAGAGGGGCATATCCAGAACGTACTTCATTTCTGTCATCATTTGAAAGTGAGATAGTTCTGCAGGTACTAGTTGCCAGCTTTTCAAGCTCTACAAGGAAGTTAGAGGATTTGTGCAAAGCATCTAAAAGTAGAGCTCTGTGTCTTTCACTTGTCTTGTTACTCTGAAACCAATAGGGCTATCTTTACCCTAAGGCAGAGAAGTAGGAACTCAAAATGTTTTGGTCTTGGCACAAGTGATTCACTGTTTGTTTTCTTGACTCCTGTATTCCTAATCAGCACTTTGCACCCAGAAACCTATTACTTGATTTCACCAAGGGTTTAATTAGAAGTGTATCTTTGCCCTCTTCTGTCTTCAAGCACTTTTCTGTTTTCTTTCACATTTAATGCACTTGTGCACATAAAAACACATAAATACACCTGCAGGTTAGTTTTTTCCTAACAGCTGTGCATATATACTGGCCTCCCAAGAAAAAGAAATTAATAAAATGTCCTAGAAGCTATCTAAACTCGTAGTCCCTATTCATTATTTAATCTATCAGTAAGTGAAAGGGCATGTATTTTTCCCTTACCTAGCTTGAAGGGAAAGCAGACAGTTTGTTCTTTATTTTTAGACACTGACACTTAAAGCTATTAGAACAATGAAGGAATTTACAGCTTTAGGCCTAATTTACCTAAACATGTGCCTGAGTTTAAATATTTTTTTTTTAGGAAGATGTAAGATTATATTTAGCTGTCATTATTTTTTATAAAAAAAAATAAATTATTAGTGATAGTGCTTGGGGACAGAAAAGAAAGCATTATTTATGTTCTGATTGGATCAAATTCTACCTCTACTTTGACCAAAAGTATCAAATTCACTTGTAAGGCAGCAACTCTTTAAATATTTCATTGCAAATTGACTTTCCTGTGATTGTGCCTGCTGAAGCTCCCCCTTCTGGAGTCAAGTATCCGTGCGGGAATTTCAGATTCAGATTAAAACCACTCAGGTCCCCATGGCTGCAGAGTGGAGCCTGAGAACACAATCCAGGCTGACCCTGAAGGCTCTAAAAGCAGGAGAGCAGCCTTTTTATTTTTAAAAACATCTTAGCTTAGAAGTCAGTTTCACTTTTGCTGTTACTTACAATGCTCAAAGCACAGCTATGTATTCACTTGAAAACAGAGGAGTATATTGAGTGAGGTTGTGCAGGTTTTGTCCTCAACGTAATGCTGATTGATTATTTCCTTAATATTTTATTATATTTTTCAGGTGACACAAACAAGAGAGTGCTTTGGAGGGCAAGATTAGAATTCAAAGAGTTCATGATAGATAGAGGAAAAAATAAGGAGCAATTAGTGAGGAAATGTATGGAGAGGTGCAATAGACAGCAAATAGGGCAACAACAATCAGCTGCACGAATACAGAATAAAAGTAAATCAAGACAATAACAGTTAATCAGAAAAAAAATAATTGGGAGGCTATAGGGGATTGTAGCCTGAAAATATGCCAAAGGTATCAGTCTGTTTCAAAAAATGCAGACATTGTATGTGAACACGATGAGCAAGTAAAAGTACAAAATAGTCCTTCCTCCCCGTTTGGAGCTGGCAAGACTCCAGCTGGAATACTGAACAGAGTATTGGGCATTCATTTGAAGCAAAATATTGGCCAGAGGAGAGAAACAAAACCAGTCATAAATCTAAAAATCTCAACTAGTTTGAAATGAAATATTGTAAGACGTGGCTTAGCTTAAGCCAAGAGTAAGACTTAGGAAGTGAAAGAAGAAAGGAGAAGAAGGAAGAAAAATATATATATATTTATATACAGATGCATGTATTTATATATGAGCATACCTATGTATGTGTTTGCAGATACAGGTTACTTACTGTAAAGAGGAAAAATCAGTTTTCTTCTTCCAGTCAAAAGTACCAAAAGTCATCCAGCAGAAAAAAAAATTCAAGTGATATATTAGCAAAAATATTCTCATGAATTAATCATGAGTCTGTCATGTCTGTGAGTCTGAGTCTGTCTGTCAAGTCAGTCTGTCTGGTGATATTAAAAAGTTATTGGCCATCTTTTAAAACAAGTAGAGCAAACCCGTGCCAGAATTGATATAGGCTTAATCATTTAAGTCTTGGGGAGGAAATGGAATAGGGATTCTTCAGGTGCCCACTTCTGTTGAGTATAAAAATCTCCTTACAATTGGAGTTAGATGTGCCTTATATTTTTCTATTACTTCCACATGTATGGTTGTTCCTAAGGAACTTTTGTTTGTAGCAATATTAATCACTTAATTAAATATTTTCAGATATAAAAAATTAATGGTTTGTGTTTTTCTGAGAATTAATAAAACAGAACGAGCAAAATACAATTTTTTAGCATCCTGTATGTCAGGACAAATATTACAAAATTTACTTGGAGTAGAAAAAATAATAAAGTTCAGAAATAACAGAACATCTCTGTAAAAAATAGCTGTGGGTTCATAGAATCTAAAGCTAAGATTTGGCCCTTAAAATATATCTTGATGCAAATTATAAAGTAAGTTAGGAATTTATTAATAGACTGTGCACTACAAAAGAAGGAGTGAAAAGGTGTTCAATTTCTACAAGTATGATTATGTAGGGTTAAATCTCAGATGCTAAAAGTTGCAAAGTTGCAGAATTCTGGTTTTCATCTGCTACTTCAGCAGTCCAAATTAACTGAAATCAAAGTTTTTTTTCTCTTTCCTCAAAACCTGAACTATTCCCCCTTTTACTCCATCCCCAACATAGTTTTTCTCCTTTCTGTTTCTTTCTTTTGGCCATAAATTTAATGCTTCTGAGATGTCTAGTCCTCTGTCAAATTCAGATGACATTGCTATTTCATATTACAATTGTCAACTGACAGCTAAACTTTTCAGTAAAACGTTGCTGGAAAGAGACACAAATGTATACAAAATGGAGTATGTTCCTGAAGCCTCCTTCCATTGGAAAAGCCAGTTTAAAATCCAGCTGGGCTCTCAAGTTCTCAGTTAAGAAAGTCTTATGTCTCATCCACATTATTCTTATGGCATAAATAGTTAATAGCATGAAATTCAGACAGTCAGAAAATTAGATTGCAATTACTTATATTTATTTAAAGGATGAGTATAGAATACATCAGCTTTTGTGTATATCAAGTTTAATGAAGCTTTTCAGTGAAGGCTATTTGTACATACCACATTGTTTTTCATGCAATTCTTGCACTGATTAAGAAGATACTAGTCTTCCCTCTGTAGTTTGGTATCTCAGTCATCTGATGAGGCTTTGCATGGGTTTGCATTTTCTCCATGGACAGATTCACATGAGTTAGTAGAGATTAGGAATTTTCTTTTATATGTCTTCTCCAGAAGAGAGCAAAGGGAAGGCTGTTGTGTGCACGAATCTAACTTTTGTTTCTCTAATTAGAGAACTTTTACATCACCTAAATGCTACATCTGTGACTCCTTTGTATTCCCAGTGGCTGTGTAGATCTTAAAGAGATGATCTCACTCCAAAAGCAAAGTGTTTTGCCATTTATTTGGGAGAAAGGTTCTTCTCACAAATACCACCAGCAGGTGAAGCTGTAAAATTTTAACATATAAATTACAATGGAAGCATTTTCACATTATTTTTTCACTATTATGAAATATTTTGCTTTAGTCATGGAAATATTGACAATGGCAACTTCAAAAATACAGAAATGGATAATGGAAAGCAGAAGCTGATCTCCTGCCTTCACATCAGATATACCTCTTCTCCATTTCAAACCAAACCCTACAGTTTTCATCTCTCAGACATTCAAATAAACAGAATAGTAACTTGAGGGGATGCAATTTTAAATAGAATTTTGAAATAGAATTTTAAATACAATTTTAAAGTGAAACTAAATAGAGAAGACAAATTTTCCTTTGGTGCTATGAAGTAAAATTTTTCCTAGTCTCATAAATTATGACTTAATATGAAACCAATCCCTTTGAGAACCTATAGAGGGTAAAGCAAGTGAACTGTTCTGTGTAAAGTCACCGAAGAGGCCAAACTAGAATGTCAAAGTCAGAAATCTGTTAGTTAATACAGTGTCCAAGGTCCATTACCTGTCCCTAAGTGCAAGTGGCATGGAACAGAGCACATCTTCACAGCTAAGCTGTCTTATCAGCCAATCTATATGACATCTGGGGAAAGATCCATGGACCACGCTATTTCCCAGACTGTGCACAAGCATTACCAGTGCTTCTTGGCGTGTAGCAGAAACTGAGCCGAGGAGCATGGCATGCTTTAAAGCAGAACTGATGATCACAGGGATGTAGCTGAAGTGCCTGGGTCTTTTAATTTATTGATATAGTCATAGTCCTTGTGTCCCAGTGCAAAGTATTAGGTATTAGGTTATTTTACCTCAAAAAAAAATCCTCTAAAAGAGGCTGAGGGAACTGGGCATGTTTGGAGAAGAGGAGGCTGAGG
>JAOXNG010000021.1:82428383-82447173 GCA_028566535.1 Scolopax minor
GGTGCTGGCCTCTTCTCCCAAGTAAATAATGACAGGAGCAGAGGAAATGATCTGAAGTTGCAGCAGGGGAGGTTTAAATTAGATATTAGGAAGAATTACTTTACTGAGAGAGTGGTCAGGCCCTGGAACAACCTGCCCAGGGAGGTGGTGGAGTCACCATCCCTGGAGATATTTAAGAAACATGTAGAGTGGCTCTTCAGGGCATGCTCTAGTGCCCAAGATTATTGGTTTGTGGGTGAGTGTGATGTGGTAGGGTGTTGTTTGTGGGTTTTTGTTTTGTTGGTTGGTTTGGGGTTTTTTTGTGGTTGGACTCAGTGGTCTCAGAGGTCCCTTCCAACCATGATGATTCTGTGATTTTGTGATCTAACAAATAAAAACACAACACAGTATAGCTTTATGTCTTTTCTTTTTAAACATGTAGGAAATCTGGTGCACAATAATTACTATCAAGCTTGATTTTTATTTCAGTTTAGTGTTAGTTCAAATCTAGAAGAAATTCTAAAAAAACCCCCACAACCAAAAAGATCAGACTGTGAAACACACCTGGCATCTTTTAAGACAACTTAACTTTTTAAGCAAATTTCTTCTTGTTATTGCACAATGATATTTTCACTAAGGTGATCTTACTGTAGCGTTTCTTTGATGAAAAATATCCCTGTGATGATGGTCACAGAAGCAGTGACTATCTGGAGGCTGGCTGACGAATCTGTAGAGCGAGCTTGTTCTCTTCCATTTGTTCCATTAATCTTTTCTTTGTGATTTTTCTGCATTGACATGTGCTTTCATTTTGTCTTAGTGTGATGTTGAGTTTGTGCTTTATCTCAGACTAATTTTATACATGGCAGTTGGCATGGAAAACAAGTCTTGAGAGAAACAGAGATCACACAGCATGGGGAGATGAAGAAGCAGCACCCTGGGTTGCAAGTTTGGGTTGAACTGACTATGTTATCAATCACAGCTTTCAATAACACTGGTCCACTAGTAAATGCTTTCCATGATATAGCTGAATTTGGTTCAACAAAGGCAAAATTGAAACAACAAACAAAACTGAAAAAAGAACCACCGTGGAAAATTACAATTTTGCAGGGATCAATAGGAGAGATATCTGTGGAACACAATAGCCTGAACAAGAATTTTTGGATGGGGTGAACATAAAGCAAAATATCAGGTCTAGAGATATTAACATATAATGCATGACAGTACTGATTTTGCTAGTAAACACGTAACACTAGAGCTACTCTGGCAAGCATTCACAGACAACACATAAGAGAACTTTTCTTCCAAGAAAAGTCATAGTTATTTCCTGAATAAAATGTATTGCTTGAGCAAAATTATTTTTGTCTATTATATTTGCCTTTTTTATGAAGTTCTAGGCTGGATAGTTTTGTGAGGTATGCAATTTTTCCCACATTTTTTAATTAAGATAGTTCAGCTTGCAAAACTTAAGAGCATGGATCATGGTTAAGAGAGAGACAGGAGACCAAACGGTCCTTCTGTTGTAGGTACCAGCTGCAGAGTGATAGCGTTGACGTCAATAAGAACAGGAAACTGCTGAAGCAGAGGAGCACAGATTTAGAAATTAAATCCATACAATTAAATCCATGCATTCCTGAATAACGGACGAGACACAAGAAACCTAAAATATGAACTGCGAATCATTGGAATGAAAATGGGGCGTCTTTTCTTAACACAAACACACACACACACACACAAAGAAATAAAGAAACAAGCTGGAAATGTGGAAATGTGTAGGATGCTTGGAGAATGTAATGCATGATGAAGAAAGTAGTCCACAGAAATGAATAATAGAGAAATGCTTAAAGTGAGACAGTCAGCCAAAAGACAAATGAGTTAAAAATATCAAAAAGAACATCCAGTTTAAGGAAAAATTGAGCAAGAATGTTGAAAACCAGCAGGGAGGACAAGGAGAAAGTAGGAGTAAGGGCTGCAAGATGCTGTTAGAGTCATTTCAGTCAGCAGCTTCAGTGCATAAAAATGACAGGAACCGATTTGGAAGTAGTCCAGATCAACTTGGCAAAAAGAAATTTGAGACAACAGCTATAATCAGCATGTTAAGTGAGCTTAGAACTGAAAGGCAGGGCATTCTTAAGGTGCAGGGATAAACCTAAAAGAGGAAAGCTTAGGGAAAACTAATTGAATGTTAAAAGCCAAGAAACAGCAAGAAGGTCCAAATGAGCAGGAAGTGCTGCAAGACTGGACTCCGCAAGAGCAGAACTGAAGAGGTCTCTGGAAAAATTAAATATACCTTTCTGAATTAGTGTAAGCATGGAAGATTATGAACTGACTTACATGAATTATTACTCTGTAATGTGAATGATTCATGAAGTAAGAAAGTCCTTTTTTAGCATGCGTGGAGAAAAGAGGAGCTGTTTAGCTTACAGGGAGAAAAGCAGAGCTGGCATAATAGAGCAACATGAGGAGTACTAAGCTGTTTTCAAGACAAAGTAGAGAGTAACAAAACTGTTGTTACAAACCTGTAAGAGGACCTGCTCCGAGACTGGACTAACTGCTAACTTAAAGCATCTAATACTTATGCTTATTAATAAATGTTTGCTCTTTACAGCGCATATAGGTAAAGCTATTCTTTTCTATTTGAATATAGTTATTTGGGTTTTTTTTCTAGAAACAGTATGGTAAATCTGCTAATAAAAATAGCATATTTCCTTTAAGGGAAAGAAACCTCCTTTTATTGTCATTTGCCTACACTTATTTGCATTTCTGTACGTTATTTCAATAGCTTTAATAGAATTAGTCAAAAGCTCTTTCTGCTGCACTGCTTGGAGGGAAATGTAGGAACACAGAGGGAGGCACTGAGGCCCTGAGAACAGCAGGAACAGGAACAGAGCTTACATAGCAGGTTACAAGGCCCCAGGAGTATCTCCTCATGAACGCAGCATGGCTGGTATTAAGCAGGTTGAGAGGCTGTCAGCTTGAAGAAGGAGTGAGCCTAGGGACAGTCACTTAAGTTAAATGCTGGAGAAGCCATTAGCAGCAAAGCTCTTGAGTTTGTGCTGCCAGGAGTAAAGAAAGGCTGGGAACTGCTACTTGCATAGATACCCTACAATTAGAACTTGATTTCCCATAGATCTTTTATGCTTATCAGGCACTGCTCCCTTGGCTTATCCATAAATATCTTCTCCTTTATTTCCTCCTGATCACTTGCATTCTTCTTTTGACTTTCACCCCATTGTAAAATGTATCTTTCAGAGCCATGTAAGATCACACTGCCTGAGGAGTATTTAGAGGGGAAAAAATACATTTGTTGCAATAGACTGTATTTTCCCATAGAAAACTAAAAATACGTGTGCCACTTTGTGTTCCACAAATATCGTTGTGAATGGCGTTAAGAGAGTATCTAAAGAAAGAAGGGGTTAACAGATACCTGACTGACATCATTATTCTGAAATACATTTTGTAATCAGTTCACCAGTGCAAAAAGATAAAACTGTTCATCTGCATGCACCACTACAAAAAAAGTAGAATCCTTTTACTGTACTACACAGTGTCATAGGTCAGCTTCCAACTTCAAACACACACCTCCACATTTCTTGAAAATTTCCACCACAACTACAAAGCCCTATGTTTAGAGATTCACAGAAATACTCAGCTGGAATTAGGATGTGATCCTTAATCTCTCAAATACATCAAACAAGCTATGTTCATTGTGGCTAAATGTCATATGAAAATAAACCTGAACTGCTGTAAGACTATATGAGTAGCGTATTTCCATATATTGGCATGTGACAAATCTCACGCTGAGGGTATGCTTATCACAGAAGTTTACCCCATGTCTCTGTTTTATGATTACAAAATAATGAGTTTTCACAAGCAGTTCTCTGATGCAGCAAAAGCAAAAACTCCGTGATCATTCATGCGAGTAATGGCTCGCTTGCATGAGGGTAAGGTTAACAAACTGAGTTTTCTCTGTCCATTAACTTCTGATCTGTTAGCAAGAGCTATATTTGCAAAATATCACCAGTTTAAAATACTTTTGTCATCAGCTTAAATACATTTGCAATAAGTATAATTTCCTTCAACAAATAGTCTGTATTGCTTTTTGCTATTAGCAAAAAGACACGGTAAGTAAGTGCAAAATGTCATATTCTTAAGAGAAAATAACTAGGAATGCAAGAATTGCCAAGCTGGTCAGATGAAAAGGGTATGTAACTCAAAAAGCTGTCTCGAGTAATGTCCAGTAATCGGTGTTCTGGGAAAGAGTATGAGAATTAGCCAGCCTGATAGTGGCCATTTCCTGGTATAGCATTTTAACTTCCATCTAGACACAATTATAGTCTCTTTTGTTTGTTCAATTACAAAACGAGAAGTCTTAATTAAAAACAATAAGAACAAAAGATTTTCCTTGATTTTTTTTTTAATGAAGCATGTTTTCAGAACACAGAATTAACTCATTAGGGAAGTTTTATGCTAGCTCTCCCCCAATAAAGGTGGAATTCTTTATCTTTTGAAATTCTGTTACATTTTTTAAAAAATTCTGGACACAGACATATTGACAATGAAATGGAAGAGTGTTATTCACTGTGCTCTGCTTCATGTAATTCAACTAGGAAAATGTATGCAGCCCAGCTAGGGCTTTCAACTTGGAGAAAATCTCAAATTGGATAGAGCAGGGAAATAGAGAGAAGTAATATTTCTAACATAAATAGAATGTTTTACCAAGCAGATGAAAACATAAGGAGATTGCCAATAGTATTTATTTTGTTTCTTAATTTAAGTGTTTTAACTACTGTACATTTTTATCATGTGGCAGTGCAAAAAAAAAAAAAAAGTGCATATATCTTAATATATCTTAAATGTTCTGGTTGTACTTCCAGCATATTACACAAAAGATGTCAATCACTCCCATAATAACAAATATTGTTCCAAAAAGGTCTTGTCTTGTCAAATAAGCTCTGATAACACATCTGTGCTACTCGTTTTAGTCTCTGGATCTTCTTTTCCACATTCTGCCATACTCTTGAATGTACTATCATGCTACAAAAAGAGAAATAGACTTACCAAACAGTACAGAACTTTTAAAGATGAATGTGGAAGCACTAGAGTCTTTAGATAATAACAGTGCTTTAAGTGAACTCCAGCACTGAAGTGTCAAATCAGAAGACAAGAAAAGGCAGAAAAAGATCAGAAGAAAGGTCATCCAGTCCAGTAACTGAAAAAGCTCATCCTTAACTCCCCTTCTGCTGGATTTAACCTGCCATGTTCCCACCTAGTGTACTATAAGGTGTACTGATTTTTACAAATAAGAAGCAAACTCCATTACGTAAGGGCTACTGAAAGACAATGGCAATGCTCAGAAGCTGTTCTTAAATCTAACAAGTGCAGTCTTATGCAGATTTCATAATTTTGAGATATCAAGGAAAGAATTGTCAGGTTTAAATGTAGATCTATATCAATGTTTTCAGCATCTACTAACTGATCCTTATTCAACTATAGTTCATCTTTTAGTGAAGACACTAAATTTCTACATAATGATTTCAGGTTCTGGCAGACTTACAAGGATACTTGTTCCAAGAAAACTGTACCAGCTCTTTCAGCAGTCAATATTTTCAGAGGGCTCAGATTTTGCACGAAATTTTAGTCAACTGTTAATTATCAAAATACAGTAAAGGACAACAAGCACTACTTAAATTTAATAATTTTCATTTTAAAAAGCTTATCCAAACAAAACATATTCTTCATTTCATTTAATATAGACTTCAACTTTATATGCCACTACATTTGAGATTGAAGAATGAGTGAGCAGAAAATATGTATTTTGAATAAAAGGCTAACTTACTAAAAACAAAAAGGCATGATATTGACACTGTCATTAATGTAGAAGTAACATTCACAAGGAATATTGATAACATATTTTGTTTAAGAAACAGTTAAATACTAAATACAGAGAAATACCTTTTATTTAACTTCAGACTGACATTTTAAAAGTGGATACAAAATTACTAATTAAATAACAGGCTATAATTGGAAAGTGAGAAATATAATTTGCAAAGGGCATAAGCATATAAGTAGGGTACTATGGAGAAATCCCAGCTAATTTAAAGAAACAGTTCTGGCTACATAATGAAGACTACTGAGCTGAGGTAAATCTGCCTTAAACCAAGAAACTTCATTTCCAGTCCAAGGGAATTTAATCCTGAGGCAAGGTAATCTTTTCCCAGAATAGTCCTTCATTTGGATGTTGTTGCCCTGAGGCATTTATCTCCAGTCTTTTGTCTTGAGATTCCCTATTTTGGGTTACTTCACTGGTGTATTACTACCCTCAGTCTCAGTTGACAGAAATAAGAATATGAGAAAAGCTACCTAAAGTAAAAGACTCAGTAGCGGTTCATAGAGTATAAAATTGGATGCCAACAAGCTGCAAAGTGTAATTTCATTTATTCCACAGATTTGACATTATGTAAATGTTAAGAGAAGTCCAGTACTTCAAATTTCACTTCTGAGATGGTGCTAATGCCTCACATAATTCTATGAAGAATAACTGGGGTGTTTGGTAGTTAGTGAGGACTGCTGGACATCTGATTCCTTTACATTATTACACTGAATTTTAGTTCAAAATTACTGATTTGATCATTCCAAAGGTTTAAATGAAAGGATGGAAAACTCACTAAACTCCTCATGATTTTTTCCTTTTGAAATACCTTATTTTCATATTTTTTTGCAGTGTACCAAAAGATAGAAGACTGATTGAGCCCCAGCTTTATGCTGCTGTACACACAGCTGAAAGCTATTTTTGACTTGTGAGATGGAGCTGTGAAGGACAATTAAATAATTACGGTTTTTATGATATCACACTGATCACCTCACAACATGACAGTTGGCTGTAGAAATGGACATTGTTTGTTCTGTCATGATAAGAACCATACTGGTTTCAGTATATTAGCTCTCTATGAGGAGGACACTATTTTTCAGTGACAGTGAATGATGTGCAAATGTCTAAAATTATGAAGCAATTTTTTACATTTTCAATTACATACAGCATTTGACAATTAATGTTTTGTTAATCATCAGGTTCGCAGTTTGATTTGACTTCTAAAGCATATAGGTTACCCACTACCTAAGTAAAATGATTTATTATCCACTGAATCTCTAGTCATACTCCAGTTTTTATATCTGGCTTATGAGAGTTGACTCCTGGCAGTTAATTCATTCACTTCAGCCAAATTAAATTACTTTTTCCTACATTGCTTGGCTTATTTGCAGACAAGGCCCCCAAGTGGTTCTGATTTCAAACATCCTTCTAATAGATTTCATTATCTTGTTGTATTTTTTTTTCTTTCCAAGCTCTAATTATTTTTTTTTTATGTATATCTTACTTAATTTGGACAGTTACACTGACAGAGTCTTCTTTGAATTATTTTTTTCCAATGTTGCCTGCTCATGTCTCTTAGAAAGCATTATAACCTGGTGTATCAAAGCACTGAAAACCATGAGTTGAGTCAGCTTCCAAAATAGTAGACATCAGGAGCAGAATTTTACAAACTCCCATATCTTGCATGACTTTCACAGATTTTGGCAGAACGTTTATGCAGTTAAAGCAGCTGTAAGCATCGTGTTTCTCAGCCACGTGGTCCACAGTGATACAAAGTCTAGTCTGTTCCCTACCCAACTTCTCTTGCTTCTGGAAAAGCCTAGAAATTACATTAACTGTAGCACAATCCGAAGCCCTTAGTGTTGGTAATATCCACAGAAGCACTTCCTGGACTGTCTCCATCTTCCAGCACACCAGACCATCTCACTCTTCTGTTATTTAGACTTATCAGCATCATCCACCCACTTCTCCATTAGCTATCTACTCTAGCCATAGGTAATTCATTGTCTTTACTTAGCCCCAATCTAGAACAGGATAAATGTATGTGTAGGTGAGGAAACTGGTAACTTTTACCTGTTAGAATGCTTCATCCAGGATTTAGTTTTGCAGCCCGGATCTCTTGGCTTTGTATTACAACCAGAAGACTAATCTGCCAATTTTCACCTTCACAAAAAAAAATGTTTATGCATTTCATAGCTGTCTATGTGACAGATGCTGTGATTTCCCCGACTCCATCTGTTTCAGCTGCCGAGTTAGACGCCCACTAGTGATAAAAGGTGTCAGGTTTCTCATCAGAGAAGTTGTCCTTACCAGAGTAGTATGGAGAAGTCAAATGAGATGAAATCATCTGAAAACTTTTTCACTCTGATGTGCAGAGCAATTGTTCCAGACTTGTAACCACCTTTCCTGAAGGCAAACTTCAAAATTCATTCCTTTCCTGCAGAACTGACAAGTGGGTAGTTATGCCTTTTTTCTTTCCGTAGCCTTACTGGAGCAACTGGAACTGAGTGTAATACTATATCATGTCAAGGTAATTGAGTTATTCATTGCATATCAGATTATCTGATGAATTTCACCATTTTTTGCAAAATAAATTATTCAAGGATGTATTAGATGAACAGATCTAATTTCAGGTACAAGTGTTCTATAAATTTTATTATTGTCCCCCTTTTGAGAAGCTCACAGTCTAACAGCTCCATACTTGAAAATGTAAATCTATGACTCACACCTTAAACATCACAATTTAAAATACACGGGTATATATACTAAGGCAAAGCAAAAGACTCCCATAGAAAAGCCGTAAATAAAACACTTAAATTTGTCTAACTCTTTGACTGCTTAAGCATTCTACACATCTTCTGTGTGAAAGACGGTGTATTATTTTATTAATTATTAGCATCAGTAAAGGATCAGATCCAGCAAAAGACTGAAGCATCAAATGTTGCCTAATTTATCCCTCTTCAACAGATGAAGTAAGTTGAGTTCTGATAGGCAAGGAGTTACAACCAGTTGCGACCAGGACAGAGACAATTGTACAGAATAATCATTGTGAAAAGACAGCAATGAGTGGAAGCTTTTCTAAAGGAGGTAGAAGTATGAAGCAAACATGACAACTGGATATTATTTGCCTTCTGAATTAACAGCACGTGTTAAGAGTATGCTTGCAGTTTGTTCTAGGAGCTTTAATCAGAAAAGCAAACTGTAAGCAACCTAAGAAGGAATTTATTGCCATGTTCCCTCTGAGAATCAAGCCTGCTTGTTTATGAAACAGTGTTTTAAAAAGAGAGAAAGGGGGAAATCTGTATTTTAATGAAAAGAAGGACATCTGAACATGTTGAGGAACAACTAGTAAAAGAGATGTAAAAAGGCCCTCTGAATTGTTTTCAATTTACAAGGAAGATAACACAGTCTTGGCCTAAAATTTCAGTTACATTATTTTGTCACTTAGCTTGGGAACATCTCATGAATTAAAATACTTAATATTTCTGTTTCAGACTGATTGAAATCAGATAATCTTTGGCAATAAAAATGCATAAAATGAATACTTCTTTATTCTACTACGCCCATAGAAAAACTGCATTACAAACATTTCAGTATTTAAAAAATTAAGGTCATCAATATATTCTAAAATTTTAAACTTTATTAAAGATCCTTAATTAATTACAAAGAAGTTTCAATATTTATGTGATTTTAATCAGATAAAAAATATTGTACATTTTAAGTTCTACACTTCTTAAGTTTTGTTTCATTTTTAAGGAAGAATGAGAATATATACAGGAATGAGCATTTGTGCACCTTATACTTTAGTCTATTCTTTTGGACTTTTTGGTTGAATGCTGTTTAAGAAGAAAATACATACTTTATTATCCAGGGGAAAACTGCACATTTCAAGATTCTTTATAGCTTAATGTCTTATTTGACAATAAGGTAAAGGTTATTTCATCATGTACAAAATAATTCCCTCCCTTATTATACTTTAAATTTGAGGTATTATAAAGTTTTCATACACATAAATCAAAGGAAATCAAAGGAATATTAAAGTATATATTTGCTAGCCAGTGAAAACTGTATTAAGTATTGGGTTTTCAATTACTTTAAATGGAAAGATAGGACTAAAATATCACATAATACTTTTCAATTTACCTTGTGGAATAGGATTTCTGATATTTATTTTATTATGAAGTCATAAAGTTCTGTCGATCTTCTGTCTTTACTTGCTTTCCTGTCATGTCCTGGAAGCTGGAGATTTTGCATTTCCTACAAACAAGGTATAATTTATGAAGCAAAATATAGACTTAAATATCCAGTGAATGGATTTAAACATATAGGGGAATGTCAAAATGCCTAAAACATAGGACATTCCACTTAAAAGAAAAAAAAAAACCCAAACATTTTTGTTGTGAACATCATCAAACACTGGAACAGGCTGCCCAGAGATGAGGTTGTGGAACTCTCCATCCTTGGAGACATATAATTTAGATGTCGTTAGCTACTCAAATAAATTCTTCACCTTTCAATCCCTGTGTGCACAGACAGCAGGCTATTTTCCTAACCAATTTTATCACATTTTTGTCTTTGTCATCCCCCCCTTTTATATCAAGACTTAATGATTCGCTCCTTACAGGTATTTTTTCCTGTATGTTGTCTTTTCTAAACTTCTGCTCATTCTCACAAACCTCTGGACTGCGCCTAATTAAGAACATTTCTGGGCAGTGGAAAGATTATTTTATTTCTCACATTTAACATTATTATTTATGTATCACAGGGAAGATGGCTTTCACAACAGTGTGACGTAGTTGACTGATGATCAGTTTAAGAATTAAAGTAGTTCCTGGTTTACATTCTGCAGAACTATCTAGACAATCATTCCACATGTTGCAGGTGGAGGCTATTCTTAACAAATGTAGTAACTTGTTCTCTTTCTTACTATTTTTTTTCCTGTTTTACAAGCATTTATGTAACTTACCATGGAATTATGCTCCTGCCTTCCAATGTGCTTCTAACTTTTCCAGGTTGTTATCAATACATAAATGTCCTCCCAATTATTGTTAAAAAAAGAAATAGTATCAGACTCAGAGCAGATATTTGCACAATCCAGTTTCATAAAATCTTTGAAAGCCAACAGCACATAACTATTCTTTCTTTTCTGATGTTTTGTCCATCCACTTTAGAACAATTTTTTCTATATCATTTTTAACCTACTCTGATTATGACATCAACTAAAACTGTATTAGGAACCTTAGAACAACCAAGAAAAACTACATATTTCACTTTTCCCTCTTCCACAAGGAACAGTTGGAAATTGTGTTAATTTAACATGATTGTTCTTAGCAAATCTATGTTGGCTGTTACTTATGCTTTATTATCTTATAAATGTTTATAGATTGATTGATTTTTATTCCAAAGCCTGAATTTCAGTATACACTTTTCATTTTACCACCTGAGGTTACGTACCACTTCTTTTTCCAGTTCTTTGATATTTCAGTTGTCTTTCTTCATTTCTCAAAAATTACTATTAGCTAGGCTGAAATTATTTTAGTCAATTCCCTGAAGGCAAAGTCTATTCAAACTCTAGTTTATCCAAGAATTTACCATAATTTTTTTTCCTACTATAACTTAAATTTTCATCCTTATATGATTGGTACCAATTGTTAGTCATACACCACAGTTAAATTTTATAAGAGAGAAAACAATACAAAAGACAATGGCACTTCTGGTGTTCTCAGTGTTTTTTTCTTATTAGCTTTCCAACCTGCTGACTAATTGACCAATTCTTCTTACTGCTAATGTACTGAGTCAAAGTATTTTTATCTTCCTTTAAAATTCTGGTAAGCTGTGTAGCTTGCAATTTTCTTGTGCATTTCCATTTTTTATTTGAGCTTTTTCTCTTCCTGGATAAAAGCTTAGGAGTCCATGTTTCTGTGTTGCTTTATTAAAAACAGTAAAAGATGCAGATTTAGTCCATAGCATCAAATTAATCTCACCTAGCATTAGTTATTGAGAAAGTCAAGCTACTCTAGGACAGTTCCATATGTTCTTCCTACAGTAAGTGAGGAGAAATAGATTGAGATGAGGAGATAATCTTATGACACATCCCGTTCTAAATTTGGTCTCTGAGTTAGGGAGGATAAATTGTCCTTTGGAGAAGCTTGTTGCTGTTGCTAGTCACAAACTGTGCTCATCACACCCACAACATGGTTCTGAACTTCAGCAAATGTGAGGGATCCAGTGTTTTATTTCTAGCTGTGCAACTCTTATTAAATTGTCTTAAACTGCCTTACAAATATTAGTTAACTTAGGTCACAATGTCTCTTTGAAAGAGGGAAATAAAGACTGTAGAACTCATCTGTTCTCCATCATAAAAACAATGCTACTCAGCACTTTAGGACAAGAAATATTTTGCATCTAACTCAATATGTAAAAGAGTATGGCATTAGGAGAGATGGTCAGAAAATTACCTCAAATAAAATGAGAAAGGCCCGAAATAAACCCTAATTATGATTTAAATCTTAACTCCTTTGTTCTGAAGAATGTAATCTGTGATTTCTAATGCAAAACTTCTGTTGGGATTTTGCTTTTCTGCTGGTTCTTCAGTTAGGCATTTCTAGCACTGTACAAGCATGTGGTATCATTTTGTAAAAGAATTTTTGTTTTAATACCTATATTTTCATAGTTACTTACTCCATGTCAATAATAAAGTCATTTATTTGCTGCTGAGCATTATGATGAACTTCCTAATATGAGGACCTAACTGTCTTATCTAAGCTAAGATTTTATTAAAATGTGCTACTTTTGTCTGTTCTGCTGATTAATAATATTTTTGAAGGCTTCATGCTTAGGAACTGTCTATTTAAATTAGCAAGGCATATATTCTATAAGCTATACAACATTCTATAAACTATTTAAAGTATTTCACAGAAGAGGCCTCTGGCTATATGCTTAAGACACATTCGAACCCCTTCTTCTCCTCCAGCTACCTCCAGCTGGTGGCAAGATAAAGCATCTGATAGTACAACTCTGGCTGTAGGGTGTCCTGAAGAAAGAGAGGTTTGAGGCATTATGAGTGATGGCTCATCTCAGTCCAAATCCAGATCAAACCCACTGAAATTTGTATTGTCTTCAGGAAGATGGTGAAATTCAGGAAGAGGAAAATGATTGTATAATCTCCTGAACTTCTTCCATGTTTATGAGAAAGGGAACGAATTCTTCATATTGTCACCTTAGTGTACAATTTAGTGGGGTATCTTTCACAGTGTACAGAACAGTCCTAGACTTGAAATTATCCATGCAAGGGCACTTACTGGCGCTTATTCTGGTTTTCCCTGCCCCTTGCCCTTGTACTATGGCTTTTGTTGCTGGCATTTCACTCAGGCACCAAGCAGAAGGAAGATGAATACAATGGCCACTGACATTCACTCTTTGTATTCACTAGTGTATTAGAATGAATCACTGGTGAATATCTTGCAGCTAAATGCACTAGAATTCATGAGTCAAAACTTTCCATTTCCACCTCTGTAAAATGGGATTATAAAACTTTTCAGTTTCTGGCATTTTCTACAAGGCTCAATTGATGTTTTCAAAGTGTTTGAAGATACTATGATTTAAACAAAGATTCATATGCATTTCACTATTTGTTATTATCTCAGTGAATTTTCTTGAATTTTATGTATAGGAGTATTTTCTTACAGTCCTGTCACAAAAAAAAATATAGAAAAAACACAAATCAAATATAATAAACTTCTAAAAATATAAACTATAGTGGGTGTTCGGAACATCAAATGATGGTGGAATTAAGACTCCAGCTAGAAGCTGATAAACTATGTACAGATTTTTAGAAGGAGGCTTCATACTTCAGTAAGAAATGCTTAGATATCAAACCCAAACAAACAGAAAACAAAGTTAACTGCTCCACATGCTGCAATGGTGGATCTGAAATGGTATGTGTCTGTCCACCCACTATTGTACAGACACTGAAGATACTAGTCATGAAACTATTTTTACCATCATGAGCTCGGTCTTTTAACCACCCACATTTGTCTTTTAGGTTCTCACCTGTCAACGATGTAATTCACACCTTCACTTATAGCCCTGACCTAAAGCCAAGAATAATATGAAAGTAACAACATTTTTTTATTTCATTATTTCTCCGTCGGATTTATTTGCCTCTGTATTTTTTCTAGAATGTTTCTGTGAAATTATTCCTGCAACAGTGTTCTTAAGGAAACCAAAATTTCTGAGAAAATGTAGTTATGTTTAAAACATTCCTTAGAAAGTAAATGGAGTAAGCTTTATTTTGGGTTGCAGACTGAAAGAAAGCTGACAACTTTCATTCCTGTTTACAGCATGGTTCCTACTTTGCACTGATCTATACGGGGACTCTTAAAGAATTAAAGTAGCTGCTTCACCTTAAAGAGTGTCCATCTACTTTTCAATGCATGGTAACTATCAGTTTCTTTTGTTCACTTGTCCAAATTAATTTGCTTTCCAACTGATCCATTTTCCAAGTCTCTAGAGAACCTTTTATATTCTATATGTTCAGACATCCTTCTCATAGCTGTTCATCAAGTGGATTGAATCCATTAGCTTGGGGGTAGGAAATATTGTTAACATTTACTCAAAGGAATCATTAATTAGGGCAGAGTTTTCTTGGAAAGAAGACTACTTGACAACTGCCCCCTAATTATGTTCTTGAACTCTATCCTAGCCTCTCTGTCCTCCACCCTGATATTCACAGATTATGATATCATAAGGAACTATTGAGATTAGTCAGTCTGGCCTTAAGGTAGGAGTCTTCCATGAATTAATTTTTGAACTAGGACAGCAAGTAGTAACTATAGTCTGAAAAGTGCTAGTTGTAAACAAGGCTAAATCAGGCCATTTAAAGATGATTTTCAGACCATATATAGTATTTGCAGGAAAAAAAATTATATATAGTATCATACTGCAATACACGAGAAACCTGTTACTTGGCTATAAAAGCCCGTGACTTCTGAACCAAGTTTAAGAAAAAGTCTAGCTTTGAAAATTCAGAGTCATGCAGCATCTACCATAAAATTGAGAAAGTTAGTGCACTAGTCAGTTACTACATTGATTAATCTGCCACTGTCACTGTTAAAAACTTGTTTCAAGTGTAAATGTATGTAGTTTGAACTGCCAACCATAGCAAAATAGCCCTAGTGATTTCTAATTATGTTAAATGTAGCAATCAGCCACGAGCATGTTCTCATATCTCAAAGGAGTTAATTCAGGTGTTCCAACCGAGTGTGCCACCTTAATTTTTGCTGAGTATATGGGGAGCTTGTGTGTAACTCTTACATTTATCACATTAATTTCTCTTACTATAAAACATTTTTAAGAGACTACAGATCCTTTCCAGCTACTATGAAGATACAGACTGCTACAAACTGCTTCAGAAAAGCATATTACAGAAGTTGCCTTCTGGATTAATAACGTGCACTGTAGGTTCACAGCCTTCACAGCATGCTGGAAGGTTCCAATGCTCAGTTAAATACTTGCATAGTAAGCACTGCACGTGTGCTAGTTCTAAGGTGAATCCAAGCCATAATGACTGCTTTCCACACTGTACAAGGTGTCTTGTTACCAGCCCTAGCCTGGGTTTGAGTGACATCTATGAGAAACAACTCTTAACTATATTACCTAGAGAGGAAACAATTTGGTTGCTATCCTGCAACTGCCAGGCACATCATAGCTTTAAGAGCGGACAGCAATATGTCATAATATTAATGTATTTCTGATAATACCTGTGCAGCCATTGAGGAGCTACGTTTACTAATAGCAGCAGAAGCACTTTGTCAATCACTGCACACGGAGTCATCCACAAATCTTGATGGTTCCATGTCAACAACGCTCCTTCAGAAAGGACACGTAAAGATTTGCTGTCACCGTAAAAACACTTTTGCATGAATTACAAGCTATATGCTTACTTACCAGTCACTCACCATTGTCAGGTGATTTGAGAAGTCTGTCCTTTATGTCTGACGTGAAATATGAATATAGAGGGGAATAGCCCTAGAAAGCGTGTATAAACAGCATGAATCTCACATGCTGTGAGTCCTCTGTGCAAGGGCTTGTGGTGTGAATCCATGCATGCTTATGTTAGAGATAATGTAGAGCAGGTGAAATGTGATGTGTCAGATTCAGTGCCTCAGTAGTCTGATATTTTAGGCTTTTAAAAGTGAGAAGCAAGTTCAATATCCCATTGGAAAACATTTGCACTTCTTACAAACACACATCAATCTACTTATAACACTGTAAAATGACAAGATACTGAAATAACATGTTACGTTTTACTTTTGAAAAAGCTATACCTCACCTAGCACATAATCTTATTCGTGTCTAAGGAGAGCACAATAGAGTTGCAGTTAAAACCTCATGAAAATATGTCCAAATAATATTTTAAATATGCCCACTTACTGTATAAATGGGATCCCTAATAATATATAATTATCTAGACAGATATAGTTACTTATTTTGATTTCCTCCAAGCATATTAATTACCTCTCAGATTTCAAATGCCTCACATCTTCCCACAAAACCTTGCAGTTCTCTCTAGAACGTTGCAGTATGAATGCCTCCTTTGGCACTTTCTTCATCTTCATTCTGCAGCTCCTGGCCTGCTTCTACTGAGATTTCAGCTGGAAAACACTCTTCCTTAATGGCCTGCCTCCACCAGGGACTCCGCCTAAGATTTAGTTCACCAAACTTTGACTAAAGCAACATCTACTCTAATTTAATCAATAAGGATACTTCTGAAGTCAATGAGTCACTTAATCTTTCTAATTAAGATAGTGATATTGTCAGCTTGAACCATCTACTGGCAATGCCTATCTCTTTCTATTGAGATGAAAGAGTAACTAGATGAGGAGGCTAAGACTTCATGTATATCAGTAAATACCGGTCTGGCTACTGTCCACACCAGAAGAGCCTCTGCTGCTGTAATCATGTCAGTTACCAAGACTGGCACTATAATCACGCCAACTACCAAGATAGGCACTGGTACCACAGTAACTCTTTAATGTAGGCCAGGCTTTACCAACAGGCAAGAAGTAGAAATAAAGTTCTATACCCCAGACAAAGTTAAGAAAGTTCCTCTTATATATGATACTTAACAGAAGTAGGCTGTTTCAATTTGCATAGGGATTCTTACGTGAAAAATGGAAATAAATCCTAAGATAGATTTGCATACAAAAGGCAATTGAGTTACACCAAAGTTTATTTATATGTTGTAACAAAATACATGTTTTTATTACAAAATTTTCATTTTTCTCATATTTTTTCTTTCCCTCTTGACACAGTTATAGATCCTTTCTTCTGAATAACTATTATGAAAATGATATTGTCTGATTAACAGCTGTGTAGCTTCCCAATAACCTAAGAGCTCATTCTGTAATCACAGAAATAGTCTTTCTGAGTGCAATGGGGCTATTTGCATGAATAAAGACTTGCAGCCTCAGTCCTAAATTTGTATTTATAGTATCTTTAAGTATAATAAAATTAAATTACAAATGAGTCACTGATTAAGTGTCCTTTCAAGTGCTATAAAATCTTGCATTGAGCTAGAGCTCCCTACTGTTCCGGCAATAAGTAAGTGTTCAGAAAGATAACACTGAAAGATAACGATATGCAGATTGTGGGATCTGCTTTATACCAGTTTTTGATAGAAAATGGCTTTTCAAGTTTACATATCATCTGAAAAGATATCTGGAGGCACCAGACCTCATTCCAGGACCCTTTCAGACAGTGCAACTACAGCTTTGGAAAAAGAGGCTGGAAGGATTTGAGAATTTGAATTCTCCAATGGCACAAAATAGGCAGTTGACACAAAATTGACAGTTGGCCAAGCCAAAAGCCACACAGAAACAACAGGCTCTTGTCAGGACACTTTAGTTACAGCTATCTACAAAGAAATGTGGTAAGAAAAGAAAACTCCAAGGAGATTTTGATGCTGTTGTGAAAACATCCCAACAGAAGAACATGAGGTAGGCAGCAAATACCGCGATGTTGTGCTGCTGTACCACAACGGAAGAACTGCTGTCAGTAGTGGATTTGGTTAAAGCACAGGTGCTCCTTGGTTTCCCCTTTCTGTCCTATCAGCTTTCTCCCTTCTAATATCTTCAGCCACCTGAGTTCATTTGTCCTGTGAGTCAACACCCTTGATCATCCTGAATATCCTTTGGACTTGTTGGTCTTATTACTTTGTTTACACACTAAGCCATTTTCTATGTCCTGCTCTGAAACACCTGACACATGCAATTTCTCTGGTGTTTCCACTTTCAGGCTGAGGAGAGACCAAAACATTTATTCTCTGTTATTTAGCACCTCAAGTTAGACAGCAACTTGGCTGTAGCATGTAAGAGTCAGTGTTTTATTCACCATTAAACACAGACACCTCTTAAACTGTTCACAGTGCATTTTTATTAAACAAAAGGCATATTATTGGCTTAGAGCCATTTCACATAAATATTTCTTGGTCAAGATCTAATAATGTAAAACATCCTGAAAAACATTAAAAGAATCATATAACAAGATTTGTGTGTCAGATCACATAAAACTGAGAAATTTAAGGTTGATTAGTTGGAAATTATTGTACTATATGAACTGAATGTTGTTGAAATCTATTAAAAAATATAGCATGAATATATAAGCAGAAGTTCTGATATCAATTCCAGATGTATCATTTTAGTCTGGTTTCTTGGAGTAGTGAGCTTATGCTACCATGCTGTCTGCCCCACAAATAACTTCTGAAATCATTCACCAATCTCGACCAATTTAATAAAGAATTTAACTTTTCAAAGTTCATATGGTAATTGGAATCTAGATAGAGGAAAGAGCCCCAGATTTCACTGAATTTCACTAAATTTTTTTTAGAGTTGGAAGGGACCATAGAGATCACCCAGTCCAACTCCCCTGATGAAGCAGGAT
>JAOXNG010000021.1:82501207-82513849 GCA_028566535.1 Scolopax minor
TGTGTCCTGCGTGCTGGAGGGTGTTATGAAGTATGATCAACTACGTAGTGACCGATAATCCAGCTGGCACACTGATATGTGACAGATATTGAGAGAAACTTATCCCAACATTGACACTAATGCAACTGGCTATCTCTTACTGTCAAGCTGTGTAACAGATCAAGCAGAAGCTCCTTGGCTTCCTTAACCCAGCGCTTTTATAGCCCTTTCTGAGGGCTCACTTCTGCAACTACTTTGTTCCTGGCATGCTGCGTGACTTCTTTGGGGCTGCTCGTGGCAGAAAAGCATTGTGCTCTGTCAGGATGGGCAGAAGTCTGTGATTCCTCTCTCACACTTGCTATAGCTCAGCTGAATTAACTTAACACAATAGGAAGGGCTTTTAAAGATACGGAATAATACTTTATCTGGCTGCGTTGTAGCAAAGGTAGGAGTAGATGGTCACATTGTAGTTCCAAATAGCTCTTCAGCCTGTAACTCAGTGGGGATTTTCATTTCTGTTACGCCGGTTTGATTGGCTGGCTGTGATTGAAGAATGTGTTCCTTTTGCATACAGCTTCTCTCCTGTGTGTGAGATTTGAGTTCAGATACTAAAACAATTGAATTTTGAGTGCTACAGAACTCTGCCAGAAGATATTTTTTATTATTATTATTGTTGCTGCTTGAATATGAGTAACTGGTAATGCTGGGAAGGATAAGGAAGAGAACAATCATGAGTGATGAAACACATAAGCTGGAAAATGAGTTCCCATGTGTCCCTTCTTCAGAGCTCTCAATCTTTTGAGCTGAATTCTTCTTTTTTTTTTTTTTTTTTAATTTTGGATGTTCACTGATTACTTTTCCCTATAGGTGTGCCAAGGTGTCCGTGCTATGTCAGTGCTTTCTCACGATAACACACGTATATAAGAGAGCCAAATTCCAGGGAGCTCACAATCATCATTTAAAGCAAAATCTCAAATGTGGGTGAAACAAGAGTGAGAAAACTAGATGAGCCTCTGAACTTTGAATTGCAGATTCTTTTGCTTATGTATAAGGGTGCTATCTCCTTGACCTTATGTCATCTGCTGTGTGGAAGCTGTACATTTCGAAGGATTGTCTGGAAAGGTACCTAGCAAAGGTACTGGAAAGTTCTTTGTTCCTGTTCAGTTCTTCCAACATCACATATTTCATCTGTTCTGGCAACAGAAAAACCCAGCCACAAAAACCCAATAAAATTTTCACTAAATGTAGTGGACTCCCAATAGGTCTAACTTTGACTTTTTCTCAGAGTGGAGTCCAGTCAATATGTTGTACATGTATGGACCACACCATGATCAGTGATTGCTATTTGAAGGAGAAAATAATTCTTTGAGAACTTCTAGTGTAATGTATTTTCCATCTGTTTCATGTTAGCTGGGGGTGGTGTGTGTGAGAGAGAAATTTATTCAATTGGAGCATCAGAGTGATATTTCAGAAGGTAGGAAACATCTCTTAATATGACTGAACTGAGAAATTACATAGATGATTTGGCACCACGTCCAAAAATTCAGAATTCTAGGGAAAGCCGAATGGATGCTTTTTAATGTTAAACATTTTATAATACCATATGCATTAACAGTTGTTTTATTGGCCCCAAAATGGAGAGGGGATTATAGCTATTTGTACATTTTGTTTTAGTGAGGTAAAAAGGGAGATACAGGCTTTTCTTTCCAGACTCTGTCATGTGCTGTACACTGTGCCAGACTGCAAGCTGCATCTGTTCCTTCTTTTTTTCTTCTTGGGACAAACTTTTATCTCTTGACTTTGTGAAATATTACTTGATAACAGGTCCAGAAACCAAATTTGTCTTATGCTTTGCATGTTTGTAGTAAGGTATGGGTGATTTGGGGGTTTTTGTTAGCTTTGTTTTTTGGTTATTGATTAAAATGAGAATTATGTAAGTGTCTTTCCAATGGATCCTAGCAAAGTTCAGAAAAATATACCAGGTACTTTTAAGGTGAAGGTAAGACCTTCTGGCTAGATGATCAAGAATACTGAAGGTGTTCTTACTATGAAATGCAGAGCTGTGATTTCTGCTTCCAGTCCCCTTTCTAGACAGTTGAGTTTCTAGCTTTCTTTCACTCTGGAGTCTTTTGACTACTCTTCTTGTCAGAGAGATGTGGTAGTGAGATATATTTTCTTGCTATACCTTTCAGAACAGTGTAGTGTTCATAAAGATTTTCACAAATTTTTCAGCCTTCCTAAGTAATTCTGCTTTCTTTGATCTACTTTGTTCATGCCTTTCACACTTTTGGATGTCTCAACACAGAGAAAAGGAGCTCTACCTACTATTAAACACATCCTCTTTGAAGAGTGGTTTCTGAGTTAAGTTACACAAAATGACTCGTGATCTCAGTGGTTGGTGCTAGCTGTCACCTGAAGAAACTAGTGCCTTCATGCTTCATACCATTTGTTGCAGGTTGCCTTCTGGCCCTAAGATACAATTTTTTAAATTTTTTTTTTGTAGTATTCCTTTGCCTGAAATGTCTGAATTAGTTTGATTAGTATGATTACATACTAATGTAATTGGTTCTGGTGGTACAGCAGCCTCTCTCAAGTGTGACCCAAAGACATGTAAGGTGATGTTAAGTTGAAGTGATCAAGAACCACATGATAGAGATAGTCAAAGCTGGCTAGTTCTCATCCATAATGCAATCAGAGCGATCCCTAAAATAAATTAACTGCAGAACTACTGACTGGTTTAGTTTCCAATGGATTAGTTTGTTTTCTCCAGAAGAGCTGTCAGGAGTGAAATAGCACATACAGGTTGGCAGTCAGGAGCCCAGATCCTAGAACTGAAATTGCTGGATAAAGTAGCTGAATATAGAGCTCTTTTCCTTCTCCAACCTCTCTTCTTTGGCCTGCACTGTTTCTCTTCCCAGATTCGGTTGTCTCCAGGAATTAATAATATTTTTCTATTTTGCTGGTCTTTTGCTGAATACTAATTTTTTAAAACCAAATTGTCTGCACCTTTTTTCTTTTTTTTTTTTTTTGTGGGGTGGGGTGTGTTTCAGATTCATTGTTATGCACAGATTTTGAAAACAAACCAAAGCCAGTAATGAAATCTAACAATCTTAATAACTTCTCCCTTAGTTACAGAAGAAGCACTATGGATGCTTTTTACAGATCTGGGATGCCACTGCTGAATTAGCTATGGTTGCTCAACAGCTGGGCTGTTAACTCCTGAGCCATAAAGTCTGTCTTCTGTTTGTTCTAAATGAAGTTTTAGTTGGTATTTAGAAATGGAATCTCATGGTGTCAAGTCTGTTGCCCAAAACCATATATCTTGCTTCTGAAACAAAAACTTTTCTGCCCAGCAGTCTTTTGTGGAAGGTGCAATAGGCATGTTAGGCATGTAATTATTTTTTTTATCATTTTCTAGGTATGAAAGAATTTTGTAGACAAAAAAAAAGCAGCTGGCTTGCTTGGAATTTCTGGTTTTCTTTATTTTTTTTTGTGTTTTACTTTGTGTGTTGTTTGGGGTTTTTTTTGTGTATGTGTCCAGGTTCTCTGTTAACCTCTGAGAATTAAGCCACTAAAAATAACTTTAAATACTTTTTAAATTTCGGAGTAGAAATGGGAGAAGTGACACACATAATCCTTGTTAAGGGAATCTCAAATGTACATGCATTGCATTAAATATGCCTGTTAGCCTTTTAAGAGCAAAGCCAAAAAAGGTCAACCCCAAAATACAACCAGAAAACAAGGTTCCAGGAACTGAAAAAAGAACAGTGTACTATAGAGAAACTGAAAGCAGAGATGATTTAATGGAAGAATTGATCACTGAAAAGAGAAACATATAAATAATTGTTTAACTATTTTATGTATCTGTAAGACATCCATTATGTGGATGGTGAAATGCTGTTCAAAGTTGTTCAAACAAACTTTACAGTTCAAGGGAGAAATTGTTCTCTGAAAACAAAAAGCCTTAAGCAGAGGAGTGGAGGTTCTTATTCAAGAAGTAGGAAGAACATACAGAGAGATCCACGTTTGGAACTGAAGTTGAAAGAAAAAAATTATGTGAACAAAATGTTTGCTTATCTAGATTAGCTTTTGACATTTGCTGCATCCCAAACTTTGAGTTATCATGAAAATATTTGCCTTTTCTCCTCCCAATAATTCATATATATTAAGCAGTATTAGATCTTTTTAAGAACATTTTCACTTGGGAAACTTTTGGGTTTTCAGTTAATATCATGCTTATTGCCACTTGAACTACAGTATAAAAATTAATTGTTCCTTCTTGACTTCTCAGCATTAAATCTCAATGTTTTCCCTGTACTGTGCAAGCTCTGTCTGCAATACTAATTTAGTTATTCAAAACAGTAAACTGTACACAGCATGTAGATTAACAGTTTTTAAATTGAAAACAATTACACATTTTGAAATTAATATCTGGAAAGACAAAATGCATCTTTCAAAGAGTGCTCGATACATGCACTTTGTTTACATTTTGATTGTGTTTAGTTCTCCCCCTCCAAATATTATAAATACTATTTTTTTAATAAAGACTCAAGGCTGGAACCAAGTTAAGAATAAAACGATTTGTACTGAATCTCTTTAAAAAGAATTAAAAAATATATTCAGGAAGCTTATTAAAAGCCAAACATGATTCACATGACAGAAAAAATATGTAAATGCTTTCTACTGTAAGCCTTCACAGAATCTTGCTGGGGGAAAAAAAAAAAGGACAGGTTCACCATTCAGTTCAGCATTACCCATCTTTTCTTTAGTAAATTTACAGGATGATGTTTCTAATTTCTTCTATGACCTTGCATTATGGAGAAAACAATAATAATAGCAAAAATATTTAAGACATTTTTATGAACAGTATCCTCTTTACTTAGAGAAGCTTTTATCCCTGCATTCTTCCTATTCTTTCTGTTGCCTCTATCTGTCACAGTGAGTTCTCTTGTCCCTACTATTACTGAAAAATGTATTTTATATGTGAAAGTGAATAGCACCTTAGCTAACAGTTCACACCAGAAACTTCCTTTTCTGTAGGAGTCTCATATTTCATTTCTTGTTCTCAGGCGCATCAACAGTATGTCCAGTGTCTCTGGTAAAAGATTATTCTTTTGTTCTTTTCCATTTATGATTGTTTCTGACTTCACCACGTCTCCCTATTAAACACAACAGGCCAACATACTGGAGCGTGACTGTTCAGTATTTAACACTTTTTTTTTTCTTACTTTGTTTTTCTCCATTAAGAAGATATTTTTCCTTTTAGGAAAAAATAATAACTTTTAGAATCTTGCATTTTAGGCAATTTGGCTTAATATTAAGCTAAGTCACAAGTATAATTCAGAGTGGCAAAGGCAACCAAGTGTAAAGCTTGTGTGAGAGAAGAACTGAGCTCAATTATTATGCTTCTAGATTCCTGATTCTGTCAATGCATGTACCTGACTAGCTTTATTTAGCTGGGTGGCCCCGCTGCCTATCCTAAGGAGGATAAAGTTGCTCACATCTGTAAGAAGCATTAGGGCTTTTTACCCAAGGTAAATTGATACTTTTTAACTTCTGAATTTTTATGGTTTGAATTAGTTACATGTGACTCTTGGCAAGACATGACTCTCCTGCAATAATAATATCAAGCTTTTTTCTAATAAAAGCCTAATTAACTGTAATTATTAGGATTTTCTGACACCTCATATACATATATATGTGTGTGATTGATGGATAAAAAGGAAGTACATGATTAAGAAATATGATTACTGTCATTATTTTACAATGCATTTAATATAGATAAATGCAAAGATTATTTCTTGCTTTAATTGTGAAGTAAGTTAAGGGTTCAATTGTGAGAAGCTGGTGCAAGTCTAGAGCTCTGGCTTGCTACTTGGCTACTGTCTTTTTTTCCATTTTGAACAAAAAAGTTTCTGATAGTATGTATTACCATAAATAAACATGCTGTAGAAAGTGTAAAAATTGGTCTCCTACTTTCCAGTAAACAAGTTATGACTATTTTAATGAAGTAATGCCTAACAGAAAACTGTAGGGCTGCAGGCTGAGGCATCATCCCTAGGACTTAATGGCAAGAATTTTGTTAATTCAGTGAGAGTAACATCATGTGTTAATATTTTCCTACTGAGGAAAGTGCTAAAGTTTTAAGTAACTGTTGGCATATACATAAACCTAAAACTTTTATGTTGATGAAACATATATTTAAATGCATGTTTGATTAGATGTGTTTTTCTGAATTGTAGGTATTGTGCTGGTATAAATGTGTGCAGAGAAGTGTTATAAATTAACTCAAAAATTCCACTGATGGTACATGAAATATGTAATCTCTAGCATAATTAGTGGCTATAACTTCTTATTATTCTTTCCTTGCATTTAGTGAATATGAAATATCACCCAACCTAGATGACTGGTGTTCATTTTTCCAGTAGGTTGAATACAGTGGATTGAACCAGGGTGGCCCTTAAGAGTGATACTTGGAGATCTTCTTGCAGGTGACTCATATGATGGCCTCATGCAGCCATATGCATGTTACCTGCTGTGTATTCCCTTCACCTTACAGGATATGTCCTCATGGGGTGACCAAATTGCAAGTGTCTCCTGATGCTTGATAGAGCTTATTGGTCTCAAATGATCAGGTATATGCTTTTGTTCCAGTCATATGATATAGTGTACATGTGCGTATTTCTCTGTGGAAGTCTAACCCCTTCTGTAGGAGAGAGACAGGATGTCAGAGTTCTCCATCCACTTGGGATGGACTGTCAAGGAAAAAGTTGTCTGGAGCTTGGATTAAGGACCTGTCTCACTCCACCTGAAAAGTTTGTACTGCCTGTGGCCCCCAATCCCTCAGTTTCTCAGCTTGCTAGCTAGTCTTCATCTATGAGTGGTAAATGTAGTTCAAATTCTTTGAACTTCCTACATGTACCATTTTTTTTCTTTTACACTAAACTATTGTATGGGTAGATTTTAAGAACAAATTATACATTTAATGAATGTCTTTGTAGTATCTAGTTGAATAAATCCTTTTGTGTGTACAGAAGGACATAATTGGTGTTGAGAATCTCATTAAATCTCTAATTTAAAACCTTGGGCTCCTTGCTTAGCTACCATGAAAGTGCTTGAAGAATGTTGGTAATTAAGATTCTATAAGTAAGGTTTATTGTATTCTTAAAAGTTTGGCAGTTTGTGTGCCAAACAACTCAGCTCTCTTGATGCTGGAGCAATTTACATGTTCAAAAACTTGTCTGAGGAACATGGTCTGAGTGGGCAGCATGTGGCTGTGATCATGGATCGTATCTACATGATCTCATTTAAGTCAAATTTTCCAGACTTAGGTCAATTATTTTTCTTCCTGCGGAGAATTTGAACTCGAATCTCTTGCTTCAAATAGTCCATGCCTATTAACCAACATTCAGTCACTGTTGAATTTTATTAGCCCCTGCTGAAACTAGCTCTTCCCATAGTTTATCAGTTAGAACTGTTTATATGGAGTGATGGGATCCATTTTTTTAGGTTCTAAGCTGTCTTTTATATATATATTTAAATATATATACACATACATATACAAATACGTTAAAGCCACATACAAGTTAAAAATATAGAACATTTAATCTTGAAAGTTTGAGCCCTCATGTTTCAAAACATTAGCATATTTTTGTCTTGATTGATTTATTTGCACAATATATATGTATGCATATATATTTCTGAAGTGAATGATAGAACTGGAGAAAATGTTCTACTGATTTTTCATTTGCTTATAAGGGTGATTTGTTCATATGTCAAAGCAAATGGAGATGTATTGATCTTTTTTTTCTTGTTTCTGTTAGACCTTATAGTTTTATTTGAAGTCTTAAGATATCAAATAAGAAAATTAATTAAAAATAAAAAGACTGCGTGAAGCAGATTTTTTTTTTTAAGATTATCTTTGGCATTTCTTTTTTTAATTGTTGCATAGAGTTAATTTTGGAATGTGATTGGAATATTATTGGAGAGCATCCTTACTTGATTTTTGTTGTGTTGGATCAGGCCCATGATACAGTCTCTTAGCTGAAATCAAACATGGATCTCATGTTTCAAAATGTCAATATGTTTTTTTCTTGATCAATTTATTTGCACAGTAAATAAATTAGATAGCTCTCCATTTTCATTTTTGTCCAACTTAATGAAAAGGTTTTTTTTTCATACTAGTAGCTCTTCAGTAAAAATTAACATTCATTATTTTTGTTCCTGAATAGATTATAACTGTGACATTGTCTTGTGCTGATTGTGTAAGGGCAATATGCTTATACAGACAAATGGAAAACTTTCAAAACATGGACACTAACTAGGAAAAAAAGTACTGATAAAGTCCCCTCAAATGAGGGGACTTACCTAAATGAAATGACTTACCTAAATGACTTACCTAAAGGAAACAGACATTGTTTTAACTGTTAGCAAATCTCAAGGCTCCACATTGTCACCTAGTTATCTCACCTATGGAAGCCTCAGCCAGATTTAATCTGCAGCCTGCTGCTGGGAAGTGTGAAAATATCATGTGCTTAAAATCCTAAGTAGGGTTGAAAATCATGTCCCCCAATGCAGATTGAATAGAATATCCAGTCTGTGATCTGTGACTGTCTCTGCTGTTCGCTTTCACTTATCATTAGTTGCATATCACTTAATTTTCTGATTAAAAGGGGCAATTCTTTGGCTTTACGATGTGTGTACTTGTTTGTCTGCTTTAGTTTGTCAGTTGAAATAAAGTCTCTATTTCGCCAATTATTAAAAAAGTCTTGTCAGTGGAATTGCTAGTGAATAGTTCCCATAAACAAGGGAAAGAAATAACATCTCCTTAAAACACACTTTTTCTTTTTTCTGTGTGAGTGCGACAGAGGAGAAGACAATGACATGCCTACTTTTGATCTTTTATCTTAAAGATTTCCTGTCATAAGTAGAGCTACACAGTCACTGTATTGTGTATTACTGTTGTAAAAATCATTTATCCAGAAACATAAGATTCAAAATTGCATGACACAAGTAGAGGTGAGTGGTTTTTAGAAAACAAAGCAAATGTTGATAGTACAAACGATGTGCAATCCTTAAATGAGGAATTTTATTTCTCTCTTTAATACAAGGACTAAATAAAATACAATCCCTGTTCTCACAGAATGAACCCCATTTTTTAAATTCCACCATTTAAAGACATTTTGTGTATTTAAGCAGTGACAAGAGTATTCATTATTAATTAACATTCAGGAGATAACTGACTGTCAGTTGCCAGTCAAAGTGGAGCTTGGAAGAATGTTGACATTGATTGATGGACGTGTGCTGGGACTATGCACAAGCAGGCTGCTCAGGTCATCTGAACACATAAAACCATTATGGATCAGCTCCACAAACACAAAAAGGTTGTCCTTCTTTCTAAAGGGAGGAAATTCTCTTGATTTGTAAGTTTAAACCTTAGCTTTCTAGCACCATGGTTGTCAATGAAGGAAAGTCTAGTTTGGTCTGGTAAATATGGGTGACATCATTGTGCCGTTTCTTGCTGTGAGTGTCTGAGGTGCTTAAACAATCAGATTGAAAGAGTATTTTTGGATGTTGCTTCATAAAGTGTTATGTGTACTTACCTAATGGATATCTAATGTAATTTCTTCCTAGGAGGAAGAAAATCCCCAAACCCTAATTTACATGTCCAAGCCCTTATTCATATTTACAAATTGCCCAGAGAAGTTGTGGCTGCCCCATCCCTGGAGGTGCTCAAGGCCAGGCTGGATGGGTCTTTCAGCAACCTGCTCTAGTGGGAGGTGTCCCTGCCCATGGCAGGGGGGTTGGAACTCAACGATCTTTAAGGTCCCTTCCAACCCGAACCATTTTGTGATTCTATGATATTACATTGAAATGCAGAGATGGAAGATGTAAGAGGCTTTTCAATCCTCCAATCTCTACAATCTCTTCAGAAGTGAGTTTTAAATAGCAGTCATAGCAGTTGTCTCCAGTTCCCCAAGTCAGTAGTGTATTTGTACTCAGTGAAATGAAGACACAGTTTGTGGCACCCTCAAATCTCCTTTTCAAGGAGGATTTAACAAACCCTTTGTGTGTCATATACAGATTACACTTGTGCTAGGCTGGGTAGTCTTTGCCCCATGGGAACAGTTACTCAGCTCCTCCTGCTTCTTGTGGTCCATGCTTAGCAGTGGTAGTAGTTAGCTAAAGAAACACATTGTGGTTTATGGACAATATAGCCCTTATAGAAAGATGGTACTTCCCTGTATAGGTGGACCTGGTCACCCTCTGCGTATGATAAGTACCTGTTTCACAGGTACTTATTTTCATAACTTTTTTTTTTGCCCTTAGAGAATTTGAAATCCTCGCCCATGTGGACAGATTTCAGGGACGTTAGGTGGTCAATCTGTTAGCATGTAGCACATTCTTCTCTAAGTTAATTGGATCTGCTTTATTTTATTCCCCCTGAGCCCCACTCTCCCCTGCTTTCCCTACAATATTTGCCAGCTTGCTTTACATTTACATTTCCAGAACCACTATGGCAGATGAAGAAGTTATTCCAATGAAATACCTTTTTTATTTTGCAGCTACCTAAAGTGGATTCTTGCATGTCTGTCTTTTTGCATGCCCACCTCAGCATGTGGTTGTGCATGCGTACTGCTGAACTAAGAGTGATAAGCATCTCTTGGGTATTTGGTCATAACGTGGTATCCTTGTTTCCCGCAGCCATATTGTATATTTATGCATGGATTTTGTTTTTATTTTAGTCACTTCAAAGTTTATTTTACTGTGTTCTAGTTTGGGCTAAAGAACTTGCATTTCACAGTACACTGGACTTACTATTGGATGATCTTTACAGTTACTTGACAACAAAGACAGTGGGAGCACAGACATGTTATTATTGTAAATTTAGTCTACCTAAAATCTTTGCACTGAAGCACCCAATTACCTTATGTACCTTACACTAATACAGGACTCTTTCCAATAACAGCTAGACTGCAAAGGAATGTGGCCGTACCATTTCCTTTCATCAATTTACCCTCATATGTTTATTGTGTATTTCCATGCCAGGCTCTAAAAACCAAAGTGATATAGAAGATTTTGCTAATCTTATACTGTTGAAAAAAATATTTGCCTTGGAGAAATTCATAAGCATTTCTGGCATGTTTACATGACAAGAGTGTATCCCATAGGGTAAATCACTCATCCTAACTTCTCATTAAAAAAGTCACTTCACCCTTTGTACATATGCTTATGAAAAAAAAAAATTTAAAATTACAAACATAAACAGTTAAGGGATTCAGGCAAATTGTGGCAAGAATCCATAGGGAACCTGTGTAAAGAAATGGCAAACAGGATGTCCATCATGTATTTCCAAGTCTTGTCTCTTCTCTTGCTGAGAAGTATTCAGCCAAACAGCAGGGAATATTGTCATTATACAATGTGGTAAGAGAACTCCAAAGCATTGTCAGAATGATATCCAGAAAGAGGTATGGAGATACTGGTATAAATGTACATCACTATTACAATATCATGGAATATATTGCTGGAAAAAAACTGAGAGCATTGAGTGCTTAATTTTGAAGTAAAAATGCCTGTATTTGCTGTGGGTGGGCTGTAACCCTGGAGTTAAATACTTGCCCTCTGCTGTTCAGATAGCAAAACACTTTAGGCTCTTGAACTATTTTTAAGTGTCACTGCTACTTGATTAAAGACTAGGATGTGTTGTGGATATATCAATGACAGGGTGTAACTTTTCACCTTATGTTACATTTGCATGGGGACAACTTTGATGCCAGTGTAGTTTCTCTGAAGATATATTTGACACAGTGCAATAAAACAATCAGTCATAATAAATAAGAAAATAACATGTTACTTGTTTCATGTTTGGAAAAATTCAGGAAGAAAAACTGGTGAATGAGTGATATATTATCTCATTTAGGAAATGAGCATATTATTATTCTCTATGGAGAGATGCTTTCTGCTTCCTATTCAGTAGCCCTCTCCCCTACAGTAGAAAACAAGCAAACCAGATTTTTTTATTATTTTTTTGTAGTGATTGGTAAAGGAAGAGTTTGGGAGCTGTGAAACTTGGAGTTTTACTTTTTAAACAGGAAGGCTATCTAAGAATTAACATGTTTTCTCCCTCTGAGGGCAATACTGTACCCCAAAATTTGCAGAGATTCATCTGGATTTATCTTCAATTGACAGTTAATTGTCCATCAATTTATAAAAAAGTTGTTCATATGAAGATGATGAAATGCTTCTCAACACATTTGTTCCTGCTAATGACATAAATGGAGATGATTGAACGATAAGCATTTATTCCTCTAGTGAAGTCCTGGGAAAATTCTGAATACTTTTTGAACAGTTTCAAAGGAAAGGTATAATGAAGAGTAATTTTAAATATATGTGTGAGAAACTGAAAAATAAGTTTAATTATAGAATAAAATCTAACTAATTTATTAATGTGCAATTCTTGCAATAGTTTTAAGCTGTCATTTGGAGTCTAAATATTGCTTTGTTACATTTCTATTCAGTCATGTAAAACCGTTAGAAAACGTCCATTGATGCCATTTGACCAAGGTTCTTGTCTATGTGTCCCCTGGGTTATATCATTCCAACCAGCAAATGACAGTAAAGTTTCCAAGAGAAGGTACTGAGTAGATGAGAGCTAATTCTGAA
>JAOXNG010000021.1:82532830-82548371 GCA_028566535.1 Scolopax minor
TGTGATAAAGGGGTCACAGAAGACCTATGCTCTTTTGGACCATTAGCTGGGGATGTCTGGCAGGGTAGCCTTTCTCAGACTGGACTAGGAAATTGTGTTTAGGCAGCTTAGAACTGAGCCCTAGGTCTCTATATGAAAACTTAGCTACTCATTACACATGTAAGCACTAACAGAGTGACACTGAAATTCAGGTGGTGTAATCTTGGGAGAAATCACATCCTGAATCTTTCTTCTATAAAAACATTCCCTTTCTGTATCGCATTGCTGCAGTTTCTGTTGATGTTTCCCTCCCAACAGCCCCTTTTTTCCTGCTGAAGTCCTCATGGCAGACTTAGGACGCCCAGGTCCCAATCTGACTTTGTATTTAAATCCAGTGTCAGAGTTGGCCAACCTTTTGCCTTTGTGTAGCTTTCCTGTCACTGTCTCAGAGGAGACCCGTTTGAGATCAGTAGGTCTGTTGGACTTGTGTGCTTGCTGGTGATAAGGAGCTGGGTTGTGTAATGGAAATTCATCTGGCTGAACAATCAGAAAACTTGGGAAGAGAAGGGGAACTGGCCCCGAGTGAGGACTGCACCCCCGTTTTGTTTTCCATTGCTCAGCTCCATTCCTTGACTCCTAGTGGACTTCCACAGCCACTCTACTCTCTGCATATATGTTCCATCTTTGTTTGTCTTATAAAATTAGCCTTAATGAAAGTTTAATTATATTTTTGTTTTTATCATTGAGAAAAAAACATTAATATTTAATGCAGAAATTTGCAAGAATGGGGAACAAGGATAGTGGTACTAGAGGACCAGTGTGCTTTTGGGCAATGTAGCAGAACTGGAGAGGGAAATGTTTTAGAGCCCAGGGAGATATCAGGGAATGCTTTCTATCAGCAACAATACCTGCTGTCCCCTGGGCCATTGTCATGACTTTCACGCATTCTTCAGATATGTTTTATTTCTTCCTTGGCAGTCCCCCCTTTTGAGAATGAATGAATGATTTCTGAATAGACCTGCCTAATTGAAAGCCTTAAATTCCACCCTAAGTGGAAAACTGAATCGTGCCATGGGCTGTGAGGGCACTTCCCTAACACTGAGAGTATTTCTTCTGGGAGCTGCCTAATTGAAAGCCTTAAATTCCACCCTAAGTGGAAAACTGGATCATGCCACGGGCTGTGAGGGCACTTCCCTAACATGAAGAGAATTTCTTCTGGGAGCTGCAGATGTGTTATGTAAGGACAAACTGGTTCCCATTGCCTGTTATTAAATTTTATATAAATTTACTTTTTTCTCCCCCCACTTCTGTAAACCAGCTTTTATTATAATTTTTTTTTCCTATTTTCTTTTCTTTGTTGTTTGTTTGTTTGTGACAACTTGCTTCCTTCATTGTTTCTCTTTCAGAATCTTTCTCTTTTTCAAAGAATTTTGTAGTTTCTTGAACACCGAGGAACCAAAATCTATGAATTTGTCTTTCTAACAAGCTCCACAGAGCTGTTTGAAGAATTACTTGCACACACAAAAAATCATTTGAGTTACAAATTGTTCACAATTAGGACGCTGAGTCAGTTCTACATGTGTTAGATAATTTATGTACTGATTTGTCAATCAAAGACAACAATTAAAGATTCTCCAAATAAAGAATTCGTGTTTTCCCCTCTTGAGGGTGTCACTAGCAAGGAACATGGAACTATAAGAGTGAATCTGTAAAGTGAAATGGTTAGCCCTGAGGACTTGTTGCCCACACTAAATAAATTTCTGGGGGGGTTATTTGGGGTAGGACTAATCTGATCCAATTGTGTTTGGAGTATATTATTGTCACTCTTGGAGCACATCTTCTGATTATTTTCCTTTAAAAGAAAACCAGATCATGTGCTCTGAGATGACTCTGATGTGAAGCAAAATATGGTAAGCAGAGATGACTGGGAAATCACTTCAAAAGCACACTCTGGGTCCAAAGAAAATGCGAATGCACTCATGGTATATTAGCAATCTTCCTATTCCCTTTCACTTGTTAAAAGCTGAAACCCAAGGCAGAAATAAATAATGATAATAAAAAAAACACAAAGAGGGATTCTAAGTTTCCAAATCCTTAGAAGTTTTGAAATGCCTTGGACTCTTGGTATTCTTGGAAATATACCTGACAGCTGGCCAGGTACAACAGAGGTTGTTGATGAGTCCGTGCTGCTGTCTCTGCTGTGACATACCTGAGCTAGCTACGTAGTCAGTGACACCTGTGTTCTATAAGAAATAAAACCTGGTTTAATTTTCAGGAAGTCATTTGGATGAACTCTGGTAGTTTATGAAAATAATTTGATAAACTTGTGAAAGGAAAGTTTTTCAGGGGGTATTAAGCAAAGAGACAGAGGTGGCTGATAGCTCATGGTTGCTAGCACCTGGTTGTCGGATGCAGGTTCCCTCTGCCTCTGCCTTGCTCTTTCTTTCCTTTTGTAAGCATCTGGCATAGGTCATGGCTGGAAGCAAACCAGTGGTCTAGGCAGATCTTTGATCATCCTCATTTGCCTTATCTTTATTGTGTGATTCGGATTGTCTATAGTCCAAGACAACTGTTACTTCAGTGGGTTTGGATCATACCCTTGGGGCTGTAATTGCTCAGCTGAGTAACACCGCTAAGTTTTTGGAAAGTTGCAGAGAGCTATGATTGCACAGAGTTGGGCATTGTACATGCACAGAGCTGTTCTCTTAGGGTGTTTAAAGGATTTAATGTAATAGTAGCATACACTGAAGCAGAAAGTGCAATAATCTCAGTTAAAGAGCTTGAATAGGTGGCAGAAGCAGTGTGGAAGTTCACAGCATTTTCAGTGAAAAAAAATCTTTTGTATGGTTAGATGAATATCCTCTTGTCTTCCAGAGCAAAAGAAAGTTCAGCATTTTAAGATTACTCCATGCTGGCTCCATAAAGCTTCCTTGGGTATCTAGCTCTGTTGTTTTGCAGTGGGGTTTAATCACTTGCAGAAAATGCTTGTTATATCGTACACTCTTCAACCATGCACATTATCCCTTAATTATATACAACTAAGCCCCTCTTGACTATAAGACATGTTGTTTGTTCAAACGCACTTACAAATCCATTTTCTTATCAGTTCTTTGCTGAACATTTACACAACGGGGTACTGTTTAAATATGAAAATAAATCTTTTTTTAAAAAAATTGTTTGACCCACCCACCTGGCCTCCATCTGTGATTGTTCTGTCTCTGCAATCTGTTGTCTGCTTTTCCTCAGCGTGTCCTTTATCTTTTTGGATGGCTGCTATCTTTGAGAGGCTTTATTGCCCCTCCCTATTTTCTCTGTGCTTAGTAGAAAGTGACATTTCCAAATCATAAGAATCAGCCAGGCAGATTTGATATGCTCACTGCTATAAGACATGCTTCTGCTCAGAGTATGCAATTAGTAAAGACAACTTCATTTCACAGTATCACAACTCATGCTGTACTATTTGGAATTAAAGCATTGCGTGAATCTGGGAAGTTTTCTCATAAAAACTTGGAGCAGATAAATCTGTCAGAGTTAGCAATGCTTTTTCTTACCACAGACTTACTGAAGCAAACCTAGAAGAAGTTTCTTCATGTTTTATTCCAGTTCAGTTTCATATCACTGAATTGCTATGCTAATGTTGTCCCTTTTTTTTTTTTTTTTCATTAAAGGGGAGCTGTGTGTTTGTAATTTCTTAATAAATAGATACTCTAATCTTTAGATAAAGAGGTTAAATTCATTTCTATTTTGAAAGATTATAGTTAAATACTTACACAGTTTAAATTTCCAGTCTATGCACTGATAAAAATTTTGTTGGCTTCAGTGAACCTGGAAGGGAATCCCTTATAAAAATTTGTGGGCTTTTTTTTGGTTTTTTTTGTTTTGTTTTTTTTTTTCCCTGAAGTACTTCTATTTCTTCCCATTTCAACCCAAGTGTAACTGTGGAGAACAGTTGCTTTTTTGCATTTAAGTTCCCCCGAAAGCACCTCAATGGATTGATAGGCATGATTATATTTTTTTTGAGTAAGTAGGACAATCAACATTAAACATAGGAATATTTGTGACCAGAATATGTAACTAAAGTTATTTTTAGATTCTGTAGCAATGTTGTACAGAAGAAGAGTCATTTCTCTCTTGTGGGTTTTTAGAACCTACTCTTTTGTTTGGATGAATTTGCCTGCTGTATAATGATGGCCTTGAGGAATGTGTTACCAAAACCTGTGAAAAATTTCTTCTGGATTGAGGTCTGGAACGGTAATGGTAGGTCATTGTCCAAAGGAAACAAAATGTGTTATTAAGTTATTTTAATTTCATTTCAATTGGAAAGCTTATAGAGATGCCTGCTTTTGTTCTATTTTATGAGTAAGCCCTTCAGATTTATTTCTTGCCAGCCGATTGTTAAGCACCATTACAGTTAAATTCAATTAAACATCCATATCAAGTTGATTGTCTCAAAGCTTCAGGAAGTCTGCAGCAACGGATCTATTTGCACCGCTTCCTTTATAGAGAACTTTATGCTTGAACTACATGATCTAAGATTCCCCCAAAAGACCTTCCTTATTTCACAAGGGACAAAACAATTTCATGAAAGGATTTCAAATTACCCGAGGCCTTCATGGGAAACTCTCCCATTATACTTGTAGCAGGATAGTTCCTGTAAGGCAGGATTTTGGGACATCAGCAGGGAGTCATCTGTGCGAAGAGGGAATCAATAGCATAAAGATAGACAGAACAAATAAACCTAGTCCTGTTCTCTCCACAGAAGTACAAGAATCTGCTCAGGTTATAGTTTTACTAACTTTACATGTTATTAATGAATCAATTAAGCATTGCTGATGAAAGAAGTGGTTCCGTCATTTCTCAGCCCCCCGGTTCTGTGCCTTCACAGACATTTAGTGGCTCTAGAGTGAACTGGGTTGAAGAACCAGTAAAACTAACAGCACAAAGTTAGTTTTGTGGTAATATGTGAGAAGATTTTGTAAATAAGGCTTCAGTGATGAGCTTATAAGGCAACATATGAACAATGATGCCTCTATAGTGAAATATTTTTTGTCTTGGAGACATAGATTGTTGTTTGGAACAATTGTTGTATGTTGTTAGCATAGGTGCATCTGCATTGTGTTTTGGACATCAGTGTTGAGCCTTTGAGCAAAATCAGACTGGCTGGGCATCCAGGCTTTTAGAGACAAGTGTTAGGTGAACTTCATGGCAGCCTGGGAAGGAAAACTTGTCCTGGTATCCTCAAGCTGGCTGGAGCCAATACTGTCCCACCCATTCCTGCTTGTGCTTGAGGTCAGGCAGGCAGGTCAATATATGGACTTTCATGGAAGGTCTCAGAGGAGCAGATCTCGGGCTGTAGGCAGCCTGAGAAGTCCCTAGCATGAGAGCATCTGCTCTTCCTGTAGGCTGTCTGTCCCCCACAGCCATAGGACTTCTCTGTTGAGGAACAGCTCTAGAGGATGAAAGGCAAGTTGGAAACTTGAATCTCTGCGTACTTAGATCTCTTTGGCTGGCTGATGTGTCTATGATAGGCCAAAATGTTACCTGTGTTACCTCCCTCTGATGATAATTTAGAAGTAACTCCATCAGAAAAGCTATCACTACTATTCCCTTCACCAGTTCGTGTTCTTCTCCCAGAATTTCCTTGGTGTTCCCAGGAAGGGAGAAAAGGGGCAGCTAGGGAGCAAGAGGATTTTTTTTCAGATATTTGAGAAGTGCTTTTCTGGGGTTTGGTGAAAAAAGCAGTGACTTCCTGCTGATCAGAGGACTCTGACAGCCAAACTGGCAAGATTATGACTGTTCATTTGGCAAGAGAGATGAGACCCTTCAAGGGACTCAATAGGCGTTTGAGATGCTCGTGTCAGGAGACACATCCACTTATTACTTGAGAGAAGAGACTGACTCCCACCTTGCTGAAACCTCCTTTTGGGCAAGAGCTATACTACCTTTCAGGTAGAGAGTGATAAGGTCTTCTCTGAGCCTCCTTTTCTCCAGGTTGAACAGCCCTGGTTCCCTCAGCCACCCCTCATAACTAGACAACGCACGTTCTCTAAACCCTTCACCAGCTTTGTTGCTTTGCTTCATTTGCATTACCAGCATCGTTCTTCTTTGGACACACTCCAGCACCTCAATATCTTGTTGTGAGTGTCTCAAAAGTGAATGCAATATTCAAGATTAAAGACTTTTTTCATTAAACCCAAAAACCTTAGCTCCATTGGAAGGTCGGGTAAGCAGACCATGGCAATCTCATTGGCTTTAAATTCAAAGATATGGTTTTCAAATGATTGTTATTGTTATATTTTCCAAAAGACTGTATTTTTATTTAGAAAACAAGTACACCAAAATACACAACTCCTCCTATCTAAATTAAGTTCTTTCCCTTACTGCTTGGAGCTTTTAAAATGTATTTTATTCTCTGTAGAAAACAGGAGGAAACCTCCCCTAAGACATGTTGTCCATCCCATGCTCATTAAACAAGGGGCTCATTTGTATATGGACAGACAGGGTATGGTTGTACAGAACCTGTGTGGTGTCACAGGAGTTGAGTCACAGCGTTGCCACTGTCCAAGTCCCTGTTGAACTCAGGAAGCCCAGTTTATTATTGAAGTGGCAACGTGGCAACATTGTGTAAAGGAACCTAGCTATGCTGAGTTTTTTGATGCTTAATTTCTGTGAGCTACACCCCAAGAACAGGGAAGCAAAAAAGTTAAAGAAAAAGCTCATGCAAACAATATATTGTATTAATTTCATTACCAGTGGTTATTTATTTCTTTCTTATGGCTGCTAGGGAAAAAAAAAAAAACCAACAAACACCAAAAAAACCTGCCCCAGACAAAGATATTAATACAGGCATGTGTCAAATTTAGCATAATTTTTTCATCCATTTAGAAAAAAACCCACCACTTAAAAGGTAGTTCATGTAGGCAAGTCCTTTTCGGTGCAGTAATGTCTGTTGTCTGATGATGCATCTAAGGGATGTTATTCTGCTCATATACAGCTGTCCTATCAGAACTCTTTAACATTCATAAAATTCATTAGTTAGAGGTCTTAGATTTGCTGAATTCTTAGTAACTGTACGTTTAACAGATTTTTTAGTAAAAATTTTAAAAAGTTCATAATTATTACCAAGCCAGTAAAAGAGTAAAAGTAAAAAGAAAAACCCAGAACCCAACGATGCAGAAATCAAGTGCACTTTTCCATTAATTCTCTGACTGGTTGAGAACATTCTGAAGAAGACAGATAAAATTTCTCCTGCTGACAAAACTTCAGGCATGGATTCATTTTTTTTTGTCACAAACCTACACCATGTCCTACAAAGTGTGGGGTGCTTGCTTCCAATCTGGCTAATCAGTCCAGCTGCCACTCAACTCTGCACAGAAGCTGTTTGAGCACCTTGCAAACCTAATCTCGAGGGAAGAGCGTGGTGGAAGGAAAAAGAAATATATAAAAAAGGAAACGAATTAACAGGAAGGCCCTAAAATCTTTTCTCCTTTCATCTCTCTAACCCACCTTTCATTTTTGGACTTTGTTCAGAGTTGCATCTGTCTGCATTTTTATGTCTTTGTATTTCTCACATGTTAATTTCCCCCAAATTATCGTGGTTGCTTTATATTTGTGGTTCCCAAGAAAGTCAGTGAAAGGAATGTGCCCAAGTCCTTGCAAACTCTGAAAATGTAGAAAAGCCTCTATTATGTCATAGCCTCAATGCACAACTTTTAACTCACCCAGTTAACTAATTCTGCTCAGACTATGCTAGAGTTTCTTTAATTGCCATTTAAATGCAGTCTTTTAGGTACTTATTGAGAATCATTAGATTCAAAATAATTTTGCTGTTACAGTAAAGCCACACTGGGTATTCTTTGATTTGTGGGATATGTTCTTCAACCTTCTTACCTTCTTCTTGTGTATAAATTAGGAGAAAAACACCAGAGTATTTCTTTGTGGCCATGTTTCTTTGCAACTACATAAGTTAAAAAGGCACACGTGATGACATTCTCAGGGTTTTTTTAAAAGCAGATTTGTAGAGAGGTGAAGATTCCACTTCATTTGGTGGAAAAATCAGAATAATAATTTACTATTACTTAGCAGGCTGTCTGTTTCTGGATATCTATTTGTGTGAACAGCAGTATGTGAACAGCTCTCAAAAGACATTAGCAGGACTTTGGACAACAAGGGCATATTAGGCTTAGGAAATGAATGCAAGGTCTGAGAGATCCCTGACAGACAACAGCAAACATTCGGTGGATGATGTTATGCAGCCACAGGACAGCCCTATTTAGATATGTCATTCACACTATAGCTGAGGCACCATTAAGAGTCTTAAGTTTACTCTGGCTAAACCATACAACATAATTCCTGGGTTGAAACATGAATAATCTTTAGATGCTATTGCAGTTTAAAAATCAAGCTAAAATAAACATCTTTTGCAGCTAGACATTTATCATTGCATAGTAGTTAGACAAATAAAATACTACAGTCTAAGCTCCTTATAAAACAATATATATTAGGTGCCAGAGAAGGCATAACAGATGCCATCCCTCACTATAAAAGTAATTTACAGTTTCAAACATAGTCATGGCTTGAATGTACACAAATTATTGGAAAACGGGATCAGAGGTTATAAAGTCTCCTTTTGTTACTGGATTTCTTATGTCTAATATTTCACATTGAAATCCACATTTGGGAATTATTTTATGATGGTCTGCTTTCAGTTTATCTAAACTTTTCAGATACATTGGCTAAAAAATTTTTGTGGCTGATGTGATCTACCAGCCAAGCATCTTGTAAGAGAACCACCCCCCTCCAAATTCTTTTCAAAATGTTATTTTTGATACTGTGAAGATTAAACATTTTGTATTTCTGGTGTCTCCCATGCCAAATTGTCATATGTTTGTAGCAGGTTAATACAGAAGGGGGTTGACAAATCTTGCTATAATCACTACCCCATGTTGTTTTCATCCTTCTTGTCTGCTGCTCATTTTCTTTGTGAAAAACCCTAATATATCAGTGACAGGAGGTCTGGATTTGTGGCCGACTGTTATAATTACTCCCACTGAGGCATTGTCAATAGGATTAAAATAAAGATTCTGGACCTGTCCATCGTAGATGAGGTCAGCAACACTAGCAGTGGGAGTACTGTTTCTGCAAGCTGTGCTTTCAGTCCTGACTTATGGAACCATAGACATTAATATGAAGCAAGCATTTGAAAGCTCCAGTAGAGAAAGATCAGCCTTTTTTCTGCATTAGCTGAAATATCCATCTGTAATAAATAATCCAGCAGCATCCATCTATGTCCTGACCGTACATATATGAAACAGCTCCTGAGACAAGCACTATTAAATGCCAATTTTGTAGCACACAGATAACAGCCTTTTCCCAACCCTGCCACTGGTGTACTTTTTTACAGCTGTTTAATGAGGTGTGGGCATGAATCTGTAATTTATACCTTTGCATTTCTAGCAAGAGCTGCTACTCCTTTCTATATAGAAAACATTCCTATTAAAAAAAAAATCAGCTCCTTTCAAGATTAGGTGTTTGAAAACACAATGGTTTTATTTGGAGTAAAATACAACATACATATGAACAGGGACAGATGAACAAGTAGAATGTACTATTAGGAGGCTTCCAGGTAAAGACAAGGCAGAGAATTACAAGCAAAAGACTTGAGAGAAATAAGCTGTTTCTGGTGAGGTTATGATAAGAAAGGAGATGAAAGCATCTAAAATCAAGCAACTATTTCCCAAGAAAGTTGCTCGATTAACTTGCCTATGTTTTCTCAGATTATCATCTTAACCTTAAGAATACTGGGAAAATGAGAATCTGTATTCTGATGCTCCAATTTGTTCAACTGAACATTATAAGTTCAACTTATAAGTAAGTTCAACTGAAAAAGTATAACTAATTAGTGGCTTTATTTTAAAGGATCCAGCACTTCTGCTATAAATCCTATTTACCTCACTCACTAATGAACACCCTCTAGCAAAATGTTACTGACCATATTTTGCTGAGGTATAAGAAGTCCAGCATGATATAATTTGGAATCAGTGTGTTTCTTTTTTTCCCCTCCTAAGTTTTACTTCCACTGATAGGATTTTCATGTAATGCCACTTCATGGCTACACTAACTATACAAAAGTAACAACTGGAGCTTCCACCTCAGAGACAACAAAAAGCTCTAATGCTTATGTTTTGGGGGTTTTTTTGTTTGTTTGTTTGTGGTTTGGTTTTGTGTTTTTTTTTTTTTTTTTAATTTTTTTAGTTTTATTAACAAAAATAAACTCCTTTCTTTGTAGGGAATGGTCTCAGACTCAGTTCTTCAATAAGCTCCTGTTTACTGTTTCTCAGGGAATGTCAATGGCTAACAATTAAAAACATGACTACAGAAACTAATAACTATAAATTGTAAGCTTATAAGGAAGTAAGGAGTTCCAGCATCTTATTAGTATTAATAAAAAGTTATTTGAAGCACTAGAAGCAAAAAATATACAATTCAAAGCAAAAAATATGGAAAAATAATACCAGTCTACATTTTCTTTCTATGGCAGCTTCTGATAGATCAGATGTTCTTGGAGATTTAGTCCTCTGGCTCATATCTGAATTAAAAAAAATAAAAATCATTAAAATAGAGTAGAAAATACCCAGGAGACACTTCTCTAAAGAAAATATGAAACTCAAGTAATAAATTATTCCCACTAGTGATACATTCCTGTCAAGACTCACTATATAACTTTGGGCATTAAGAATATATATACTTTTCAGACTATTTTCTCCTTTTAAAAATGTCCAGTTTATAGAATAATAAAATGGTTCAGGTTGGAAGGGACTTTAAAGACCACTGAGTTCCAACCTCCCCTGCCATGGACAGGGACACCTCCTGCTAGACCAAGTTGCTTAAAGCCCCATCCAGCCTGGCCTTAAGCACTTCCAGGGATGGGGCATCCACAACTTCTCTGGGCAACCTGTTCCAGTGTCTCACCACCCTCACAGTAAAGAATTTCTTCCTAATATCTAATCTAAATTTTTCCTATTTAAGTTTAAAACCATTACCCCTTGTCCTATCTCTACACTCCTTCATAAAGAGTTCCTCCTCATGTAGCCTCTCCTGTAGGCTTCCTTTAGGTACTGGAAGGCCCTAAACCTGCCCACTATTTTTAGCCTTCCAAGTTTCATAAGAAGCCACAAAAAGCCAAACTGCCAAATCGAGACCCCACCACCCAAAGTTCAAGGTCATCTGTCAGATTGTTATCATGATTTAATTGGGTCTGATGCCTCAAATATTTATGTTAATTTTAGACACCCCTCACATTGCTCAGATGGGCATGTACTTTTAGAGAACTCTCTAAATACAACAGCCCAGCTCACTTAAGTTTCAGTGTCCTCAATAGAAATACTGTCACAGGGATGTGAGCATAATTTAGCCTTGTTGCTAAGAACAAGTGAGAAAAGGAAAAATAAAGCAAAACCAGAGGCTAGATATTCGGAGTGGACTTTAAAAAACAACTTGACTCTTCCAACTCCATCATGAGTTAGCAGAACATTATAGATAACACGCTCTGCCCTGTGTTGTCCCTTGTGATCGACGCAATTAATTAAACCATTTTTTAAAGACGTGCAGCTGGGTAAGGGCATACTGGCTGCCTGTGCAGTACATAGAACAACACAGAGACAAATCTCACACAGCTCCCATGTGCAACTCCTGCCCTAGATAGAAGCTCCTTGCCGAAGAATGGTGGGCTTAAAGATGCGAAATAATCGTCTCAAATGCAGCAGTACTGGTTACACCTGTGGGCAGCACTATATTTAGGAGCTTTGTTGGATCTCAGTCTTTGTACAAACTTAAAATATACAAGTGACTCGCTTTTGTAACAAAACCCAATTAAAGGGTGTCCATTTTCTATTTTCTATTTTCGAAAGTCCTAGAAGGTGAAATGTGTGTCACGCTAGAGCAGCTCTTTCTCAACTCATTTTTCCCCGTATGTGGCTTTGTTCAAACTGCATTTACATGCAAAGGGGTCTCCTTGAAGAAGTTTCTGATCTCTGTTGATCCAGTGAAGCCAGCAAATTTCTCCCTGCTGGATTTCCTCACCGCAAACATCTTCCAGATCTATCTTTTGGGAGCCAAAATTCAACAGAAATGATTTGCCAGCTACATGAAAGCTTTAAATGAGAAGCAAGAAGAGCAATGGAATGAGGGTAACTGTTTATTTGTAGAAGTAGAAGCAAGCAGTCTAAATAAATGAAGCAACCGATAATTGTTTAGACATTCAGAGGCTTTGTAAAGGTTTCATTAAATTTATGGGATCTAATGCATCCTTCCAGCTTTTTACAACATAAAAATTTATATGGATAGAGCATTTAGCACATTTCAGCACTTTGTTTCCAGCCTCGTTATGGCACTAAGACATCTAGTTCTCAATTAGCCAACCAGTCCATGACCCTTGTGAACATCAGTTTTGAAATTCCTAACCAGGGAATCCAGAGCATTTCATAGTTATGCCTAGGCAATTTATGTGCTTGTAAAACTTCTGCTGCATAGAACTGTAGTTATTTGTTGTTCTTCAGTGGAGAGCCTAACTTAGGGGAAACCCATAAGGATCACAAGTCATTATCAAATACTTTTTATTTTTATAAGGGAAAAAATGAACCTCAACATTGTAAAGTGGTACCTACTTAGAAACAGGAGTGTCTAGATACAAAGGAAACCACAGCTAAGGGTTGGAGACCCACTGCCTTCAACTGTTTTTGTATGAATGTGCCTGGTGATCCAAAATGCAAGATCTATCACCATCATTCAGGGGAAGATCAAATAAAAAAAAGTCAGACCATCTGCAGAAATGCAAAGCCTACATAAACTCAGCCATTTCCGCTTTTTCTGATGAAAACTTTTGGGGTGATTTCTTAAGATATCTGCTAGCAATGTTGGCACAAGTTTGACTATATTGGTGGCACAGAAAACAGCAATTAATTCTCTTTAGTGAAGAAAATTGATCCTGAATAGAGCTGCTTGGTTTATCCAGCAAAGTTGGAAAAAAAGAGAAAAATGCATCCTCCAATCATCTGGGCTAGCACAAGCTCAGATGATTGAAGTCAGTAATGTGAGTTTCTATGAAATGAAAATAAAGCCAATCCTCAGAAAAGGATCTACATGTTCTTCTGCCTCTGGCTTGGTTAGGTTCACTTCCTGTGTCCTTGCTGCTTCTGCATGCTCCAGAAAAGTGCACAATTCAGAAGTGCAGCAAGTGCTGACATATCTAATAGTGCTGGATGTTTCCTTGTTTCCTGTAGATTTGGTTTTCAGGGAAAGGAGCTATATGAGTGAGACCTCGTTATCCTTTTCATATTCAACCTGTGATTCAGTCCTTGTGTTCTTTGGATCACCTGCTGCCTAAACTGGTTTCTTTGTTTTATTCTTCTCTACTTTTTGCTTGATATATTAGAAGACTATGGAAAAGATCAAGAATTCATTATAAAGGCCATACTTTCTCTTAAAATGTGAAGTCACTGGAAGATGTTTTATTTTCACACTTTTAAGATAGTGCAAATAGTGAGTTGGACTGTGGAAAAAAATCATGAAACAAATCAAAAAGGTTCCTTTTTCCCTCACCTCTTCAATTTAATTGCCTTGTTTTTCAATTAGTGAACTCAGAGCAGTATTTTCCCAGAGAGTCCAGTCTGCCAATACTGTTAACACCCAAGAAGGTCCCTCTTTTGATCACATGACAATACAAATGACATCATTATGATAAAGCTTCCCTGTAAGTCAAGAATGTATATAAATACGCTGAATGCATACTGCTATGGAGTGTAACAAAAGCAGGGACAGGGGTGACACATGCGCTACTACAAAGGCTGAAGACAAGGCGGAAAAGGTGGCAGGGTGTGTTTGTTGTGTTTCTCTGCAGGAGTAAAATGAAGACAACACAGGATAAAAGAGGATTCTCAGACTATAAGAGTCACACTTCCATAAAGCAATGCTATCAAATGTCTAATTATTGAAATATGTGAGGAACAAAGCACAGTATCAAAACAGCCATTACAAGCCTGCTGTATCACCAGACTCGTAAATCTAAAAGCATGCAAGAAGGCTGTTGCGAGAAGCTGAGGTCAGTATCAGAGCTTCATCATTTGTTTAAAGATGCACCTACAAAGTAGTATGAGGAAATTACTAGCACTAGCCTGATCTGTTCACCAAGAGACAGCAGTATTGAAAGGAAGTGAGGACTGCACAGAGGTAGGGGGAGTTTTATCATTTCCCTGTATGGGCTATACCTTAATGTCACATAACGTGGTGCTAGCAGCTCAACTGTCCATCCTTGCACTACATAAGGACTATACCTGCCTCTCTACTGCCCAGCCAGACAACCATATTCTAAATGCATGCTAAAACAGCCATTTCCAGCTGCTTTATGGGCTGTGCCAACAAACTCCCCCCAGTTATACAATACGTCCAAAACCTCCAAAGCAATATTTCCGCAGAAATATTTCTGTAGCCCTGATAGCTCTGTAGTATACACAGCACAAAACACAGGAGATTAGACTTTTAACACACAATTTCTAATAGCTGACAAATAATAATCTTTGGCTTTCAAAGCTTTGGCAGGGAGCCATTTAAGAATTATAGGCTGAGCTGCGAAAGAAAAATGTGTTTTGAAATCCCATCTTTATTAGTTAAGCTATCATTATTACTACTCAATTATAGTACAAATGTGCAGCTTTCATAATGCAAAATATCATTTCAAAGTCTTTTGACAGGATTAGATGCAATGTGCCTCTCTTTATTCAGGCCCAGTTCTTCAAGATGCCAACATGCCCCCAAATCCCCCTGAAACCTACTGACAAGGCAGAATGGAGGGGTGAGACATCTAAGAATAGCACAAAGGATCAGACAGGCCTTCCTTATAATTAACAGTGGCAATAGTTAGTAATAGTCAAAAGTATCATCTCTGCTGGGTTGTTGCTTGGAGAAAGACAAGTCAACAGGACAGACTCACCTTTTTACAGAAATAAGAAAGAACAATAGTCAGGAAAGAGCAATCCCTGATCAAGAATGCTGAGGAGGAGAAGAGGTGGGAGGACAAATGAGAAGGAGACCTCTGTTTCAGTATTACTGCCCTGTTGATCTTCCTTCCCTCCGCCATGTGGTTTCTATTTTCTTGTATTAATCCGTGCTTCCCCTCCCAACATTTTTTCATGTGGTTGCCAGTTTGAGGTCAACGAGTACTAAGAATGGACTGAAAAGAATTTCCAGGATGTTTTTAAGACTATTAATAACCTTAGCAGCTATTCAAGCAAACAGCTCTCTGTGTTCATTGTACTCCAGGGTGTAAGCTCATCACTCGAGGAGACTGATTCAGAATTTCCTCAAGTTACGGGTTGTAAAGATGGTCAGGCTTTGGAGGTGGTATGGGTAAAGATGGTATGAGGCTTTGGAGACAAGATGTCACTTCCAGTGAGACATTGAAAAGGAAGGAGCTGTTACTGTAGCCATCAACAGGAACATTTTTCAAAGGCAATAAAAATCCAGGGGCAGGACTCACAGGGGATTTTTCAGTGTTGTCACTTTCAGC
>JAOXNG010000021.1:82556387-82567540 GCA_028566535.1 Scolopax minor
GCAATAGTGAACTGTGGGATTTAAGAGAGTATAGTAAAACTAACATTTTGTACATGGAACAAAAGATCTGAAACTGCACATTAATTGCAAGATCTGGCTTCTGAAGAAATACCTTAAAAGAAAATATGTGAATAACTGATGCTTGCTGTAAGAACAGCTAACCAATGTTTTAAAGGATATTTCGTACTTACATTTTGGAGCAAATTTTAAGTATTGTGATCAAGCTATTCTTTTTTTTTTTTTGTGCAGTAGAAATGAACCCCTTTAGTAATGCTTTGAACTGAGGACAAATTCACTCTACAAGGGCAATGAATGTAGGAAAAACTGCAATTATTGTGCACTTTAAAAATGGTAATCTAAAAAAAAAAAAAGAAAAAGCCCAGAAATTTACTTCAAAACCTTCCCTCCCTACCCCAAACCTAGAATGGTTTATGTAGTTGTTAAAGTTAGACTGGAATATTTATGAGATATTTAATTTCCCCATAGTGCTTTCCTGGATACCAAATGCACATTTTATATTATGTTGGAACCATCCCCGTGACTGAAAGTATTGGTCTCTGTGCTCGTTCAGTTCTTGGAGTTTCTGATGAGATTTTGAGCACAGAGGACTTACCCTGAAACTGGTTTTGCACCAGAGATTTTATTATTTTAGCACCTTGATTTTTTAAATTTAAAATAATTCTCTATAATTCATCAAACAAGCAAGGGGGGGGTGTGTGGATAATTTTCTGCTCTCTGTAGATGTCTGTACAAAACAATTCCATATGTATATTAGAGACAACAACTAGACTTAACCTAGTGATTTCAAGTAATGGAAAAACCTTCACTCTCCTACACAAGTTTTGTAAGTGGATGCAGCAGGAATCAGGAGACCAGTCTGTTCCTTCCCTTCTCTCCAGTTTGGTGTGGGATTATGCACAGGTGAGCATTTCCCAGTGCTTCAGAATCTGACACTGTTGACAGAAAGGGTACTTGTACAACTGAAGCTTTGTCTGTTTAGCACTTCAGAAAAGCAAGATTTAAAGGCTTCCAGTTGGGCATATAAAAGGAATATACACAGGAAACAGATTTTGGGAGGAAAAGAAAAGGCTTTAAACTCTTTTGTTGCAGTTATCTCTCTCTGTAAAAAGGAGGTAACCCTTACCTTTCCTAACCAGCTCTTCAAGATTTTGTCATTAAAAGTGCCATCTAATTTTTTTCATCATGAATTACAAAATTTATGTTAAAGAAAATACAGTCTCTCAGAACAAACTCATTCACCAAAAGGAAAGACCTCTTTTACATTATTTTTGCAACAGCATGTTTTGGATCCTAATGCTGATTTCTTTGGTTTCTCAAGGAGGAAAATATTTTAGGTGGAACAGATTGATGACTATAATTGAACAGAAAGAGACTGGTTGCTCAAAGGAGACTGTTATGCTTCTGTACTCCTTTTTATTTTACCATGGAGAGAAAGAAAATGTTGGATTTATTTATAGCCAAGTAAACTAGGATTCATGCAGCTCTCATTTGTTACTGTGTGACTGTTCTATACTTTTGGCAAAAATGACTTTTTCTATGCCCATATTGCTTTTTATGTGTGTAAATGTGTCTAACTAAACCTTCTTCACATGTTATTATGCTAGCACAATAGGTGGCTATATATAATTATGAGGTTCACCAGTTGCACAGAGGCTTGCAGTGAGATTTTCCCTTTGTAGGTTTGGTTTAATTGAATTGATCCTTTGTGGCCATATTCACAAAATTCAAATCATTGTGTAATGATAACAGGAAATTATTGATAAAAGAATGGGGTTATAGAATATATTCAGTGTTTCTTCACCCACACATAACAAGCTTCTGATAAGACAAAGAGAGCATGTCACAGAAAAGAACCAGGTGGTTGATAAAAAACTATTTATATTTGTGGAAGTAACACAATAAAATGACTGCAAGTGGGGGTAGCATTTCACTGCTCACATATATACATGTGACACATCACTGTTCATTCTTTGTGTTAAAAAGACTTTGTGACTAGGCTATCAGTTGTCATATGGCATATTTTTTATGCTGTAGCCAAGAACTATGAGGCTTTTTGTTTTGCTTTGTTTTGTTTTGTGACAAAAGCATGAAAGAACTGAGACAGAATCAGAGGTAAAAGATTAAGTGCACTAAGTCCCCCAGGAGTAAACCATCTTGTTTCATATCTTGCCTATCCAACATCATATAAAGAATACAGGATGTCATCCCAGAATTGCAAGCTGATCTATGTGAACCCCTCCATCCTTGTAGAATTCAGATTTAAATGTGACTAAGCCTCAGTTACAATAGGTGAATGCACTGAAGAGCTGCAGCTGGCAAGCTTATTGAATGGTTGTTTACCGAAGGTAATATTTCCCACTCCCTTAATGAAATAATCACCTTTTGGTGGTACTGGTAGTTCCTTTTCATCCCTCAAATTCTTTTCCACATTTTACATTTTTTCCATACAACACTCAAAGGGCTAATGGAATCAAGTGGGTTTCACAGCAGATCAATATTTGTCAGATTTTGGCATTTATATACTTTCAAACCTTTAAAAAGGTTTCAATAAAAAATGTATAATTTTTATGTTGACACCTTCTGAAAGCAGTGTGTTTTTAAAAATGTTTTTCTACATCCCTTCCTCTGGAATTTATATGAATGGACAATGGACTAGTCTCTGAAAAAGGCTGATATTCATCCAACCTAGCCTGACTTTGAGAAAAGTTAAGATAGGTTGGATGAATCCCAACATTTATCATGGTTTGAGAAAATTTAAGTATCTGTCCTGAGCCAGTTTGAGTTGCCTTTATAGTCAATGGAAAGAAAAAGCCATATCCATCGGGACACTCATCATGTCTTATTACTGTAACCAAACATGACAAACAAAAGTTAAAATGTAATGCCAATACCTGTTCCTAAAAGTACTCTCTTTTCTTATGCAGGGAGCACTTACTAATGGTCGCTGCTTCTTCACAGCAAGAGAAAGGTGCCCCACAGCACTGTTAGGTCATGGTGTGCCTTCTGATGCACTTAATGCTGACAACTTGAAGTGGTTGAAAACCCTGATTTAGTTCCATATTCAAGGTTTACTCTTGAAAGACATTTTTTAGTAGCAAGTTCTTTTGTATCTGTTGATGTACTTTTCCTTATTTTTTCCATCTTAGAGATCAATTTTTCCTACATAAAACCAGATCCCAAAATTCACAGTTAAAAAAAAAATAAAAGGGGGAACTGAATTTTTCAAAGTTGTATTATCCCAGCAACTTGGACAAAAAAAGATTACATGCTATAAAATCATGACTGTTAGCACCAGTACCGTTGATTCACAGCAAGAAGCAATTATTGAATGCATGAAGGAAACAAGCCATCCCTCATGTAGAGCTGTGTGGTGGGTTATGCCTTTCTTAGGTACTTCTGAAGTCTTTCTAAACAGGGGAGACACTTTGCCTTCCCCCCTATTCTACATTCTCCTTTCATTGTTGCTGCTCACCATTTTTTCTCTTCTTTGCTTCTCTTCATAGTTTCCCCAGCTCTCAATTATCTCTACTCATTTTTGTAAAGCTTCCTTTTTCATAGTCTCTGCACTATTGACCATCTATTTGCTTCCTGTTCCCTGTCAGTCTCACTTAAGTCTGACTTTTCTTCAGCAATGACCTGTCCCCCAGCAGAGGCAGCAATCAAGAAGATTTATGCCTCTGGCTTTCCCAGTCGCTCTGACCTCACCATTCTAGTCCTATTCTCACTTCTTTCCCCAAACCACTTTGGTGTCTTCCCATTCTGCCACCAAGTTGTTTTAATCTACCTTCATCTATGCCTTCTACCCAGTGTTCACTTCTGGTGTACAAGACAGATTATTACAAACAGCTTCAGTGTTCAACTGAACATTGTTTCTAAATTTTCCCGTTTCAATGGACTTCCTTTAACTTCATGTTTTGTGTGATATTTCCTGCTAGTGACTTCACTTTTTGAGCTGTACTTCATCTTCTAGCCTTCAACTGTAGGTCAGCTTTTCCACATCGATGTGGCTACCTCACCTGTAAATATATTTAAAAACAATTCTTCATGTAAAAAGAATTCTGATTATAAAAATAATACTTTTCTTTTTTACCAAACATGTTCCACCCTTTGAGCTGGGAGAAATATTTTATATATAAAATCACTTTTCAAAATTAATATTCCCTAATCGCTTTCCTTAAGCTGTGGTCTTTAGAAACATATATGTTAGGATAGCTGATCTTTTGGTTACCATTTTGCTTGATTTATTTAATGGGAGCTACAAAGATGTTAGTGCTTATTATTAATAATGCTTAAGATATGTTTTGATCTGTTTTACCTTCTTTCTAGACCAGTAGCCAGGCAGTGTTCTGGACTCCATGGCTACCAAATGAAAAGGGTAAAAATGGAGTAGAAATTAATTACATGTGGTAGTTATTATTATTATTCTAGTTTTATTATATGTCTTCTGAGTACATTTAAAAAAATGGATTGGGTTAGTTCTGTGGAGCTAAGACTGCCTATTGGTCTGCAATCACATTACCCTGGACAGATAGAACAGATATCTTGACAGGAGGTGGTAACTGAATTTATGCCTGAATTAAAATGATGAATAAAAACTTGATAAGAATTCCGGTCTCTGTGCAGCAAATACCATCAGATCAGGGAAAGCAGTTAGCTCATTCACTGATTGTATCAGGTCATATTTAATGTCGTGGAATCCACAAGGTTATAGAGATACTGTAGAATTGCTAGGTTGAGGCATTATTGTAAGACTGCTAAATGTTAAATTTTCTTAGGATTTTGACAAAGCAGTAATCATATATATAGGATAAAATATGGTATGGCATATATGATATTTGACAGTTTTGATAATATTTTATATATCTATACAGACTATATATATAAAAATTTGAAATGACAAGCACTATGTTTTATAAGAAAAAGCAATTGGTAAAATAGCGAATTGGTAGTAATTTTTTCTAATATTTAGGTCTAATTTCTTCTAATATTTTTCACTGAAAGATAAGAGAGAAAGCAAGAAAGCAGGTGTTAGCTGTGTTGCTCAGGGTCTGATCCTGCACCACTGAAGTCAATGGAAGTTTTGTCATTGACTTCAATAGGAGCAGGATTTGAACCTTATGCTCTATCAGAACACCCAGGAACCAAAGCAGTGGCCATTCTGTCATCCTGAAAGGAAACTTTAATGTCAGATCACATTTTGGTTCTGACAGTAGCAGGTTTTTGCACATCAATTTGAAGTATTATTATTATTTTTTTAGTATACTCAGCATATGATTTTTTTTTATCCAATGGGTATCAGAACCCTTGCCTGTCCAGCTTCACCACAAAAGCTTTTTAGAAATAGATAAAATAATTTCTACTAAGAAACTAAGGTAGGTTTTCTAGTAGAGACTGTGAATTTTACAATATTTAGAAATTAAAATATTTAGAATTAAAAAATCATTTTTACTAAGAAACTAAGGAAGGTTTTCTAGTAAAGACTGAGAATTTTACAGTATTTAGAAATTAAAATAGTGGGAAGCTACACTCTAGAGTACTCTACTATACAAAGATGAAATAAAGCTTCCCCTTTAGAGAACCAAAGCTCTGAATGAGAAATAGTCAGATTAAACTTCTCTGTATGTGAAATGTTTGGTAGCAACCTGCTTGGAGACACATGACAGCCAAAAGGCTATTAACTTCCCTGTGCACTAAGTTACTGAAATAGCAGGTTGTGTCACCACAGTCAAATGTACACTACAAAAGCATAATTTCACCAGCTATGCAACTAATAACTATGTACTTGAGGAAGAAAATGAGTGATATAAAGTATAGTTTATCCAAAGAAAGAGGAGATTGGTTTGCTAATGTGATACAAAGAACTAGAAACCTTTTTTTTTCTAATGTTACAAACACAGGCCAGACATCTCCTTAATGCTTAGGAGTTACACCAATTGTCTTATGAGTTACACCAATTGTCCAAGTAGTGATGCAAAATTAATGCTGACCTTGAAAAGAAAATATGTATGTTAACATCACATTGTCTGTGACCAGTCCCAGAATGGTTTGAAAAATAAAAGAGCTCTACTTGTGACACCTGCTGGGTGGCTTTTTAACCCCTCATATATATGCCTGGCTTTTACTTCATCCGTACTTAGTTTATTTCTCATGGCCATAAGTCCTGTTGAACAGAGTAGAAGCTAAATGGTACTATTGAGCTTTATTTTACTCTTTGGTGACTCATAGATGGTTCTGCAAAGACCTGGCCAACCTTGAAGACTTTTACGGTACCTGCAGCACAAAGACTTATTCAAGGTGAATAAGTCCAGTGCTAATTAACTCATGTGCAAAAAAAGAACAATTCCATAGACCTTTGATTTTGCAGCAGAACTGTATTTTTCTTTTTCTGCTTCCTGTGAACTGTAATATGTTAACTGGATGCAGTATCTAGATAGGTGCTGAACCCCATCAGTAAGATCTCAGGAACTCAATGTTATTTGTTTGATGTATTGGCCACATCTATCATTCTCTTACCTAAATAATGTCATGGTGATGATTATGAAACATAGGCACATATTTATCTGGAAATTTTTTCCATAGGAAATTATTTCAGGTGAAACACTGTCATGGTGATATTGTGACCTAAGACACTGGGAAACTGATCTGATGCTGTCATAGATTTCTCTATGTTACTTTGTTTGTTTGTTTGTGCTTTCTGCTTCTTATTTGTAGCTAATAACAACACATAGCTGGCCTCACAGGAAGATTTGGTTTTCAGTATTTACAAAACAGATTTAAACTCCTTCAGTGAACAAAACTGTGAAATATTGATATTAGTAGGACGGAATAATGCATAGTGTTTGAACTAATCTAGCCCAAACCCGCTGTGCTCATGAGTTCTGAGATCTTACTTCAGTACGGTGTCATTTACTATTAAGGTGTTTAATTTCCTTATTTCACCTAGAAAGAACAAAATTCAAAGAAAAAAAAAAGTGTGATCATATTGGTAGCAAACTAAGACGTTAGAAGTTTTGTCCCTGAATTTCCTAATATTTGGTGGGTTTTTTTTTTAGACCTGTTGAAGAATTAGAGTACCATTGTCGTTACAACAAACAAAAACCCTCTAAGTCAGAGATGCTTTTTTAATGAGAAAGGAGCATTACCAGTGAAAGGCACAATTGCAAGTGCATATGTGCCACTAAATGTGAAATCCTAATTGAGGTTGTATGTAGTAAATTAAAAAATCCTTTGACTGTAACATCTCTATAGAGTGTAGCATTTAATGACAGCGTGGCATGGAGCCAGCCTACTGTAATGATTCCTGTGGAAGTTTTTAAAAGAGAGAAGATAGCTTATACAGGGAGAGCTGAATAAGTTTCTCCATTAAATTTAAATGATAGAATAACTAAACATGCAACTCCTAGATGGGAGAGATTCTTCACACCAGTACCTGTTTAACAGCTGGAAGACCATTCTGGTGAGTCTGTCACAGCTAGTGAGGTTAGTATGCCAAAAATGCACTGCAGGAAGGGACGAAGAACGTCTTGAATCAAGAGCTTTCTTAAAGCGAGGTTCAAGTCCACAACTCTAGGGATGAAATTCAGTCTCACAGTTAACTGTCCAGGAGGTGCCATGTAGATTTGTCCAGCATCTTAAGACAGTGTGTTTCCAGTTTGCTTTATATATGTATTCTCATTAGAAACAGTCAGAGATCCTGCTGCTGCTCTTTCAAAACAGACCATATTTTATTCAGTTACTTATTTTTTATTTGTTGCATGTGCCAGCAAGCCTGCTTTTTCCAAAGGAAAAACAGAGTTTTGGCCAAACAGTCCTTCAGGTTAAAAATACAAATCTTCTCTTTCTGGCCCATGACCTTCTGGCAATTTAGGGAGTATTAGTGGCCCAAGAATAAATGGTTCATTTCTGACAGGTAAGAGTGAAGGTAGCTGAGATGAGTTGGAAAGTCAGGGCAAAATAAAGGTCTTTCTAATACTGCTGGTGTAATAAGGAGACATCTTCCCTAACAGCAGTAGCCACTGCTGACTTATCTACTATGACAGCTCCATGGGTGGCAGCAGATTTATCCTATAACTGTCCTAATGGAACAGTTATATCTACTGCTCTTTGTTGTATGAATTGTTTTGTACAGTTTGGTATTTCTGTAGTCTTTCCCTTTAGAGCCAAAATATATCATTGAATCTATTTCTAGAGGAAATTCTCAGGGCAATTTACTGAGGAAGCCGTGGCTGAAGGCTGCAAATTGACAACAATAAAAGTGTTACCCCAAGTTCAATAGTTAATGTTAAGATAGGAGATGCTGATTATCTTTTTCTTTGCTTCGTTAGTGATGAATGGAAGCAAATTTGATGCAGACAGCAATCTGGTGGAATGATGCAGAGCTATCTATGAAAACATCTGTACTAATCCACCAATGCAGTAAATTATAGCTACAAGCAAAAGACATTGATCCAAGAGGATCATTAACAGCTTTAACCAACTGATCCAAGTAATAGGGTAAATGAGAGAACATTATCAAGATCTGATTTTTACAGCTGTCAACTACAATTGCTAAAACACGTTTACCACTTTGTCTCAATTTCAACCGTTTTGTGACTTAAGTTTAGTATATTGTATTGTGGGCAGCCAACAAAGATCAATTAAGTAGTAAAATACGCAGGAAAAAATTGCCCGGCTCTCATGCACTCCATTTACCAGGAGGTCAGTCACAAAGGGAGAGATAATTGCTGCAAGCCAGCAAAATTAATCGGGGATGAGCCAGAAAGGATGATGTATGTTCTGTGACAAAGTACGTGACAGAGATGTACGCATAAACCTGTAGCTGCTCGCCTTGTTGAGGACACAAGGACGAGAGAAGGAGACATGTGAAAAACAATTAGCATGGCTTCAGAGTGAGCAATTCTTAATTATCCATAACATGTCGACATCAGATAATTAGTGTCCCAATTTTTAACAATATTTGGTCATTAACTACAGTAGAATAGGGAAGATCAAGAACAGAACCATTTGTCTGAGCTAAGTGTTACATAATGGTGTCTGCACGCGAACATAAGTCAACTAAATCATGCTCACCATAATGACACAGAAATCTTCTTATTGTGGGACCAGTACAAATGGCCTAAATTCGAGTTTATAACAAGCTGCACTTCATGTTTCCATAAGGTAGTTTGTTTGTGACAGCAACCCACAAAATAAAGCAGGCTTTAGTGACAGCTGTAGTTTAAACCTGCTGCTTTTTTCAGCTGTACATTTAAATTCTCAGGATCCACTTATGCAGAAACACAGAAAACTGTAAGAAGAATCATTCACAGAACTGCTGGTATTTTTCTAATGTAATGAAAGAAATCTTAGAAGTGCAGAATGGGATGTTTTGTATCTTACTTCTGTCTGTTTTCTGCCATATACAGGCATGCAGAAAAGAGTGAGAAAGATGTGCACACACATGAACACACACACATGCACAGATGTAGCTTAATCTCTTTTTAGTCCCACTTTTTTAAAACCGTGTCTTTTTCAGAATTTTTAAGGCAGATCCCACTTCCTCTGAAGTGAGCTTAAGGCTCTAGGGACGAGGTGCTGTCACTTTGAGTTTTAATTTTTCTTTTTAAAGATGACCCTCCTAAACATTTACCTATATTTCAGCAGCTTCTGGTACACAATTATCCACTGAATCCAGGGTTATCTCTCACACGTATGTGTCTGCAGCAGCAGACCCTTCAGTTTCTGGATCTCCCATCTGTACCTGCTGATGGATCTATTTAGCGTCTCTCCTTTTGACCTTTTCTGTCTGTCTGTCATCTAAGGATTTCTCTTTTCTGAGTACCCTATTTCCTAATGCATCAGGGAGCACTCATTTTTTTCCATAGTACCCAAGTCCCTTTCAGGCAGTAGTGACTGAGTCAGCAGGTCGGATTCAGAGCTAGTAAACCCAGATGCTTATGTGGAGAAATGCCATTTCCTTCACTAAAGAGTCTATTTAGGTTCATAGAGGCTCTAATCATGGCTGTGAAATGAGGAACTGGATGTTAATATTTCAGAGCCAATACTCTAATGATGTGTCTCTGTGGACCTCCCGTGGAATTATTCCAAATATTCCCTTGTGTAGCTGAGATCAAAATTTCACCTTTAGTTCTAATTTTTTGTATTGCAGCTTAACTGGTAATGAAGAGGGAGAAGTGTCATTGCTCTATTATGTAGAGTTAATCACATGAAGCATTTTAGGGCTAAACGCTCTGCTCTTTGATGTTGGCATTAAACATTAGCATTTAAATCTTTGGTGGATATTTACCTTGTTGTAGTCAGTGGAGATTGATAGGTTTCTTTAGGGAGTGATTTGGAACAGGAGCCAAATTTAGGAATTGTGCATTGACTCGTCCTTAATTACAGAGGAAGCTTTAGATTACCTTCCTATTTAGCCACCTAAATGAACTGCCAAAAGTTGATGACATGAATGCCCTCTTCCTCCCACCCCCACATATGCAAATGTTATTTTCTGCTACAAAGTTAACATTAAATATTTACATGCTTCTATTTATTTTTAAGAAAATACTAACCAAGGAAGCAGATTTAAGAATAATTTCTTGTCTTCAGGATTTTGAAAGTCCTTAAAAACAATTTGGTATTCTGATTAGTAATTCATATTATTAAGACTTGCTGAGGCTTTTTACCATTGACTGAATTAACTAAGGCATTTAGTGAGAATATGTACATACAGGTGCGTCTTAAAAATAGGGATATTTTGCTTGATTGCAGTTTACAGTGTTCGTGTTAAAAATGTTTTTAAAATGTAAAATACTTATTCTATGCTTTCTTTTTATTTTACTGCTAGTTACGAATCCCCATCGGCAGGGCTGCAGGTGCCTTACAGTTTATCTTGCCTACAGTAATGCACTGATGGCCACTCATCAGTGTTACATACTGTTGTGTAAGCAATAAATTAACTCAGCCATGCAGCAGCACAGAACAATTACAAACAGATAACCTTCAATGAACAATAAATAGAGCAAGTGAACTCCTTCTCCATCCTCCTGGGAGCTGTTTCTCAACCTTTGCCCTAGCAGGTACCCCTGGCTCTCCGAATATTATCACATTCATGATGCTTTGGAGAGTAATTTCCCAATGCCAAAGAGGGAACT
>JAOXNG010000021.1:82567640-82599026 GCA_028566535.1 Scolopax minor
AAAGAGGGAACTACCCTTCACACCTCTGCTGACTACAACAGGGATAAAGGATGGAGGTGATCTCTCAGACACACAAGTCTCATCTCATTCAGCAATCTATAGATCTAAACCAATAGCTCAAAACCCACTTGGATACTAGCAGGAAGACAGTGAGACTCTAAAGAAGCTAATGTGTGTTCCCTGTTTACCAAAGCTATGCCTATATGAAAGGGATCCTGTGTTGCTGGCATGTCAGGTTTGCGCTTGCAAAGTTCACCTTCTTTATCTCCCAAAACAGCATGGCCACATTGAGATTGCCACAGTTCTGCCCATCTAGCTAACCATGCTAACAAATTAATGCTATAGACAAATTAATGCTATGCTAGGTGTTGATACTCCATCCTCAACTCTACCATGTCTTACTTTACTACATTAAGTTGACTAAATTTACCGAGATATTTATAGTTTAGGAGGTCTATAAAATTTGACTTTTTAGAAAATATCAACAGGCTAATCTCAAAGTGATAAAACTATGTTGAAAATTAGCACAACTCCTTTTTGGGGGGAAATGCCACAGCTGCCAACTGCAGTGAAGTTGGTAATCTAGCACCGTGTCTTTTTGTCACATGAACATATAAACTTCCTTGAATAAAGAATAAGCCCCCAGACTGGGAACATAAATTCTGGTGTCATAAATTCTGTCTTAAAAAAGAGTTACACTTTCCACTGGGTACACAGAAAGAGAGTTCATATTTTTGAAGTTTACATCACTTTTCAGTATTCACTTAAATTTTCATTTCCTGCACTCACTATGAAGCCTAGGGAAGAGAAAAACATTCAGAGGGTGCATAAAACAGTTTTGAAGTTATTTATAAAACACGCAGAACTGTTGTTTCAAAATGTGGGAAAACCATAAGTATATTTTTTGGAGAAGAATTTCAGTAAAGGATTTTTAAAAAAATTATCTTCTTGCCTATTTATGCTCTGATTCAAAGTTGGTGGTAAGTTTTCCTTTAAATCTGGTAGACATCTAAGGCCTTGAAAATGGTTGTTTATTATTATTAAAGATAAAATGGTGGCACAAAGTTGCTTTCCATTTAACTTCCACTGAAAAGTCAGAATTATCCTAATAGCACAACCTAGAGAGATAGCACACATTAAAAAAAAACAAAACAATATTGAGAGAAGGTGGTAATTATTCAACTATCCCTTTTCATACATTTTAATAATCAGATGTTACATCCAAAATAAGGTCATTTTGAAATTTTCTGTAAAATCTGGGATCTGGGAAATGCTCTATTTTTTTCAAGTAGGGAATAAATACTTAGGACTTTGCATAAGCTAGCTGTAAAAAATTACTTGATCCTGGCTTGTTTTGTTGTTTGTTTTCTGCATTCAGAAATAGATTTGCTTGAATGTTCTGAACTTAATCAGTACATCTCAAGGGAGGGGAGCTTTGGTGTAAAAGGAGTGTAGTTTGACCCCTGTTGCTGTAGAAAGTAAGAGTCACTGATCTCCATTAGACTGTATATCCCACCGGGTAGTATCAGTTGCCCTTTTGTTATTGTAAGCTCTTTCTCTTACTTTTACAGTTTAAATAAATATATTGAAGCTAAAGAGTTAATGACAAATTCAGGAAGTCTTGGCTTAACGGTGATGAAGTGAGATGCATTTTGTGCCATTCAATGTACACAATTTATAACCCCGTTTGATTACCGCAGCATGTCCTCCGCCTATAAGGATTGCACCCTGGGGACTAGTCAACTTATTAATTCATCACTTGCCGCCTTTTACGGTTGCAATACCCCTTTATGGCATACAAGCAGAGAGATCTAGTAATCTGAAGACTTCCAGCGACTGGTTCCACTCTAGCTGACCCTTTGTCTGCAGGCACGATGCTGATAACTTTTCTCCAGGTTCCTCTTTCTCGGAGGCTGCCTTTCCCTCCCGCCTTTTGTCTTATGATGGGATCAAGCAGCCAGGGTTACCACCACTTCCAGGGAGGAACGCCTTCCACAAGTTAACCTGTAGCTTTTTTTAAGTGCCTCTTGATTTATCTGTCACCTGATCCATCAGCAATGAATAATTTTCATGGAAGGTGCACTTTAATTACCTTCCCATTTGACTAGCATTATCATGCCCTATCTAGGTAATTAATCTCATGAAGTATCCAATTTCAGTCTTTATTGCTGCTAGGCAGGCCTTCTGAATTATATGTGCTTGAATGGGCATTGGGTCTGTTGTTAAACCAAATAGGCCATGAAACAAATTTTGGGTTCTTCTTTTTTTCTCTTCTATTTTTTTTTTTAATGTGTCTGTAAGGGTGTTGTGGTCTAGTTGCTTTGGTTGACATAGTTGAGATTTGAACAATGTAAAGCAGGAAAGGGCACTGCCAGAAAATGGTGCCTGATACAAAAAATAATTAAAATAGCACAGATCATAGAAGTCAATCAGTCTCTGAAAAAAATAGTTGCCAGGTTGTGAAACTAGGTACCAGAAATAATCATATTTTGGTCTTGACTAATGTGTAGCTTTTACAGTAAGAACCCTCTATGCTGAAGAGTTACTCTGTAGAGGATAAATTAGTAATCCTCCTTCCAATATCATATTAGAGATTTACAATTGTATTCAGTTTTATATTTCATTGCTCTGTGGGTGAAAGACAGACCTTTAAAAATGTTATGTTGAACAGCCGATTAAATAACACAGTAATAAATTTGTACGAGAGGTCATTCTTTTTTCTTATGCCTGTCTCATTAAAAATGGTGGTGAGTTAAGGTATTTGGAAGAGTATGAGGTATTTTGGAGAGTATGAAGATTTGTGAAGGAAATTATGAAATCTTAAGATCACAGGTTTTTAATCTGTTGTCATAATTTTTAAGTTAGCCAAAGCAGGCTGTTTCATACCGTTAGCTAAAATCCCAGACAGTTTTAAAAAGACACCATTGAACTTGTAAGAGATTTTTATTTACTGTTTGCAGGACTTCATGAATATCAAATTTTTATTATCTGGCACAAGATTTCTTTCTTATTTAATGGAGATACTTTTTTTTTTTTTTTTTTTTAATCAAAACATGAGAAAATTTGGTATAATTGTGGTTTATGCCTAGAATAATTTTAAGGGGAAAAATCTGAAAATATTTAACTGGATGAGAAGTGGAGGCAACTGGGTTTAACCATGTAACTCTTGCCACTTTGAACTTCAGAAAATGGGAACAATAAACAGCATGGAGATTGATCCTGGAATGCAGAATCTTTCACCTTTAGGTCACCAATTCAAATTCAGTCAAACTAAGCAGTGACCAAAAATTGTTACCATATGAAAGTTGTTTGGGAACTGTGTGGAATTTAAATGATGATCTCAGTTCATTTTCTTTTTCATAAACATCATCATAACGGTGCATTTGGCAGTCACCCAAAAGAGAAGGTAAAATTAAGGGAGCATGACCTAATAAACTTTTCACTCCTGGTCATGATCCCTTCAGCTGAACATAGTGGCTGGAGAATTTTAGGTTCCTGATGTGAATTGTACTTATTCTCTGGAAAAAGAGAGAACTTTAGTAATTTAGTAATTTCTTTAAATATCACATTTTAATTAATTTGAATCCTTAGAGGCAGATACTGACCCTGTGTGTGAGACTGCCAGTCTCATGGATGCTCTTCCAGCTTGAATTACATTCAAACTGGAACCATTCATTGAATATAAAAAGAAAACAATCAACTTCCTTTTGTTTTCAAGCTGCTTTACCAAACGATAAACTAATCTCTTCAGTTTTGGTTGCAGTTTGCCAGGAAAAAAGCATATTTTGGTACTTACCAAAAGTCTCCTGCCATATATTCAGTCTTACCTATTACTAGAATGGCAGCTGTTTTCAGTCACAAGAATATGAAAAGCCTTGAAAAACACCTGTAAAGGACTTTATTAAAGTATGGTCATTTGCAGAACATGAAGGATCTTTGCCAGCTGCCAAGCTGCTGAGCTTTAGCTTTGCAGCTGACTTTGAAGAGAAATGTAGTATTTGGTCTGAAAAGTACTTGCGTTGCCAAGTTTCACAGCTGATGTTGAGACAAGATGCAGGATCCTTAATTAAACAAACTCTGTTGCAACTTTCTTTAGAATGGTGATAGAACAAAAAAAATATAAAAAATAACCATTTTGAAAGGTCATTTAAGGTACTGTACAGCAGCTCTTGTCTGTTGAGGAGAGAATGGTCTACTGGTTCAGCCACTGAAGTGGGGCTCTGGAGATCCATGATAAATTACATAGTCATTCCCATAGGCATCTTGTGTTACATTGGATAAATGACTTAATCTCTCCATGACGCTGTTCTTCACGAGAAGAATGAGGATAATAGGACTTCCTTGCATCAAAGGAGCATTGTGAAGAAAAATCCATTAGTGACTGTGAGGCGTTTAGATACCATTTTGCTAGTGGCTATATTAAGTACTAAGAGAGGTTAAAGTTATCTATCTTCCTGTGGGCTTTTTTTCCTCCTTTTTCTTGTTAAAATGTGCAATAGAATTAAGCCCTTGTATTTTAATGTTAATCTAGAGCTGTTGGTCTTTGTTCAGTAGCGGCCAAATTCTTCTTGACTAGAATTCCTGTAAACCTCCTTTAGCAGACTTTTTTTATTCCTCTTTTTTTTCCCTGAGAACTGTGTTGCAAGAGAGATTGTAAACAGGCCTACTCCAGTACATCACCAGCTTTTTAAGAAAGCTTGAGTCTCCTGCAGCTCTGCAGGATGCACTGAGTAACTGTCAGTGTTGCATATGGAAGAGAAACAAATCTCACCAGGAATCTCCAAGTTCTCAGACAGTGAGCAGGTAGCAAGGTTAGCCCTTAAGGGTGATTTAATAATACATTTGCTTATTAAAAATAATCCAGAGATTTTGACCTTTCTGAAATAGCTCGTTCCTGCTGGAATTTTGCTTTTAATCACTAGTTATTGTGACATTTTTTTGGCAACCTAATGCTTGAGAATCTCTCTGCAGTGTTCTAGGTAAGTCAAGTCTCTCATGGGACAAAAGCAGGTCTTTAATATAGCAGTTTTTAAACTGTAACATTGATGCATTCCTCCATTCCCTAATTGCACCTGGGAAGATCTGGTTCTTGTTGCAGTTAATAAGGTTCACCCAGTACTCTAAAATAACAAGATTGGTCTCACTAAAGTGCTTTTTCATGGCTCATGTTTTTTCTCACCCCTTTACTCCAAATGAGAGGAATAATTTTATGGAGATCAGCACTATTACTCTATGTCTTTTGTGTGGAAAGATCTTAGGTTTCTTTTATATTAGAAGTGTTCTAAAACTTAGATGTCACCTTTCTACCACATTACAACATCATTAAAGCTCAAGAGGTTGTTCAGATGTATGGGCATAAGTTTTTTCAGCTTCTGTTCTAATAGCTCCATCGCAGGCAATTTTAAACCTGATGCTTTTCTAATATGACAGAAAGTAGATATAAAGAACAACAGAGGATACTAAACTTTGGGAAGCAATTTCACTATTTTTATTTTGGTTTGAAATATAGTTAAAGTAATTTTTAGTACAGAAATAAACCCACAGACCAATAAATTCAATTCCATTGAATTCAATAAATTGAAGCCATTAATAAGAAGGTAATCACAGACTAACTTTTAGCTCTCATCACTGGGGACAATTTCCCACAGTTCCAGATGATGGTGAGCAAAGGCAGAACCATCAAGCCTTGGCCTCCTGGTCTTTCTTGCACACATTCCCAAAGCCACCACCCTGCCTCATACATCTGCAGTGTGATTCTGTGATCACTTTGCCACCTTCTTGCTTCACATTACATTTTGTTGATCCAAACATACAGGAAAAGAGAAAGGACTCTTTTCCAGGGGCATATTCCATTGCATTGACCAAGTACTACAATTTTGCTTTTCTTCATTATTGACTAACTGAAGTGATTCTCAATATGGGAGACAGAGATCTTCAGAAAGCTGTTTCTTTATTCGTCTTGATTTTGAAAACTTTGGGTACTGCAGGGAAGTAAACTGTGTACTACTAAAAAAAAAAAGTCAACTGATAAGGTAATTTTAATGCATTTTCTAGATTTTTGTTAAGGTGAAGACAAACTCAAGCATTTGGACAAGGGGCCAATAACATCTATGATACAGCTGGGTTTATAATGGTACAACCCCAAATGTGTATTGAGAATGGATAAAGGTCTTAAATGAATGCCTTGTCTATGTTCCAGGGGTTTATAGACAACTTTACACTCTCTTGTCACCATGGAAATAAGGAGTCCTTGCACATGCATGTGCTAACCTGAAGTTTTACTGGTATTTTTCTAGTCCTCTTTCCTTTCCCTTCTCAAGCCCCTGTTCTTGCCCCTTCTCTTTCCCTTCTTTTTTGTCTCTGTGACAGAGTTGTTCTGTGAAATAACAGTGCATCACCAGTATTGCTGGCATTTTACAATTACTTAAGTCATTAATATCACTCAGAAGTTGAAACATCACAGTCGACTTACAGGTCAAATTCCAAAGGTTTTCAAAATTACTGTTATTGTGGTTGTAAATAAGGGTTTCAGCTGACACGTCTATCAATTAATATAGTTGATGTTCTTGTAAGGCAGTTAGGATTTATATGAAATGAAGAGTTATATCTTCCTCATAGTTTTTGAAACACAGAGAATAGAACTTACCAGTCCAGTAAATGCCACATTTTCTAAAATTTTTACTACTGTAGTAAGAAAAGCCATTATTTTTAAAAAGGAAGACAGGAATTGCGGCCTCTTTATCTTTTTCTGTGCAGCACAAAAATGTATTCAGTTTAATGGAATGCCATAATGCACTCCTATACTGTCAGATTTCTAAATATGAGCCATACATCATGACAGTGCAGAACAATGTATTTTGTACCAAAGCAGTTCTATTAGAGAAGGTGAAAATATGTTAATCCTACCTCGATCATCAGGGACCCATATGAATTTTCATTACTCTTTTAACCTTGAAGTGACTAGGTGGTATCATTTTTTATTTTTTTTTTAAGAAAAATGTGTTCAACTACAAATAATATTTTTTTGTTTGAAAATATTATTAATGACTTCACAGACATCAGTAATTATTATTATTTAAATATATGCAAAATGTTAAAAATCTCAGGCAATCTTTTGTTATGCAATTTTAATTTTTTTCCAGGGTAATTCTCTGGGGGTTTTAATTTTTTTCCTTGTAATTTGTATCCATTTTGACTTAGAATACTAATTGTTTTATTGTACTCTATAAAGTCTGGAGATAAAACTGTTCGATTTCTGTTGCCTGCAGATTGCACTGAAATGCAGGCTAGTGTTGGAATATCTGGACACAGATCTGCTGTACAGATTTATAGATTATTGTGTTGAGTTGTCTTAAATGTAATTTCATAGTAGGAACTCCTGAAATTGCCATTCTACAATGTTTTTTTAACCTTTCAGGAAATGATCCTGCTAGGTGACCAGTGCTAATTGTATTACTGAATCTATTTCAGGGGAGGGGTGTGAAGGAAAAAAAAAAAGCAGTAAGGTAAGGCGATTACAAGTGTTAGAGTAGATAAAATACTTACTTTTTTGTTGGATTTTATAAATTTGAAGTACTACCAGACAGATCTTTTACTGCAAAATATGAAAGAAGTTCAGTTTGGTAACTGGTTATGATTGAATGAAACCCGTGCTTATGTCCTTGTCAGGTGACACATCTTGGGGAATTTTTATTTGGTTTTTTTTTGTTGTTTGTTTGAACATACATAGAAGAGCTTGAGATAAATATGGCTGTGGTACAGATTTAATATTGTGTAATATCTGCAGAGATTAACTGTGATAAAAAGTGAAACAGAAGAGTCTCAAACTCCTGTAAGAGTTGAAAGCAAATTCTTCACCTTTGTGGCATTAGGAGCTGTATTGGTTTTATTGCTTTGTTGTCTTCAACTGATCTTGAAAAAATATAACAGCGGTTTGAAACTAGAAGCTGGGTAATGGCTGTAGGATTAATGATCTGCAGATCAGTTTTTTAAATTGGAATGAAACTATTTATAATCTAGTTTTAGTTTCAAATAAATATTTGGTTTATTTTTTAATAAGTATGACAACATTTATATTTTAGAATTAAAAAAAATCATTTGCTTCTGAAAAGTCCAGGAGTAGCCACTTGGAAAATAAGACCTAGGCTTCAGTAGGAGTGCAGTAGCTTTCAATATGAGTACAGTGTGGGCTCCATCAAAGATGATGATCCTCGTTGTATTGCTTCAGCACCTTGATCACAGGTGAGCCCAGAGAAACCTCAAATAGGTAGCTTATTTCTACATTAACAAGTGCTAATTAGCTCAAATTTTGCAAGTGAAAAAGAGACAAAAGTACCTGACTGCTGAGGTTCTGCAATCATAATCCAGACACTAGTGTTAAGAAGAGTTTCCTCTTACTCTCGACTGTGGTTTCACAGATCTCATTTAAGGGAAATGATGGAATAGTGTGTTTTTGAGCACAGAGGAGAACAGGAATATTTTATCAGTAGCCCATGAATAGTATGAAATTTCACCCTATGCCTGTAGAAAGTCAGGTGCCTTAAGAGAAGGGTTCAGAAACATACTGGAATAAAAGCTGCTGGACTTGGTTAGTAAAAAAACGTAGCTCCTTTTCTTCTGCTTTTAATTTGACACTGGAGTGTATGTGGGACTGAGAGCCAGAAAACCCATTCAGAGGTGAGTGTGCCAGTATTCATGATTTTTTTTAAGAAAAGAACAGGCTCAACCTTCTGTTAAAATGGGATGCTATGGTTCAGAAATGCTGCTCCAGCATTATGCTGTAACCTATGAAATGGAAGTGTCAGGTTCAGTTCCCTTCTTTAATTGATGGGTTTAACTCTGCTTCTTCCATTTCTGTAGGACTAGCCCAATATTTAGGCTACAGAGTCATTTTCTTCCTCTCCTGTTGCCTTTCTTTCACATGACAGATTCAATAGGAATGACAGAGAGAGACTCCTTACTACTGCAAATTTCATTAGTATTCAGAAATACACTGGCAGGGAGCACGGGGAAAAATCACAAATGAAATGCCAAGTTAATGTAATGACTAGTACTGATATGAAAACAAATGGTTGATTTTGTAACATGAGATATTTAGCCTGGAAATTTTAAGTTTTCTAGCCGTCGGAGCAGCCTTTTGACGTGAGTAGTGGAAAACATAATCTGATTTTAGATGGAGCTTGGTCATTCTTTTGAAAGGAGTGTCATCACATGGTTGCTTGAGAAGGTGGGTGACTGGACATCATGATCCCAAACTACCCTTCCCTACCTCCTTAATTAGCGAAATACTTTATATTTTCTTATTTTCTTATGTTCTCCGGTTTCTCAGAAACATTTCACCTGTAATTTGATGGTGGTATTTTTTATTGCTTAAGAGAGGTTGGACATGGAAAAGAAAAAACTTTGTTGAGATTGCAGAAGTCTGGTAATTGATATGTGAACTGGAGATGATGAAATAGCTAAATGTAGGGCAAGAAACAAGGAGGACACTGTTCACATTGAAACGGCTGGAAGGGATGTATAAACAATTATGGCAGTTTGTAAAGCTGTTTTAATATTGATGTCAAGACTGATAAAGCATAGAGTAAGTGTTCTTTCATTGGATAGCATAAATTCAGAAGGCGAGCTAAGACTTATCCCCAGCTTGTTTACTTTTAAATGAATGTTGCTTTTGTTAACCTTTTAGGATCTCTAAATTCTGCATCATTGATACTAAAAATACATTTGACTGTATTCTCACTTCACCATTTCTTAATCAAAACACTTTTTTTGTAATTTGTGGGAGGACAAATTAAATTGTAATCAGTAAGCAGAGTACTCCAGAATATTGCTTACATTGGTAAAATACTGCTTTCGTTGGTAAAATATTGGTTAACGGAGTTCAAATCAGATTATATATTTTTTTTAATTTATATTATGCCATCAATGGTTCAAACACAGAAGAAAAAATTATGATCCTTAATAGTAGTTGATTCTTATGATGTATTTTAAACCAGTTTTACCTTACTTTGTGTTGCACAAAATCTAGAAGCTAAAAGGCTTTTCTGCTTCAGGTAGTAGTCGGGTGGTCTTATTTAGTGTCTAGGTTTAAGGAACTCTTTGGAAGACTCTGTTTATCCTCTCTTTGTTAATGTTACATATCTAACATCTGAAAATCTTCTGCTTTCATATGTTGTGCTGGGAATGACTCAGCACCTTACTGGCAGTGAAACAAGAAGCATGTCATTCATAATCAATGTGCTAAAAGGAAGTTGTGAATTCCATTATAAAGAGGTACTTTGCAATGGGTCATTAATTTGCTCTATGGCATGAAACCCCTGGAGGAGGGTCTTTAAGGTTACAGATTATAAGTAATGACATAATTGCCTGATGATGTAGAAATACGATCAAGGTTTTAAAATGTAGTTTTTCTGAATGCTTCAGGTGCTGGATGCCCACTGACTAGTGCCCACGACCTGATTTTCAGCAGTGATTCCTGTAGGGAACTGTTCCTTTCAAAGGTTCAGGACGGGAGATGTCATGATAGGACACAAGTTCACCTTGCACGGAGTTGCCCAGCCAGGGTTCAGGGACACAGCAAAACAGAGACCTGTCAGACACCTTGGCAGGAGTATTTACTGCGTAACTGAAGTGCCACTGGACTTGTGGTGTGGGCAATTAGCATCTCTGAAAATCATGATTTGAGGTACAAAAACAAAGGAATTGAAAAGTGGAGGCTACTTCTGAAAAATTTGAGCATTGATATGAATTGCTTATGTACATCTCTTTTTATTATATATCATTATTTGAAGCTTGGATAGAAAAGAAAATGGATTTCTCCATTGCTGATCATAGTTAATTTATCAAAAAAGTAGAGCTCTGAAAGGAATTGCTTTTTAAAACATTGTGGGTTTTCAATCCATTTTTCTTCCTTTAACAGATTGATCTGTCATTCTTGAAAGATCAGCAAAATCCCGCAAAGACATAGTAGTTTTTATACAGCTTTTGAACATCGTAAAATTGGCTTTTTTATATGTGTAAGAGTGTGTACATTTATATGTGTTTTAATAACCTGCATTCTTCTACTTACCACTCTTGTTTAACCTTAAAGTAACAATCTAGAAATTTTCCAGGATATATTCCCTGGTGTTTAGGTCACTGTGTGTTGCTACTTAGCTTGTTAGTTCCTTGGCAAGGTTAAATTACATGAATATTTATCTTATGGTCACTGTAGCTATACTTTAAGCTGTTTCTCTTCACCTGTCAGAATGAGTAGGGTTATATTGGGGGTACTATTACTTGAATGGGATACCTGCAGTGAAAATCCAGATGTTGAAAGAAGTGCTAAGGACGATTCAGAAACAGTTCTTTCTCACTGTTTTATGCCAAAGCCATTGTCCCTTGTGGGAAAAGGAATTTCGCGACTGGATTTGTTGCTTTTCAAATGAAATAAAACCCCTGCAGTCCTGTCAGCTGTAGCCTTGGTGAGGCTCTCACAATTTGTGAGAGGAGAGGTGTTAACCTCAGTGTCCCGAGCAAATTCCAGTTTGAGTAATTATGTCTCACAACCCTGTCATTCCCCCTGTAGCTTCAGTTGGATTAGCTATTCATTTCCTGTCCCAAACCTTTGTGTAGCATTTCCATGTGCTCTATAACAGTTTCCACATTTCACCCTAGAGCTAACTATAATCATCTTTCTTTGTCTGTCCCCACATACAGACACAGAATAATTGTGAAACTCTTTGTAGGCTCATAGAGAAGCTAGCCAAAGGCCAACTGCATTAACTAAATTAAGATAAAATTCTAGATCCAACACAATCTGAATTTAAACCAGGGCATGAAATGGCTTTAGTGGCATGTGTAAAAGTAATCTGCCTCTGCCAGTGGAGAAAGGACATTTATTCTCATCACTTTAGACATATCTGAATCATTTAACACAGTTGATCATGAGAGAGTACTGTCTTGCTTGAGAGAGGTAGTAGGATCCAAAACAATACACTAAAATGGTTGGCAATCTTCCCAGCCAACAAGTACTCAGGGCAGTCTGCCTTTCTGGTCTTCATTCTGGTGTCCTTCAAGAATCAGCTTTATAGATAGCTCTTTTTGGCACCTGTACTCAGCTGCTGTGTGAACAGGTCAGATGGTATGCTCAAGAAACATGCAGATCATATACATTTCCTTTTGTACTTTGAGACCTGTAGTCATTCCAGTTTCACTGTAGTGGCTACTGATTATAAGAAAACAGCACAGAGATGAAGAATAGTTGGTTGAAACTGAACTCAAAAAAGGCAGAGGTTGTGCTAGCAAGAACAAAATGACAAGTCAGTGAGTTTCCAAGCCCAGTATAGTAGCTTCGGGTTAAAGTTATACGTTCTCTTTTGACCACTTCAGTTCATAATTTATGAGTACTTCTATTCTGTGTTGACACTAAGCTTCCACGAAGGGACACCTAAGGCTGTTCATCTTTCCTTTTTGGGTACCTCATCCCACTTGGTGTTTCCATCCCTGGAAACTTTCAAGGTCAGGTTGGACGTGGCTCTGAGTAACCTGATCAAGCTGAAGACGCCCTGACTTGTTGCAGAGGGGTTGGACTAGATAACCTTTAAAGGCCCCTTCCAAACCAAACAATTCTACGATTCTGTGATGTTGAACTGGCTGCAGTTATTTGTGTGTTTGCTGCTTCTCCTTGGGATGATAGCCACACAGTATACCTGAGCATTAAGCTCTAGTCTACCTGAGCATTAAGCTCTTACTGGGTAGGGAATGTTATCTATATAAAAGGTTGCAGCAACTCAGACTACGATGAGCACATCAGACTGCCTTACACTGGCTTTTCAGAGAATTAAGCTTAACTTCAGTCTCCACTCTTATCTTCAAGACTCTCTGGCCTGGGCCCAGATATCTACAAGGCTATCTCAAGCCCCAGTACTTGATAGCTTCACTGCTGGAAGTTCTCCAGTAGATTTCTTCACAGTAAATATAAGGCTTATCTGTAGGAGAGAGCATATAGCAGTGCAGTTTGCATCAAAGTCTCTGAGTTAATTCCCAAGGAATCTGATGACTATCGAAATATTGCCTTATTTCTCTGTGTGATGCAAATTTCTGGGACTTGCCAGTAGAACAAAAAGGCACTTTCCAGCTTACATGTTCAGTTACTCTTTCCTCTATTCCTTGAGAAAGGATGACATTATATTATTTAATTGTATTATATAAATATGATATTTATGTTTCTGCGATTGTAAAGATCCCTAGCTTTATAAACTAATACAACTCAAAGAACTACAATAAAAATATGCCAGTTTATAACAAATGAATATACAGATGGGAAATCATTATTAGAAGAATTTGCTGGATTATATGGCTCATAATCTTTTCTTCTAAAGAAGCTGCTAGACTACTTCTTGTTTTGTTGACATAGATAATAATGCAATATCTACACTGAAGCTAAATAATAAAATAATTAAATAGATGCTATGACATACGATTTATTTATTTTTAAATGTATTCCTTCCTGTTAGCCAGTACCAGAGATGCTTAGTACTGAAAAATATTCTTGGACAATTCTGGATATTGATGTTATTTTAAAAATTCTTTAATATTGTTTATTTTACAAAAACATGCTCCACTGTTGTTCTCTGAGTGCTGCTAATATTACTTCTTTTGGAAAACTTCAATATACAGAAGATATTAAAGTGGGTTATGTACATGTGGCTTTGCACATAACTTCATGATATGTGGTTTATTTCTGGAATTCACGTCTCTCAATTTGGTTTATTATTGAGATTTTTTTGTAATGTTTCTTGAGTGAAAAAAGAGAAGGGAAGGAAAGACAGATATTTATTTTTTATAGTTTAATTTTATTAAACTATAATTATTTTTAATATTTTAATAAACTATAATTAATTTTATTTTATATACAACAGCACTAAGTATTAGATTGCAATGTGTTCTGTAGTAAGAACTGATAGGTGATAAATTTATGCAATATAATATAATACATTTTTCTAGCCAAACCTCCTTTTTTACTGATACATTTGTTTTCAGGCAGATAGACAAGGCATTGCTGAGTGAACCAGAAGGAATAAAATGTATAAACATAAATTTTTATGCAGAATTTAGATACCTTTCTTATGACTGTTTTAATTTGTGTTATTTAATTTCAGCAGTTGGAAAAACTTTTGGGATCTGCTAGACTTTAGGGGTAAGAATAAACTCAGAATGAAATCATTAGAAAGCTGTATCTAAAAATGCTCAGAAGTCTCTGATGTGGAATCTAAACTGTTAATTGCTTGCCACATCTATTTAAAGCACATTCCTGGGTGACACTTTTTTAATTAGAAGATGTAGCAAGTTTTTTTTTCATTCATTTTTATAAGGAACATACAAAGCAGAATAGAATGAGGTGTAATATCCAAAATACTATTTAACTTTCTAAAACAGAAATGCATTCAGTTGTCAAGGAGTACTTCAGAGCCAGATGTGTCTGATGTCTCTTTAATGTGAAAATTTAGATATTACTCCATTCTCTTCAGCAAAATTACTCTTGGCTTTCACGTACATAAGTTACAGAAGCATCACACTTTTTAATCCCTCTTGAGTTTCCACTAGGATATCTCTGAATTACAAACCATGCTATATAGTCTAGTCATCCAATATTTTGCTGTTTTCTTACTCCTTATGCTACTGTAAATGTTTAAAAGCCCTAACTGAAGTGGGGAGTTGTTTTGGTTTTGCTTTGGAGATGATACTGTGCAAAACAAATACTGGTCGGAATCAGCTGATCTTTCAAGTTAAATAGAAGCGTATCCATTATTTTCAAATTGTTGCTAATGAAGGGGTAAGATCACCTCAGGACTGTGCCACACGCAGTTGAGGACTCTTGGGGAAGTCTGTGGGCCCTATCAAGTATAGCAGGAAAAATGTTCTTGAGCTTCTTGTGGCTGGGATTAGTCTTCTCCTTCTGCTCAGCCGTTGTGCCATATTGCTGTTTCACAAGAGCCTCTCAGGCTTTCACAGTGACAGAACTGGGGCTGCCCCACACCTTCTGTCAGGTTCCCAGCAGGGGAGGGGAAAGTGAAAAGCTCTAGCTTTCTGCAATTTAAACCTTGATGCCTGCTCAGACTTGGTATATTAAGTTTATTGCCCTAGCACAGTGTCAGGTGTGTCTCGTTACCACACTGGACTTTCTAAAATGATTTTGACAGTTTAAGCAAGTGCCACCTTCACAGTATTGCTTTGCCTTTTCTTAAGGACTTGATTTCTTTGCTCAAGAATATCTGAATTTTCAAATGCAAAAAAAAGAGGAGACTCACAGTGACGAGGCAGACCTCTAGCTGATATACAGGCATGTACACAGCTATCACTTCAGAGTGTGTGGCACTTGTGGAAGTCAACTCCGACTAGTAGTACATCGAGAGCTCGGGTGGAGTGTTGGCTCTGCTGCTCCTAAAGGAATCCCTGCTCACAAAAAAAAAAAGGGGGCATCTCCTGTTTTCATAAAAGGCTCTGAAGCACTGCAGCTATCATACCGGGTTAGAGAAGTACCAGTTTCAGCTCTGGGTTGGGACCTGCAGGCTGACAAACACACCAGCTCTGCCTGCCTCCGGGGTGGGACAGAAGGACTGGGAGCTATTTATAGCTGCATTTATAGTGCATGGGCCAGGTCTCACAGACACGTAGAGATTTGCAGGGGATCTGCAAGAGACAGAGTGGAGGTTTATCTGTATTTCTGTTTTATTTATCTGTTCTTTTTGCATCAAATTCCTTCCATTGGATTTTGTGGGTTCGAGACAGACTATAAATAGATGGTTTTGTTTCTTCTAAATATATTTATCAGAGGAATAGAAAAGTGAAGGGCCACCTGGAGTTAAGATTTTAATATTTCAGTTGTTACAAACCAACTCCAAAAACAATATTTTTTTTCCCCGGCAGATTTGGTGTGAAAATGTTTAGTTGAGCAGATGGAGCCACAGCTGGTAGTGTACATGTTTATCGGGATAGTTGGCATTTAGCTGCATCCAAAACTGATGTCAGGCTCAAAGATGCTAAAAAGCAGGAATGTCTGGAAGCTGAGATGGTACTTTATCAGCTCAGCTAGGAGCAAATTTCTTTAATTTTTAGTACTTTGGCCTATAAGAATACTTTTAATCCATCAGGAAGTTAAATGTTTAAAACTAAATTTAAAAAATATGTCAAAATAGGTAAGCATTTGCTATTACTATGCTTTAATAAATAGCCTGAGGAGTGCAGAACATAACCCAGAATGTACTGATGTTTAAGACCTAGTTAGCAAATAACACGCATCTGCTAATGTTTAATTATCATGTATGCTTTGCTGGCAGATTTCAGAATCTACATAGTTCATATTTGCCAACGAAGTCTCTTGTTTCACATGTGAGAACATTCAGCTGGAAGTTTGAGAGAGGAGAGGGCACATGAATAACAGTGAGGCACCAAAGGAACAGAACAGATATGTGTAGAAGATAATGATTTTACAGTTGTGTCTAATGCACACAATGAGGTTTAATGTCCCATTGTGCCAGGCACTGTACAAACAGTGGGGGAGAGTCCCTCTGCCAGGGACTCTAAAGGAGGAAGACAGATTCAGACACAGAAAACTTCATTTCAAACAAGGATTTCAACTTAAAGCTCCTTAGGACAATCTATGTGAGCAAGTGACAGAAGCGTACTCTGTTTAGGTGAATAATATTGCACACATTTATACCAGGGATTAATGGGGACCCCTGATTTCAACAGTATTTAAAAGGATGAGCAATTTCATAATTATTTTTTTTCTCCCCTGTATGATTATTTTTCCCAGTGCAATTGTTCCCCCTGTGTAACTTTTTTTCCCAAATATGTGTCTTGGACTCTGAAGACAAACAGAGTGTGTTTCTCTCCTCTCCTCAGTTCACAGCATTTGATAGTGCTGGTGCTGTAGAGATCTGTTCCAGTGGCATTTCTGTACAGCTGAGGTAACATACAGGAAGGGAGATTTATTCACGTATATTTCTATCCTGTAGGTGGCAAAGAATTTTTACCTCATTTTTTGGCATGTTCTGAAGCAGACTCCTTTGTTTGTTGTCATAGCACAGGTGGCAGAGAAAGGTATCTCTCCGGGCACATAAAGTGGCTGCATTATGAATGACAATCTAAAGGGACCCAAACTGCTTTACTAGATGACCAGTGATGCCTGTCACCTCTTTGCCGGTGGGTTGTGAATGCACAGAGTACTAAAATGTAACGGTGCCTTCAACAGCAAAATAACAGCATGAGGCATTGTGCAAACTCTGAGCAATTCCACTTACCTTAGGGCATCCTTGGAGTCTGCTATAATACAGAAATCCCCCCTCAGCTGTCATCTCCTGGAGCCTGTTCCAATTTCCATCATGCTCCAGCCTGGGAAACTTGAAAAAGTGCCAGCAAGGCATCCGAATCCGACATTTCAGTGATCTGGGCTTCTTAAAAATATGAGCTTGTACAGAATTCAGGTGCCATGTTTCTTCCTTGTTGAAAAGGTGCATGATTAAATAATTATGTAGCACCATTTAAAGATGTTTCAATCATAAACTGTAATTGAAAAAAAATTAGTTGAACATTCAAATTGGTGATGTCCCATTTTAAAGCACAGTGATGTCCATTTTTAAAGGACATATGCACTCATGCACTCCAATGTACTCACCCAACAGCAAGGCAATAACATAAAATGAAGTTATAATTATGCAAGCTTAATGATGATGAAACAATAGTGCTTTATGAGATAAACAGACGTGGTGTTTTATAAGGCAATGGAGTTTGTTACACATTAACTCTTGCTAATTTCATAGGATGGATAATACGGTTTCTGTAATACAGGGTGTGGACACATGTGGAACCCCTTACAAACAGGATTATGTCCTAGTTATGTCCATATTCTTTTGGGGACATGTGAGTCAGTAGCTTATTCTTATCTCAACTTCTAGCTTTTTAATGCTGTCTGAGGGCTTTACTAATTGTATTGGACCATAGTGACTTCACAGCACTAAGCATTACCACTAGTATGCAAGTTTTGGTCAAAAAATATTTACGCATTTTAGTATATTGTAGATAAATCTGAAAACTGTAAAAAAAAAGAAACTGTAAAGGATATCTCTTTTTTTTTTCTTTTTATTATTTTTCAATTTGAGCTTTATGTTAATTTTTCAAGAACATATAGCCATCGTAACACTTAATTATGAAAATTATATTATATGACACCTAATTATAATGAAAATGTAGGGTACATGTTCTTATCATCTCGTGTAATGACTTTGACAAAAATGCTTTACACTCTAATGGCTGCACTCCTTTTAAGAAAAGCTAATATAACTGGTCATCCCTAGGGTATAGCATAGAAATATAAAGCTCATCTTTTGGAACTCATTTTTCAATGGGGAAAATGAAAACATATATACATTTTCACTAAAAAGAATGTATACTTTTACTAAAATTTCACAGTATTTAAAACTCATTTGCTCATAATTTCTAGTGAAACCCAACATTTAATAAACCAGTATTTTTTAAATGAAGGTGTGAAAAAAAGGAATTTTCTAGTCTCAGCTGTACCTCTCTACATTATTTTCATGGCAGATCATGGCATACATCAAACTGAAGTTTAGCAGATGGACTTTGTGGTAAATCCAGATGCAGTTTTCACTAAGAACTGGTGGTGAATATTGAAGTATAAATAGATAAGGAAATATATATCTGAGATTTAGGACCATATCTTTCTTCATGCAAGTTTTTGTATACAATATGCCAACAGGATTTTGCCTGTTCAGTAAGGTATCAAAATCAGAAGTCTATTCCACAGTAGTGCATAACAGTGTCAATAAGAATTATCTAAATTAAAAAGATGTTCATACTTCACTTGGGTTCTATAAATAGGTGGAAATATTGGACTGCAAGTGAGAAAAACAGGCTAGAGTGGTAGAAGGTTCAGCTGTTATAAACAGAGAAACAGTAAAAGTCTTTGCATAATCTGTTTGTTATGATTAGGAGCTGAAAAGTAAAATTTAATTTAACAATGCATAAAGAAATTAATATGAATGTGTTCTGATGAAGACAATGCTTTACATAAAAATATTATTGCAAGGGACGTTGTAATCCTAGCGACAACATAGCAATTTATTTTACTTCTACAAATGTCTGCTGATACACTTGAGTTACCATTGCTATGGGGACATTGATGATACAACAGTGGGCTATACCAGGAAAAAAACCAGTGGAAGTCAGTGGTTAAAGGAAACCAGTCTGCTAATTAAAAGCTTTAATGTATATCTGAACTTCTTGCCAATAAAACAGAGACTGAGCATTTTTCTCCTGCTGCTTGAACCCTGAGACACTGTTGTCTTCACGTCCTCCACTTTCTTCTAAGTAACCAGAGCTAGAGCATACTTCTTCGGAATGCAGGAGGCAGAGGGAAGTGCAGATTAGAGTTACCAACGATGGCTGCCTTCATGTTTTCACTAGCCTATAAAGGTAGGCCTGTGGCTGGTTTGCAGCGTGTTTGCTTGTGTTTTGGGAAGCCAAAGTCATAGACAGTTTTAGTAAATTTGATCTTTCACGGTACCATTTTGTTTGTTCATTACAGGCTTTTTCATTCTTCATCACTTCTCTCTGTTTACCAAATCAAAACAACTTGTTTATCTCCTTTTATATATCATGAAGAAGAAATGGGCATCAATAACATAAAAATGGAAAGTCTTTGATGTGTTTATTTTTGTTGTGCAGAAGGATATTTCAAAGATATTTTAAATTGCTGTTCCTATGTCGTCTTTCTTCATTCCTGATCCTGGTCATCCACTTTAGATTGATGAATGCTGACTTTCTTGTAGTAGTTTTATTGGACTAGATTTCAAACACAGTATTTCTTGCTGCTGTTGTACATATTAACACACTCAGTTGTAACATAAAATATATCCATCTACATAAAACGAAAGGTTAAGTTGAGACAAAATTGAAGGAAGCTTCTTCTGCACCCTAGATAGTGTAGTTTGCTTTGTTTTGATAAGCAAAGATTTTTATAATAGCAAACAGCTTTTTCACAACCTACCAATCATGGCATGATGGATTCAGTCATTTGCAATTTTTGGAACCAGCTGCTTCTATCTAGTACTGCTGCAATTAGAAAATCAGTCTGTTAAAATAATGAATTTAATAAATCTCATGCTTTCAGATTTATGTATTTATTATCTGCTAGTTATGATAGAGCCTATAGTTAATATAGTAGTGGGATTTTTTTCAAAAACTAAATAATAATAAATAAATTGGAAGATTGTCTTATATTACAAAGCAAGTCGTTTTCATGGTTATCATCTCTGGAAGAAGAAAAATTGCTGGTGGGTGTAGAGAGGCAAGGATAATATCACTGCCTCACACACTGTTGCTAAATACAAACAGCAGTAATAGTCTTATCTTTGCAGAAATGTTCTTATTAAACAGACAGAGTTGGGTCAGTGAATGACCTTTTTGTTTAATGCAATAATTACATTATGTTTTCACAGAGATATGCCTTGTAGGGTTCATGTACTAAGTATAGGAAAATCCCTAGAAAAATATGACATACTAATTATTTTCTAATCTTCATATGCATCATAAATAAGGGTAAGAATTATTATCCAATGTTGCAATAGAAATTTCTGATGGAAAGATATCAAATGTTACTGAAGATTTGAAAGGAAGTCGATGGCAGAGTATAGAAAATAATCCAAACATCCTAAGTTTTCTTCCTTAATAATTTGATCATACTGCTTACTTAATGTGAGCTTTGTGTTTAATTTATTATGTAATCACTTTTTTCTTATGGAATTATCTGATTAAACTACACACAGACTGCATTCACCTAAAATGTTAGAAATAAGAAAGCAATCTGGCTGATAATATATGGTTCATATTTTGGGTAGACACCTGGAAATGCTGTACGCTTCCTTTCAGTAAAAATTCCTTCATCTCTACTCCTATTTTCTTTTCTTAATTTTATTCTCTATCTTTTTTTCTCACCTGTTCTGAATAGTCTATCTATTTTATCCATTCATATAGTAGATCAAGAGCCACCTGGCAGCCAAGAGCAGGCCAGGATCAGGAAGGGAAGAGTTGTGTGCACAGCTATAGTAGCATTATCCCCTCTATCACTGCATTGATGTTGGCAGATGTTTGTTCTACTCATAGGGCTGATTCTCTAAGGAAAACTCTCTGCGCTTGAACAGACTTCAGGAGCATCCTGGCTACTTCAGCTCTGCAGCTGGCATGCTGTGCAGAGAAAGGGAACTGTAATTTGCCTGGATATATTCCATCTCTCTTCACCATTGGAAAAGTCTGTGTCACAATAACCCAAGGCAGTAAGCAGAGAAAAGGAGTGAGACTGCCTTCTTTAGGATGTGTTACTTTCAACTTGCCTGTAGCAGAGCTGTGTCTATCAATGGATTGTCCAGAAAGTGGTTTTGTAAGAGTACTTTTGTTTGGGCTATATCACATACCACAGGGGTTTGGATCTTGTAAAGAACACAGAGTTCAGATATTGCATTATACTGCTTCCTTCACTTCCTTTCCTTCCCGTTATCACTTCTACCTCCTACTCCTTCACTTCAGCACTTTTATTGTCAGGCTTCTTAGACAACATTTCTCTCCAACTCAAATTTCTCTCCTACCTAAAAGCTTGTTTAGTGACTCCTCCCTAGATGTTTTAGGGATGTTACATGTATGCGTTTTGCCTCACCTAGGTCAGAAAGGCAGATAGGAAATTTTCATAAGTTAATGATGCATGCATCTCGTTCTAGAAACAGTCTTCCAGTCAAAAAAGCAGTAAACATTGTGATATTTTGCATCTTGATATCCTGACCGCATAATGTTATCTGCAGTGTAGCTAACAGAGCATTAAGCTTTATGAGCCAGAGATCTCTTTCTAGTCATAGAATTGCAATGACTTGTCAGGTAAGATTTATATACTGACTCCTAGAAATTCCAAAAATTGAATAGCATGTTGCCAAATAGATGAAGAACAGAAAGGACCTAGGAAGTGTCTCAGGCAAACAGACATGTCTCCAGACTATCTTTGCCTATTCCATTAGGGATGGAGTGCTTCCCAAATCTGAATATGTAAATCAATCTGTGACACTCAATGGAAGTGGTATTTCTTAAAACGTTTATCCATTGTAACCAGAAATAGCACTATTGCCTGGATTTTAGAGGATATTAAAAAAAAAAAAAAGGAGGAAAATAGAGGAAAAAAGGAGGAAAGTAGAGGAAAATAAATCTATTTTTAATTCAGATTTTCAGCATTTCAAAGGAAATAGTTTATGTTGAAGACCTAACCAAAGATTGATCAGCATGTCATTGGTCAGGCTATGTGAACATGACAGCAAGAAAGGCAAATTCATGCCTTCTGTCAAAAAGAATGTAAAATGTTTATTCCATAGAAACTATATGGTTGCAACAGAAGCTTCTGAGACTTCTTTTTTAACAACTCTTGATGTAAAGGAAGGTTTCTCAAGAAATAAAAGAGAAGGTGGTGAAACTCAAAGTCCTGATGTGTTAAAGTCTTCTAACAGTAATCAGGACATAATACAGTTTTGGTTGTTTTGAAGCAGTTCAACATCTTTTGAGAAAGCATTTTAGCATCTCAGGAGTTCCAGCTGCTATAAGAAATTTAACTTAAATATCCAATTTTTCTTTTTTTTTTTTTTTTTTAATGCACTGTTTCAGCCCTTGCACTTGAGCTTTGTCCTATAAGTTACCATATTTGTGGTTGTCTTTCTCTGCCCTTGTAAATTTTAGCTAAATCTACAAGTGTTACAGCTCGTTTGGGCCTCTGAGGTATAATTTTAGTTACTTCTCAGTCTAAGTTCTCCTGCTGAAATACACTCTTCTTCCAAAGTGACAAACAAGTTCCATTCCAGAGTCGGAAAAACAGTATTTGCAATGAGCTTCCTCATTTTTTCTTTTTTTTATTTACTTTTAGGAGAAAGAGAGAATCTCAGTCAGTTTAAGAGAGAAGAAAGAAGACTAAAGAAAGGCAAAAAAAAAAATTAATAATATTGATAAATAAAGAAATCCCTAGAAGAGGCATCAAATAGTTTTACCAGATAGCTTGCAAGAGAATAAAGCAGGGAAGCTGAGAGGCAGGGAAGGTCCTTAGCTGGAAGAGGAAACCAGAGCTTGTGAGACAAAATTGATTCACAGAGGGAAGATCATACATATCCCTCAAGGGTCACTTTCACATAGATTTAAACTTGAGATAATATCATCAATTTACATTTGGTATGACATAACAGAAAAGACAAGTTTAAGGAATACCTCTCTTAAAGAATTCTATTTCCTCTAAACCAAAACTAAATTTAACTCAATATAACTATATTCTTAAAAGGCAGATCTTAAATGTTCCTCATGGTTTTTTTCTGCTTCCCAGCATCACAGTAGTATATTTAATAGTCTCTAATTTCTGTGCTCTCTAATTCTTTTCTTCATTTAATGTCTATTTACTCCACAGATAATTTTTATTGGCCATCACAGCAAGATAGTTTTATTCTCAACAATATCCTAAGAACATTATGCTCAAATATCAGGGGGTTGCAGTCATATTAAGGAATTTTTTTCTGTTATGCAACTATCCATCCTTCCTATACAAATGCAGCAATTTAAGGGTTGGAACAACATGATTACTTCTTCAAATATTTACATTATGTGCAGCTTTTTGAACTAACAGTGCAGACGTTTTTAATAGTTTCGGTATAATATTTGAGTCTGCATTATGAGAAGGGAGGCTCAGTGGTCTTGTCTTCATTTGTAAAAGAGCTGGGTAAAGATGAGGAACATGCACTTTCTGCTACAAAAGAGTTATACATTTCATGGAGTGCCACAGAGAGCTGACATATGGTTGTTACTTTATCTATTCAATAATCTGAGCTTTGTGGTTTCTAAATGTCTCTGTGGCTCTTTCTCCCATTGACATTTCTTGTAACACAGAAACCTTACTTGGGACGTTGCAGCTATGACCAATTCCTGTTTCCTGAGGCTTAAGAAGTAATGATAATCAGAATCAAGAGAAGTTTAGAAACTTTTTATTTCGTTCCTCATAATATTCTGCGAATGATGAGGAGGAAGGGTGAAGAACAGTTAATTAGAAGTGAATAACCAAATCTGTGTGTTTAGTTAGTTCAGCTTGTGACTCATGTCTGCTGTGTGCAAACAATTGAGGACTCATCTTGCTAGAGGAGACCTGATATTTTAGTATTGGAGCTTTTCCCTGTGAGAAGCAGAGAACAAAGGATTTTGACAATTGAATTCCTTCTTGAATATCTTCTATTACCCTCAAGAAGAAGGATGTGAGAGTTTAAAGATTGGTCTAAATCTTTAAATGAACTCAGTCAAGCAGTTCTCAGGGGTGGAAGCTCTGTTAATGCTAGACAGGGTCTTCTTACATGCCACGTATACTGAATTAATAAATCTATACCCTGCTGCTTCAGGAATGTTCTTGTGTCTGTACTTATTCCCCTCTGAGTCTGAATGTCAGTTATGATGCTTGGTTTCTTAAGGTTACTCAAGAAAAAAAACCTGTAAGACTACGACTATGGAAGGGTAATTTCACACTATAAACATTCATAGTGTAGATTTACTTAAAACTAGGCAGCTACAATATTTTAATTATTGAGTTAAACTCAAAACATTACTGACAGTAACAATTATTATGATATCAGGACTTTGTTGTGTGTCTTGTTGGAGACAGAGCATGTCATGCTGCTGGAACTGACTGGCTGCACCATGGCACAGAGGTCAGCCCCTGTGGGTTTGATTAGAGCTAAAAAAAAGCTTAAACCCTCAAAATTACCAGTCATTTCCTCTGGGAGTTTGTAATGGGAACATAGGCAATGAATTCCACATTTTCTTAAAGTATATTTCAAACCATATTTAAAGTATCATGCTTGAGGCCATTTCAAATTAAAAAACCAGCATAATAAAAGAAAAGGAAATGAAGAAGATAATTGATTTGATCACACATTTCTGGAGTATAAATTCAGGAAACCCAACAGTATACTTAAGATATAAGACTAACCCGGAAGATTTTCATGACATGCATCTGTTCTTACAGTTAATAGTTTATATATCTGCATGCATCCCTTTGTGGCTATTGTAAAAGACACTTTCTTAGTGTAACTTCAAGTGAACTGTATCAAAGTAAGTTTGATTTACATTCTTTATAAGCCTCAGTGGCTTATAAACTTTATAAGACCAGAGTCAGGGTTTGGGTTGCTGGTGGCATGGTTTGTTTTGTATCTTTAAATGTATTGAGACACCTTGAGAACATGTATAGATGAAATTTTCCAAATAATTAAAAAGCTGATTGTGAGAGCAGGAACAGTCAACTTTGAAGCATCTAGGACTACATACAGACAGATACTAAAACCTGAAATAGGAAAAAGGGATAAATATGTCCTTTATCTACAAGTCCTTGCTATTATGTAGGATTCTTGCAGAATTGACAGCGTTTGTCTACAAAATACATCTTGCCAAAATAACAGTAGCTTATATAGGAAATTTCACATAATATCTTACTTTTTAGTTACAATTTATAAATGTGAAACTAATGAAAAGCTAATGGTCATCTTTGTAGGATTATCTGGTTTGGCCTAAGTATTTCTTCCCAAGAATTTTTATGTAAAAATGCTCCCAGGACCACTGTTCACCCTTCCAAGGCCCAAAGCTTGAGAGAGTTAAGGAAGGACAAACCACATGCAAATTCAGGTGCATTAATTTCCAGGTGAACTTTCTCTGTACTGTTCCCCTCTGCAGAATATATGACACTGATGAGACACGAAGAAAACTGCAAGAAATGGACTCTTAACTGAGTAACTTAAGTGAGGATTTGCCTGAGCACAGTTTGCCTAGTATTCATTACACATAGTTAAAATACAGTTTTTAATCCTTTGTCTGCAAAGGATTAAAATATAAAGGACAAATATGTCTGCTTTGTGTTCATTCATCTTAAAGTTAGTGAGAGTATGGGAATGTAGTGGAATAGATTTAAAGTAGGCAGTTGGCTGTGGGTGGGTCGTTTAGCTTGGACTTGATCCCACAAAATACCCCTTTTAACAAAACGGGTAAGTAAAAGTCAGCATATTCTTAAATCTCATTGACTTTAATTGGCTGAACATCTAAAGTTAAGCACAGGCTTTCAGAACTTACAGGAATGAAGCCTGTCAAAGTATTCACTGACAGATGAGCTGGTTAAAAATATGTTTACCTCTCCTACCTTTTTATGGCATCAGATTAAACAATTTCAGAATGAGGAAATGAAAATATTTGTTTAGAATGGGATAACTGCTAAATATATGATTAATCTTCCATCAGCGCTATCCTTCAGGAAGAAAATGGCAACAAAGAGAAAAAAAAATCAAAAGCAGAAAGCCCTTTCTTTGGCTTTTGTGACTCATTTCAGGTAAATGATTGATTCACAGCAGCTCAGAATCAAATCTAGTATAACCCAGAGCTGTATCAGGGTGAATTTAGCTGTAAAGTATCACTCATTCCTGGAAGTATGAATAGCAAAACATTGATTCAACGAACTGTCTCTGTGATAGGTTGTATTAGAATTAGCATTTTGGCAAAGTAACAAGGTTTACATAGAAAAAGGATGATTTGGAGTTTGCTTATTTATTTATTTGTTCATTTATTTTTTGCCTGCACTAATCTGGGAGACACGACAAGTGTAAATCATCTTTCTCTTTGTGTAGTAACTGTCAATCCATTTGTTGAAATACAGAGCAAAGCTGCTTTTCAGAGCAGCCCATACTTTAGCATATTGAAGACTTTCAGAAATTAAAGCTTTTAAAAATGTAATCTCTTCCAAGAGGCAAGGAGGGAAAGAATCTTGCCAGACATTCATCTTGTTAAAGAATGACTGAATGATTTATAAAGTAACATTCAAACTGATTTCATTGTTGAGGCTGGAGCAGATCACATCCTGAATTTATTGCAGATTGGCTAGATTAATCTGCAAGTCAGCGTTTCCCAGCTATGAGCTTTGCTGATTCCACATCTCTCAGCTCTCTTCCCCTCTTCCACTCTCTCTTTCCCCTTTCCTTCTTTTCCCCTCCTTCCCTTTCACCCCATATATTTTTTTTCCTCTTTAGCTTCAAAACAAAGCAGATTAATTCTGATTTAGTTTGAAGGGGTAATGGAAGTCATATTTTTCTTTCTAAAGATTCCTGCTAATAAAGGGCAGTGTTTGCATAGGTCTTTCTTTGGGTTTGTTCAAAGCTCTCGACACTTGCCAGTGCAGGTGATGAAGGGTGCATGTGAGTTCAATTCAGTGAGCCATTGAAAAATAGGTTGTAGTTTTCAGGACCAATAAAGGTTTGGTGTGGGTAGTTCCTGAGATGGAGCTTTGAGTTATCATATGGCACATCACTCATTAGAGATTAAGCCTCAAAAGCTTCAAAACAGTGACCAGTTAATGGAAGATAAAGAAGATATTGTATACTTGCACCCCTTCAACTTTCTTTGTGCCTTCAATCCTGTTTTCTGGTCTCTCCTTTAAAACAATATCTTTAGAAAGCTTCTCTCACTTGGTCCATTTATGCTGTCTGAAATGAGATCCTATCCCCGCTCCCAAATCCTCTTCAACTTTCATAAGGAAAAATGCTGAAATATAAGAGCTATCAAAAGGTTTTCAACGTTTTTGTATGAATACAAAAAATCCTTCCCATCTGTCTTTTCAGAAAGCATATATATGGCACATTTCCACATTTCCCTTTGTTTAAGACTATGATGGCATTGGAAATCTAGGTAATGTGAAGAGAATTCATAAACTCATAGCATGCGGTGCTTCCCTTGTTAAGGATTAATTATTATGCATCTTTCCTTGCACCATATGGTGGACTTTTGTTTCCTCTAAAATACCTCTCCTTTCAACAGCTCTTCAGATTAGAAAATAAAACTCATTAGCCAATAAAGACTATCATTTTTACTTGTGATTTACATTGTTTTATATAATTTTGCATACACATGACTAGTTGTCAAGAATGACTAGATTCAGTTAATGAAAATTAATAGTTTTTTAATATTTCTTTTCTAAAAAAAATACGGGTTTTTTCATTTTCTATACTCTCTCTACTAGGAACAGTTTTCCTCCTGTACCTAATCACTGTGTTTACAATTAAGTATAACCATGGATATATATACTGCTTAAATGACAAAAGTTTAAATCACTTGTTGCTGCAGGATCAATGCCAAGCATCTCCAAGTAAAACTGGTTGTATGAAGCCAACCATATTTAGTTTCATAATAATCCTAGCCTAGATGTGGATACAGATAGAATCAAGATGGTCAATTAAGCTTATACTTGCTTAAGAATTTCCATTCCAGCTCTTAATTTTTGTCTAAATTTTTGCAGGCTTGTAGGATTTCTGGTTTTTGCCTAGTATTTTGAGGAAGAAGGAAACTGGACTTTTGAAATAAAATAGTAATCTTTTGTACTAAGTAAAAACTGAAAGGGTGGATTTTTTTTTTATGATTTACTTATAGATGCATATTTATTTAAACCACACTTGCAGCAAAATAACCAAGAATAATGAGATTGCATTTTGGCAAAGAAATGGTGATTATTGCTTGGTTTGGGTTTTTTTTTTTTAATTTCTAATATTCTCTTGAAATTCAGTTTTTATTTGGCATAATCACAAGTCTTTGGATGGTATACGTTTTCCATGCACCCTTATTAAGTATTATGTAGATGTTCATGAACATTCATGTTGATGAATTCTGGCAAACACAAGAGAATGGAAACTTTTAAATATTGCACATACATTACCGTGCCCTTTATATTTTTTATATAACATTAAACGCCCTTTAGGATCTATTGAAAACAATCACTATTGTAATATTAAAATATTTATTCCATTGCTATTGCCATTACCATCCACTGCTGGCAATATTGCTGTCTGGATTATAACTGACATTATTGATTATTAATGGTAGAATAAGAAAGAGAATTCTGCCATTGCATTACAGATATTCAGACTATGGTATATAACTTGTCATAGTATACTTGCTATAAAGTTTTGGAAAGCATGCCTTTATTGGAACTAACTTTAAATTATTGTTTATTCCATTTGCTGCTCCATTTTCATATTTTTCAAGATATTTTGAATGTCTTTTCTGCTTGTGACCCATCTTTTCCTGGCTTACTCCAAAATCTGTGATAAAACCCATGACAATGAATCTTATTTTTGATCCCACAAATCAACTTTGTGATTTTTCTGCAGGACTGAGTCCTACTAACCAAGATGGAAATAGAGGTAGCCTATTTTCATACAGCTACTGTTTCATACAGCTATTTCTGACAAAGGAAGAGAATGGCAAGGATAAAGCAAGGGAAAGTAGATATAATTCTGTTATTTTTCTACTATGAATGCACCTTATTAAATCCATGGAATCACTAGATTTTTCACCTTATTTTTGGAAGTATGTTTAAAATTACCTCTCATCTGCAGGCCATATAAAAGTTTACTACTAAACTAGCTGAAAGACAGTGTCATTATCAGTGTTTCTTTCATACGGTTTTGTTCTGTTCCTTTAGAATAGTGTTGAAATGCTCCCATCAGACTTTAGACTGACTACATTAGTCATTAGATACACATATAAAAATGTGTTCTCTAACCCAAAAAGCTTTTACTCTAAGTAACGATGACACGCTTTGCCATGGACAAGGTGAAATGCTAATGTCCTGTTTACCACTCCTTCCAACGTTCCGTGAAGTAGACAAATGTCCTTACTCTGGAGGATAGCTTTATGATTCTAATTTCTGAGACTTTCTGAGTAATTAGGACATGCTCATTTATTATGCCAATTTACAATGGTTCTGTCTGGGAAACAATACGGATTCTTCAAATTTCTTTCCACCGTTTTAGAGGAAAATCTTTATCTGCTGGTTCAACACACATTTCCCATGTCTTCTTTCCTAAAGATCTGCCGTAGAACTAGGTTTTTTTTTATTAGGCATGACAGAGAAAACGTTACACAGGTTTTGAACTTCAGATTCAAGGCAGTCAAAAGTTAGGAAAGGCAGCTTTATTTGAGGTGAATTTGATGTATTTCTTATGTGAAATTTCTGGGGCTTGGAAAAGTTTAATCCAGCACATTTTTGTGATCTAGAGTAGTTAAAATATCATTTCTGGAAGACTGATGAACTATACATTTAACCAGACTTCAGGTTAAAAACCTTATAGTAAAACCCAGAAAAATATATTTGTGCCTTCTAAAGAAGTCATTACTCTAGTCATTTTTGATTGTTGTGGTTTTAAAAGAAACAGTTATAATATTGGGCTAAAGCCAAACAATAAATAAATAAAGTTAATAAATTATTAATACAGATTTTTGTGAATGCATTTGTAACTAGGTTATTCATTCATATATTTTAAAGATATATTATTCATTAAATACATTCCATATGCATTATATATTCCAAGTTATATTATAGAGAGAAAATAATATAATATATATTGGAATACATATTTAATGTTATATGATTTATCTTCTATAGTTCTGATTTTTTAATGTTAATATTAAGAATCATTTGACTCAGTAAAGACACACTGAATTTCTTCTAAAGAGGTTTAAGTTATATTACTGCATTTTAAAAAAATTATTCAGATTGCAATGAAGAAAAACAAGTCTTATTTGTGATACCAGAACCTGTGAACTTCAATTCTGACGAATTAGTTATTCAAGGAAGTTGTATAACAGTGGGCTTAATTTTGTTCACTGTGCAGAAACCCAAAAATTTACAGATGTAATGCATAAATAGAAATTAAGCTAGAGCATTCCTTGGAATTCTAGTGATCTGTGCCAGCAAAAAAAACCCTAACCTTATCTCCCCATGGCAAAGGTCTATATTAAAAAAAGGAAAAAAAAACCAAAAGGCTGAAAAAGCATCCCTTGAGCTGTCACTTTAAAAATTAAATAATGATGACAGCCGCTTTTTCTTCTGCCTTGGAAGTCTCTTCTGTATCACGTGGCCACATCTCAAGAGCAAGATTCATTTCTGGTGATTATAGAGAGTTGTAATGATAATAATTAGGAGAAGGTACTTCATACACAGCTGTGATATATGAAGTGTCAGGGAATCTCACCCACCCATTCCCTGGTTCTTGAGATACACCAGCTCCTTGCTCTCAGTCTCCACTCATCCTTTCCTTCACAGAATGAGTCTCAAAGGTAATACCAGTAGTAGCTAAAATATGTGATAAGTTTTCTTTTCAATGCAGGACTTGTAGTGATTTTAGTATGAATTGGCTTTAACCTGTAAAAGGAAATAACAAGAATAAATGGGTGCAATTAATAAGTAAAACCTGAATGGTTAATATTCAGGATTGTGTAAGCTAAAATCACACAAGCAAT
>JAOXNG010000021.1:82599137-82611969 GCA_028566535.1 Scolopax minor
TTGGAAGGGGTATACTGCCAGCTCATGATCTTGTTTTCCTGCATTTTGTTAACATATATCACTAGATTGATGAACACACCCAGCTTTTAGCAGGAATGTCACTCTGAATTGAGAGCCCTGAATTCTCCTCTCACCTTGTTTTAGAACGGGATGCCACCATTTCCACAGTTAAGAATGAGAGAGTAAAGAAATAAATAATTGAGTGAGTAAATACTGTTAATTCCAGCCTGAAGTATCTTTTTGCTAGGCTGTTGTTCAATGCTTTATTTTGCTTTGTTTTACCCATGTGCTAGCTTTGCTGACCTTTATGCCAAACTTTGGCCAACTAAGACTGGAATTGCACTGTAGATCATATTTTGATCATAAAACTTCTTTTCTGGACTCCCCTGGGACAACATATCTGTGAAAGTTCAATCACATACCCTTTCTAGATAAGGACTGAGGCCTAGTTTTAATCCTTTTCAGTTTAGAACCTAACCAGAAGTCTGTATGATAGTGATAAAGATGTTTTTCTTTAAACTCTCCTAAATCCATCAGCAAGACTATGTTAGATTGGAATGTGTCTTCACTCTAAGGAGTCCTGGAGACTTTATTTTTAACTTTGGTGTGCCACTTAGTGATTACAACTGTGTGATCATGAACCTGGATTATCTGGTCCGGAGTCAGTCACCGTTAGAGAATGAGGCACTCAGACACCTTCCAGTCACCACTGTAGATGCTGATACTTCAAGTTCTTCAGTTCCTCAATTCCATTTTAGATGGCAACCTATAGCATCTAAGAAGGCTGTATTTCTGTTGGTATGGAAGTTTCTTTTTTCCTGTACTTTTTAAAAACAACATGCTTCAAAAGTAATATTTCACAGAACATTTTAATAAATGTCTCTAAGCAATACATATTTTAAGTGGAATTATGAATAGGTAAAATTACATCATATTACTATATTTTAAATTGGCTATGGTAGCACTTAGTTACTGTAAAACCTGTATTGCAAAACTCAGACTTGCCTTCACATGGGCAAATTTCCATTTTTTTGTCAGGGAAACAGAATGTAGTGAATTGTTTTATTATTGGCATCATTTGGATGGAATGTGTCTGTTTGTTTATTTTGTGGTATTTATTTTTGTTGGGTTTGGGGGTGATAATTATCCCAGAAAATTCAGTTCACTATTTCTCACAAATAAAAGAACATTAAAATGAAAAATTACAGTGTTTTCCCAAGAACATCTCTATGTATAATCAGAGATCTGTATCTAGCTCAAGAAAGAATAGTATTCTTTCAGAATACAAAGATTCATTAATTGGCAAAAATCAATGTCTTGGCAATTTAAAAGTCCAACAGCATTTATACATATGCTGCGTTTGCTCCAGTAAGGATGTGGTAATTAAAGGGTCATCAGTTTAACACTTTTTTGTTTCTTTTATTCCATTAATGAACAAGTCATTTGTAGTATTGATTGTTTCTGGTGAGCACAATTATTTAACTGGTGAGCAGTTAAAACAAAGCAGGTGTATTAACTTCTATTCATGGCTGAGGATGCAATGAATCAGGATGGCTAGAAAATAAATAAACCAACCAAACAGAAAAGTGCCAGGTGATATGTCTTGAATGAAAACCCATAGCACAGACTTCATTGTGCAGAGAGTTTGAGTTAAAAAAGCCATAGATATATAAGTGAGGTTGTTGCTTACCTTAGGGCTTTGAAAGAATGCAAGCAGTGAAATAAACTTAGAAAGTTAAAAAGAGAGATGGATATACCAAGTTGGTAAATAAAAGTATATGTCTAAGAGAGAAATAGTTTTACAGAGTGCATTAAATAAACCATTGTTAATGCTGGCAATTTCAAAATAACCAATTTGAAAAACAAATGTCTTGAGAATTTGAAAAAAAGTGAAAAAAGGCTCTTAAGTTTCATTCAGAATAAAATTGTGTTTAAATACCATAACAAAGAAGTCAGGAAGAAAAAGAGTATGGACAAAATTTAATTTCATCAAGATCTCTGTTTTATCCTAGTCACATATTAATTTTTTTTAACATTTATATCTGTGATTTAGCACAAGGCTGGACGACTCCAGTGATTAAAAGACATAATTTGTTTTTCCAGCCTTTGGCAGCGTTCTACTCTTGGGGCCTCTCTCTCAAGTGGTACGCACCACTTACCTTCCAGTCCCTCGGGGGATACAGGCTAGAAGTATAGATCCTATCTACTGGCTAGATTTAGGTCATTGTGCCAAAAGTGAGAGGCATGGAGCGCAGTACTATGTCCAATTAATTATTTCAAAATGAATTTACCATTTACAATTCAAAGGGTGAAAGAAAATAATAAGATGTAAAAAAGAACAATTTCCCTTCCCTTCCCTCCTCCTTCTTGTGCCTTATTCCCTGAGGTATAGACTAGTATGAAAACTGAAGGAAAGGAGCAAATAGGATAATTTCACACTGATTGAATCCACCTTGTACAAAACCAGTTGTCTCTTAAATGAACCACTCAACACCAGCGCATCCCTGATTTACTTACATGACTTCATCCTCTTCTTCAGCTGCTATAGGCAAAGATCACAGAGAAAAGTCTTTTGCAGTAGGATTTTCTGTAGTAAGTAAAAGCTAGATAAGTTTCAGTTAAGTAAAAGTTTCCTGTATTAATATTAAAGGAGACCTACAAGTATAATTACCTGAGACTGCTCTAACCTTTATGTAAATTTGGGTCACCACTCCTACCTATCCTTCAAGTGGTTTGATATAGCCTTTTGCAATGATGCCTCTATTTTGCTAGATTTAAAAAGTTAATTTTTTTCTGTGCTCTTTGGTTTTTCTTCCAGTAGAGATATTTCAAGTCTTTGTCCCTATTTCATATTGCAAATTCTGTGGAATTTAGGTTTCATTAACCTCTACCATTTTATTATTCAAACTCTGAGCTATTTTTGAACTTTAAACTCATAAATTCGTTTCTCAAATTAAATAATTATTTTCCAAAGTTCTGATTCCTGGCAAAGGGACTTTGCTGTGGAGACAAAGGAAAGAAAGGAGATTTACTCTCAGTCCCAAAATGTCTGGGGTAAAGGGTGCTTTTTAAACAAAAATATCATTCCTGTGAATCCACTGTCTGGATAACCACTGACAGTCTAGAAAGCTGTATCTGGAGCAAATGGTAACACTGTGGATCCACCTTTCATTCTGTTGATTAATAGCCTAATTAAGAGGGTAGTGTGTTCCATTTGTAATAACCTGACTGTTGCAGTGCCGTGTTATAAAGTACCAGTGATTAGACTATTCTTCATTTCAGCTTAAAAATAATACCACTGGATTTTTACAAAGCATTCAGTGCTCTTTTCTTAAAATTATTTTTATTTGTATTTTCTGCCTTTGAGCTTTATTCTTTTAGCAGTACCATTAAAAATTAGTCACCTGTTGATGTGCTGAAGGTACCTAGTTGATTCTTTGATAAGAAATGAAGAACACCTGCAACGTCTTAAGGTAATAACCGTCAAACTGTCAGAAGCAAAAGTAACAAGCAAAAATATTTGCAACAAAAGAAAGGAGAAGACAACCGTTGGAAAGGGAAGCAAAATAAATTTATAAAGCAGGTTGTAAAAGCGGTTAATGCTAAACATGTGATGTTTATGCCAATAGAATGAGTCAGATATGCTTCAAGTGTAATACTGTATTTTGAGCTGCCTAATGTCACCAGCGCCTGCAGGGACAGTTTGCTAACTCCCCATGAACGCACAGTCAACTCTTCAAAGTAATTTCCATTATGCAACAGCTGAGCTTTAAAGACATCCTCCCTTATTGATCTTGTTTTTGCATGATTCGACTTGTTAAGAACAAGATAAAGGTCTTCTGATAAACATTGATATTCTATAGGTAAGGAGAATTTCTTTAGTCTAACATTTTTATTGTCATTGTTTGTATCTATGCAGACAGCTTAACCTGCTCTGAGACTCTGGTAAGTCGTTAAATAGCTTTTTTTTTTTTTTTTTCCACCAACTCTTAAGCTTCCTTTAAACTCTAGCCAACTGCTTGCATTCTTGGCCTTCTGGAGGTACTGAGCCAGTACTCAAGACCAGTCATGGCACTTCACTTGCTGTTATACAGTCAGGGCTGGGCCAGAATTTTTCCAGATTTTGCTTTTTGCATGTTCAAGTCAATGGGGCAGATGCAGGCATCTGACTTCTTAGAAAGAAAACACTGACTGAAAAAACTATATCCCTTCCCTCTTTCTTGTGCCTTATTCCCTGAGCTAGTATGAAAACTGAAAGAAAGGAGCAAATAGGATAATTTCACACTGATTGAATCTACCTTGTGCAAAAATACTGCATATTTGGGCTTTCTTTCTAGGTTTGGGCTTTTACTGGGAGGGTGGGGAGTGGTTGAGACCTACCTTGTAATTAAATATGTATACATATAAAAACATAGAATATGTTTTTAATATAATATAGTTTTAATAATAAGTCTTTTAAAATACTGTATTGATAATTGTTTTTATTTTTAAAAATTATTTTGCCAGCAGCTTACCACAGAGTTGAAAAGGAGAGAAGTATGTAATTAACATTAAAGTATGTCATCTGGATAGACTGGCTGTATAGTAAAATGTAGAGTTTAAGCACAGTTTTGGGTGATCCTGTAACTTCAGTCCCAGCTCAATCACTTAAGACACGTATAAATGGCTGTTGTGCTGTAGGCCAGCTGGCTAGCTGTTTGCACCTCACAAACTTGCATGAGTCACAATCCTAATCTCTCATGTCTATTTACGTATTTTTACGTGGAATACAACCTTGTGGAAATTAATTGAAGGAACCCAAAGGTTTGTAGCTATGGGCTGAGAGTGGTTTCTGGGGATCCTGGAGAAAAGTTAATGACTGTAGCAGAAAGATGGGTAGGTGGTAGACTCCATCTATCAACACATTGCATATCAACACAAAATTTAAACCTGTGAGTAAACCAGACTTCTTAAAGGACATGCCTCATTTACCTCTTGTAGAGTGGCAGGTGCTTCCAAGGTCCCTCAGAGGAAGTCCTAGCCGGGTGCCTGAGCTGTACCAGATAGGAAGTCTTTCTGGAGGCCTTTTAGGGCAGCCCCTTTCCTTGATTAGATTTCTTCTTTGCAGGGTTTTTCATTAGGCATCTACTGCATAGGTTCCAGAGTTTAAATTAAGGAGGCTAGTTCCCAGCTATGGGTAATAAATTGACACAAATACCAGAAAATAGCGTCTCTGTATTTCTAACACAGAAGACAAATATTAGACTAAGCATTTAAAATGGAATAATGATAATAAAATAATAAAAATACCCCAAACCCTACAAAGTTGTAGCATGCAAAAACAGTCCTGCCAGTCAAGTGATGTAGGTTCCATCGCAGGACACAACTGGAGCAATAAAAATTTAACTTAAAGGCCCACCCAAGACTTGCTTACCATAAGATCCACATGACCAACAGGATCTTTTTCTCCACTAACTGAAAGGACCTTCAGGAGGCTAGACTTGTATTTCAATATCTAAGATGCAAAATTCGATGGGATCAGGCCAGGCAGGTATTGAGTCTTTGGGAAAAGGGTGAAATTTGTCTTCAGATAAGCAGAACTGTGTTTATTGATAGATTGTACACTACCTTAAACATTGCAACATATGCAGCCAGTATATAGTAAATGCTCTTTTAATAAAGGCAAGCTTTTTTGAGTGCTCCACTCCTAAAATCGGTTCACAATCATGTCCGTTTAAAGGCACCTATCCGATTTAATCAGCACACATACTGTATGTATGAAGCTCTGATGGGCTCCTGTGAGATACAAATGTTATTATAAAAGTCTTTATATTATCTGACTTTCATGCGTATTTCATAAACCTTTAATTTAGTTTGGATTAGAGAAATTACAAGGTTAATAAAAGAAAACCCCTTCAAGTAGAGATTTAAAATAAGACATGCCCTTATCATTGCCAGCTTTATTTTATGACTAATTCAGCCACTGTTGGATAATCGGAACAAAGCAGGATTTTTTTTTCTTCAATTTTTTTTTGTTGTCCCTGAGCACGTGTTCAGTACAGTGTTGATTAGTTGAGTAACATCTCTATTATTCCACTTTTTTCAGTGGGGCTCACATAAAGACCTACAGAAACTTAGATCTAGGTAATGAGTAGATTAAATATTTTTAGCATTGAATGATCACGAGAGGAGTTTCTAAGTGTTTTAACATAGCTGCTTTCTAAGGCAGGGTTTTTACATGCACTTTTAAGGGAGAGTAATAAACATTCAGTATATTTATTATCATGGGAAATTCCAATACCAATGATTGAGGTTTATTTCATTTTCTATCGTAAGCAGTGCTGAGACCACATACATTAAGGAAACAAGCTATAGATGTTCATGATTCTGATGTATATCCATCTTAATATGTGGATTGTAATACATTCATGAGCGTAAATAATTACACTAGTGCTTTTTCAAATGAATAAGGCAATAGACTGATATTCAGAGGATATAGTCTTATTTCTCTTTATATACTGTGCAACTTTGCACATTCTGGTATTTAATGCCATTCTGGTATTTAATATTCATCTAAATGGTGTCATATTGTTTGGCTAATCTACATATGAACCATATTATATGCTGTGCTCACTCATGTAAATTGAGTTACTCTACTGCTGATATGCCTTGGAATCACTAAAGTTAAGTCTTCTGATGGTGGGGAATACAACTTTTGTCCTATTACACGTGTAAGAAGCAATAATTTCTGCTGTAGACTTGGAGCTTCTTATAGAAAAACAGCAATTGAAAAATGATCTACACAGTGTAGAAAAATAGTAATTTTCTTTAAAACACAGCATAGTGCTGTGGTCATGACTCAAATTTAATTTCTTTTGTGACATTTCAGTTTGACTGTCTTTTTGCTGTATCCTTTACAACCTGGAAGAACTTATAAGATGTGTAGATACCTTTTTTCCATACTTTTATTTAACAGGATAGCATGCAGCTCCATGCAGTCTGAAAGAGACTCCCAATACCTTCAATATGAGCAAGGGAATGGAGAATCAAATCTGAAGTTTATTATTTAGGACAAATATAATAATAATAAACTATTCAAGGATATTTATGCAATTTTATTTATTTTTCCAATATATTGAGTTATTCTGCATTAAACCAAAAAAAGATTTTTATTTTTTTTTAAAGTTTAACCTTTCTGACTAAATGTTCCGTGGCCTTCTGTTACTGCAAAGAGCTCCTCATCCTGGATATTGATTAAAGTTCAACATCATGGAGTCAATGCAGTCTCTACTTATTCACACCAGTAAACTTTGTAAGAGAATCAGACCCAGAAGCTCTTGTTCTGCTTTTGTTGTTTTGTGTTTTGTTTTGGCTTTTGATTGATTGGATTTTTTTTCTTATAAAAATATTGGATCGTGCTTCAATTTTACCTAGGAATATTTCCAGTCTTAAATTGGTTCCCTACAATTGTGAAGTAACTTAGCTCTGTAATACATAGTCACAACACTTAGCTAGCAGCTTGCTAAAATACCCTTAAGCTCATCAAAAATTAGACTTGTTCTGGTACTGTTGTGTGTAGAAACCTGGATCCTACAGGATTTGCATGAGAGGTGAGTCAGAGCAGACTCCGCACTAATTACATTAAGGTGCTTTAAGGATCAAGGGATACAACTCCTTAAATTCATAAGGAAAATTTAGGCGATAGGAAGAAATTCTAGGTAGTGTGTGAGGAAGATGGGCTCTACCTCACCTCAAAAATATGTAAATATTACATGTCAGGTTTATTTGCTGTACCAGGTCATCTCTTTCTCCTAAAATCAGTGCCTAAATTCACTATGGAATCAGTGGAGAAAGTTTTTCAAAGGCCTTAAAATGAAGATGTTTTCAAATTTATGGGTTCAGTTTAAACAGGCAGGATCTCTTTCTGGATCTTTCCAATGCAGTTACCTCTCTGTCACGGGGAGCAAAGCTATTTGGGAGAACGTAAGTACTTAATTTAAGGAGAGCTGTAGTCGCCTAAAGGGTAGGGTGCACCCAGGTGCCTAAGTTATTGTCTGGATCCCGTCCAGAATTATTTCTGAAATAAGAGTCAAAACCTATCTCTGTGAAATTGGCAAAGAAATTTTAATCTTTTTGTTAAAAAAAAAAAAAAAAAAAAAAGTAACCAATTAATGATATAACTATGTTGCATGATCAGTTGTGGTAATTACATTTTTAATTACTTTACCCTTAGGACCTGATTCTGATCTTATTTCCATTGGTATAAAGCAAGGATAACTTAAATAAAATCAATGCAGCTAAACTGAAATATAATTGATGAGAGGTCAGAAATGAGCCCTAAATGGTATGCTAAAAGTGGAACTAATCAGAAATCTAAATGGGTTTATAATTTGTGCAATTGACATTTTCGTAATCTAAATCTCCAAGAAGTTAACCTTTGGATATAGAACTTGTGCTTCCCTCAGAGCCTCCTAGCATTCAGGAAAGAGAAGCCACTAGAAAGTCTGTAAAAAGATGATGATTTTGCACAGCTTCTAAAACCATGTAAAAAATTCTTTCATTAAATGATCAATGTCTTTCCAGTTTAATGTGTTTTTGCATCAGACAAGTCTTTGTGCAAAGTTTTCTACTGAGCAGAAGCTGGAGAAACATTGAACCGTAGCATGTTCTCAAATAACATAAGGAAATCCCCCCCAAATCAAAAGTTAATTAATTAAGCAATAAGGAGATTTAGGAACCAATGTCTACTTAAAGTAAAGAATATTTAAGGTTTTTTGGAAATTATGTTTAAGGTTTATGGTTTGTATAATAGATGGTAGGGATAATTTTTTTTTTTTAAATCATACCAATTTATCAAATATAGTTACATAAGTTCTAGAAATGTGTTCCTCCTGTTACAAGTTTTAATATTGTTGGTGGCAAAAAAGAGAAAATATAGACAAACTGAAGATACTTTCATACAAATTTTGTGTATTTTATTATTAAGTAAATATGTGCATTATCTTTTAAGTGGTTATTGCTGTTTAATAGCCACGTTTTAAAGTTGTGTATTCAAATTAATCCACTAGTTTAACTTTACAAAATACATTCCTCCTAAGGTAATGGATTTTCCTTCTACTCTTGCATAACTATTTTTTTCAACAGCTCATGCACACTCCAAAAATTATTTCATTTGGGACAATCAACATTGTATCAAATGGATTTTTTTCTCAGTTGTCAGAATGTATGTGAATTTTTTTATACTTCAAGGGAGATTCTGACTATTGTGTTTATGGCAGTGACCTGCCATAAATCTCCACAGCAGTGACCTGGCTCTGGTCAGTGAAACTGCTTCTTCCACAAGCCTTGACTGAGGGAATCAGGGACAGACTGATGCGTCGGACCTTCCTCTCATGGGCACGACTTTCATTCCTGAGCACAGTCACTAACTTTGGGTTTCTTATTTCTGATATTTATCACTGTAGCAGAGATTCCCAGATGGATATTTACCTATCTTCTTAAATTCTAGAGATTTTATGCTCTTTGGGAGAAAAGTACAGACTCATAACATAAAAAAAAAAGGAAAAAATATCATGCAAGCTGTTTTTGCAAGGAATTCTTCTTGTGTTTGCTGGGAATACCACCCATGCTGCTTTCAGAAATATGCCCATCATTAGAACTGCCATTATAATGCATTTCACAGGAATTTGGAAGGCTGGAACAGAAGTTGTACACATATTAGGAATGTTAGTAGAGCAATATTTTTTCCCCACTGAACAATTACGTCTTTGAAAATGTCAGTTTGATCAAACCTCTGGCAGAGTGATAATTATTGTTTTGTGTTGACATCTTTATAGAATATTTATATGCTTTTCTGTTAATATTTGATCAACTGTTTATTTTTTTGGCATGGCACTTTGTGGCCAGGTTTTTGTTGGCTGTTATGTCTGAAACAAAATTCTTTCTTATGGGGCTGAAATTAATTCAATTGTCTCTTGGACTTCCTACACTAAATAAAAATAATCGTACTAGTCCCTAGGCCTCCAAAGCTACACTTCTAATCACCTAATCAGTCTACAGTACAATAAATTTTTACTTTTGGAGAAGACAAACTAGGGTGGCAATATTAGACATACAGTTGCAGTGAGAACTATTAAGGGAGTTTTGGTTGTGGGTTTTGTTGGTTTGTGTTTGTTTTTTTTTTTTCTCATGAGTAGCATCCTTGAAGCTGACATCTTTTTGTGACTGAATAGATGACAGCATGAAATTCAATTACAGCAAACAGTCTCAGTCATTACACCTGTCTGCTTCCAGAGGAAAACATTTGTAAATTGTGCTTTATCCTTCCGTTCCCTAAAACCTGTGTCTGTAATTGACACTTGCCAGCAGAGATGACTGGAGAGAGAAAGAGAACATAATATGTCTGAGTAGTCCACCAGGGAAAAGAGTATCCTCATCTTTGGGAGTTTTGCGGCGTTTTGTTTACTTTAATGAAGAATAATACCTGTGAGCCAAGGATTTACTGCAAGGCTGGTGGCAGATGTTTCTGCTAAAAAAGGAAAAAAAAAAAATGTTATGAAAGATGAATCGCAGAAGAAGGCAGGACAAAAAAGAAAAATCTAATTAACATAGAAATATTTCTTCTGCAAAGGAAAACAAATGCTTCAGGAGAACAAAGGCCCCTCTCTGTTATTTGTAAGGCTGGTTTGTTACTCTTAACACATTTGTAAGAATCAGGTTTGTGCCTGACATGTCAAAACTTATTCACAAAGCAAGAGTTGTGGATACCTTGGGAGTGGATGTTGTCACTTGTTACGCAACTCAGCGTCCGTTCAGCACTGATTGATGCCCAAGTCGTCAGTTTTGGAAGAAATGGCATACAGACATGACAATAATATTTGTATCACATGTCAGCCAGGAGAAACAGGGGAGTTCACAGAATGGATCTAGAGATAGACCCTGACCAGAAAAAAACCCAAAACATGATAGAAAAGCTGTCAGCCCTGATCTTTCTTAACTATTTCATTTCTTTCTGTTAAGTTCTTTTTAGTGGTTTCCCTCTCCAGAATTTTGCCAGAGTAGACAGCATATAAAACTGATCCAGCCAGTGAGTTTTGAGCTTGATGAAATTAACAAGCCATTAACTATTTGAAAGGCATTAGATACATCACAATGTAGATATGAACAATTAGTAAATAGTGCATATTTGGTAAGCTTCTTAGAACTTTGCTACTAATAATAGGATAGATGAGAATGTATTTATTGTTTTTCCTCATTTTTGACTTGCATTTATTAATTGATTTGCAAAAACATTCAGGTACCTACTACTTCTGTTCCTCTCTTAGATCAGCAGGTAATTTGAGAGTTTCTCAACTGCAAAAGCAATGGCAAAAAAATGTAATAGAGTAATGCAGCAAAGTGCTACTTGACTAGGTTGCCTGTTACCATGTAGCCAGGACATCCCCAAGTGGCCCAGCTCACTGTGTGTGCCTCTGCCCATGGCTTACAGAGCGTTGTGAGCACGCCGTGTTATATTTATGAGCCGGAAAGTAAAGTGTGTTAGAGAGGAAGTTAAAATGGCTTCTCTGTAGGATATTGTTAGTGTAAAATATCTGATTTATTTGGGTCTCTTTTTGAATGCTGCAGCTTGTAAACACAGTGGGGAATTTCTCTGACATTGATCCAAAGCAATGGGTACTAATGGCATAATACAGTGGTACTCAATAACCTTTTATCATGGGCTGCTTTGTCATGTGGAGACTTAACTGAGGGGAAAGAAATACACTGTGGCAAAAAAGAAAATCTTGTGGATTTCCATCTATCCGTTTAATAATTCTCAGTTTAAGAGCTATCATATTCTTTTCTGTTATTTTTTTGCATGAACTATCATACAAAATAGCATTGAAATTATGGTTATATATTAGTGTAAACATGAGGAGAAATGTAAACATTTTTCCCCAAGCCTTTAAAGGACAAACTGTGGCAGATCTCTATCGTGGCTTGAATAGCACTGGCGTGTTATGGGCCTCTGAAAACTTTAATAATTTTAGTATTATAATAAATATAATAAGAAATTTATATAAATATATTTTTATATACATATATAACATTTATTTAATTTTAACACAAAGCCTTTGTATCTTTATAGGAAACAGAATTAACAAATAAGGGAAATGTCTATTTGCTCAGTCCCTGCAAACCCTTGTCCGAGTTTTCTTTCAAGTGACATCCACGTCCACCAGGCAGCTCCTTAGAAGTGAGCGAGGGTGTGTATCTCGAGGCATACATACCTCTTTGGACCAGTATAAAAACCAGTCTGGTGCCACATGCTGACCCCAGGCCCCTGACAGTGGCAGCTGCAATTCCTCAAGGTGTACAATCTTTTTGCTTACCAATCTGGTGTTGTAATTTTGGCAATTCTGATGCCTAATTTTCCCTCCAGAGTGAACCAGAGCATGGTGGGAGGCCAGGTTATGACTTCATTTACACGTTTTCTTTTGGGACCAAATTAGTAGGCAAGCCGGTGCAGACGGGAGTCATTTGGGTAATGTTGGTGCAGGATTGTTAATAGAGTAGAGGGAGTTTTGTATTCTCATCCTGAACAACCATTTAAGAGCTAACAGCAGTGTGTGTAATTTTCTGCTACTATTTTCATATACACATACATGGGTTCATTTTACATTTGTTGTTGGTACGACGCCAGATTCCAGTCTCACTTAAAATAGATGTAGAGTCAAAGCAAGTCTATTATCTAAAGATTTCTGCCAAGAACGGAGACAGCGAAGACATTTTGAAAAGAAATAATAGAATAGGTTATAACCATTGGGATGCCAATATCTCTGTTTTTCCGTGGTTTGCATCTGTTAGCAATGTC
>JAOXNG010000021.1:82717797-82732605 GCA_028566535.1 Scolopax minor
ATACACTCTTCCATTCCACTTCAATTCCTTGATATGGAATGACTTGGGATTTATTTCATCTGGATGGCATGAACTATTTATGTAGAGTAGGGTGAAAGCCCCACTACTTCTTACAACATCCCTGAACAGTAGAAAGGTATATGGCTTCAACTAAAAATAGTCTTCCTCTTTCAACATGATCTGGAAATGGTGAAATGCTATATACTGTTGTATCTTGTTCATAGAGAAGGCAACCATCCATTTCAGCAATGCATATTCAAACCGTAGCAGCAGCTGGAATTAAAAACCAGCATATTATAGTAGTCTTTTGTACAGTATTTCCATAAAGCTGAATATTCAGGAATGTTCCTGTCCTTGCTTTTCTATCATATTTTTTCATTCTTACAGTTATTCATTTTTCTATTTTCTTTACTTCCTTTTTGCCTACATTTTTTTTCGTTCCTTTTTTTTTGTATTTGTTCTTATATTATTTTCTCTGGATTTAGAGCACTTGCAGAGGCATTTGCACAATTCATTAATATCTACTGTTCTAAAAAGACACAAATATTTAAAACATGGAAAGCAAAATTTGAAGCAATGAAGTAGAAAAAGTGGTTTAATTTTTCAAATAAAAGACAAGATGCTGTTTTCTAATATAGCCTATTACTTTGGATACTACTACATCAAAAAATAATGTAATTTCTATTTTATGCATGAGCATTACAAAATTTTGACATGAATATCTTCTTAACTTTTAATACTTTTAATGATCTTTTCACTTCACCTGAATAATGAGTGACATCTGTATCTCAAAAGCCATCAAGCATAATAATCTAGCAAATGTATCAGACAAGAAACTGAAAGCTTCATTAAAGAACTGCTTAATTACCCTCCACGTTTACAGAAGTGCTATGGACATTTTCAGAAGACTCCAGTGGATACAATTTTGTAATAAGCAAAGAACCTTTCACAGTGTTCAGGTCGGTCTGGGCCACATTTTGCAATTTCCAGTTTGTCCTACTTCACATCAGTGGCTGCTAGGGTATGCATAATTATCTATTTAATTCACTGAAGTCAAGTAACAGTGGCAGGATGACTGAGTTACTTTCATTTGCATGTGTAAAGGAAGAAACTACATACTTTTTTTTTACAGAAAGCTTTCTTAATACTTTTGTGCTTTTAGTAGGTGTTCACATGTCCCCATCATGTTAATCTGTGAAGACTTTATTAAAGTGACATGTCTTTAAAGAATCCCTTTGTTTGAAAGTAATTATTTCTTTGCAGCTATGGCTATTAAAATCATGGTTATACCTATATGTACAGGTAAAATGAAATATACTGTAGAAAAAAAAAAGATAATTTTTGAATAAAGAATCTTGATTAAAAATACAATATTGCTGGCAACAAATTACATTAAGAACAGAATATTAATAACAATCCATTTGAAAATTTTAGGTTGTTTTTTTTTTGCAATGGATTAGAAATCAATTTCCTTACAGTGTTTTTGTTTTTTTTTTTTTAATGAAAAATCTGGCTTAATTTAAGTAAAGGAATGAATTTTAACATTAACACTTAGAGTCCTAAAGTAACCATGAGAAATATATTTACTCGTTTAAGCAGTCAGAATTAAAATTGTGTGAAAAATTAAAAGTAGCTCTTTTATTCATTGCCATCCCTCTTGGAAATACAAATGCAATATTTTCATTACCAGACGATCTGTTTCAAATCCCTATTATTGCATATTGTTTATGTTTGTATAGGAATTTAAAAAAAACAAACTAATACTCTTCAAGTCATTCCTTGAATGCCACAGTGGGAAGAATATAGTCTATTTCAGCATGGAATGTCTTTTACAAATAATTTCTGTAATGCACTTTTGCTGTAGGTTTTCACTGTTTAATTAATTACAAAAATATGTGCTGCAGTTTGCAGAACTTTGCCATTTTCATAATATTTCTTGAAGCTCAACCATCCACTGTTAGTAAAGCTGTCATGAGGCCAGAGGTGGCTGCAGCTCACTGTTCCTGACAATTACTTGGGTGACACACAGAAATCAAATGAGTATGCAGAATTATCTACTTCACAGAAATAAAAAATTAAATATAAATTTACATTTAAATTTTATATTTCCACCTTTAAACATATGTCTTTGCAATAACAAAACAACCATATTCCTCCACTAGTGTTTGTCCTGTGAATATTTGTGGAAGCTCAGGTCTTAAATATTAGAGGAAATTTTTTTAAATATTTTTTTTTTTTTTTTTGAGAGTAAGACAGAACATGGATCATATACTTCCCAAGGCTATTCCAGTTTCTTCCAAGATAATTCTGCTGTTATGAGTAGAATAATCTGTGTGAAATTCTATTTAAACAGTGAGTAAAATGGCCTCAGATGTTTAGCAATAAAGCCTTTCAGACTCACATAGCATATCTCTTATCCAAGACACATTCAGCTGTCTCTAGTACTCCTTTTCTTTACTTTGATTTGGAAGGAATAAAAACACAAAACCTTGAAGGATGAGTCTTCCTGACCTGAGGTCCCTTCTTCACCTTATAATTGCCAGTAATGTGGAAGTGACCGCTTTGCAAAAGCTCATCAAACCAGTTACTGACAGAAAGTTCTTTCAGCCCTTTCACCAGTTAGTATCACCAGGCATCTCTAATACTTTTGCCTCATGTTACTGGAGGACCATGAAGGTCTCACTGCCTGAGTCTTCATTCTATGTTGTTCTAAACTGACAGTATCAGACACTCTGAATTAGTTAATATCACACAAAAGGTAGTTATGTTAATTTTCCATGCACGCACACACACATTGATAATAGCTAGGCAGCCAGTTTGCTGGTATGCATCACTGCTTATCATGCTGATTATAATCATCTCATTGCTACCTTATTCTTCCTCCATCTGTTTGTTGAATCCATCTGTTGTCTATTGTCTTATAATGAGATTGCAAGTTCTCTGCGCCGGGGAGAATTTTCTTCTTATTTATTTGAATGCAGTTAGGAAGAATGGTTTGATGCTATTCAAGGTGTTACTGTGGTTTAGATGATGGTAATAAGAATGATCTAAATAACTTTTTTTTTTCCTCTCGGAACAGTTTGTAGGAAAGATTCATAGTCATTTTAAGTTAAAGGTGTGGTAAAGTGACTAATGTTGCTTTGTTTTCATGAAAGATTTTTTTCTTCAATGGCTGTTTTAAAATAAATTTCCCATTCTTTCAGGTTCACAGACTTTCTAGGAAAAAGGAAAATTTAGCATGCAAATAAAACTTTTGAAATTCTTTGACTTCCAAGTCTGTGCAACAGATGTCTACTCAAATGATGCAAAGAGATTTCCAATTTTTATATTGTGATAGCTGGGTTAAAGGAAAAGTAAAATTGTTTATTATGTCGAATAAATCCAATTTGCCTGGTTAGGATGATCTTTTTTATTATTATTTTATTCCTTTAAGCTTGTATACAATGAAAATGTGGGTTTTGTCTGAAAAAAATTAGACTCCAGAGGAGGTCACAAAGATGATCAGAGGCTGGAGCACTTCTTCTATGAGGACAGGCTGAGAGAGTTGGGGTTGTTCAGCCTGGAGAACAAGAGGGCTCTGGGGAGACCTTATAGTGGTCTTCTAGCACCTGAAGGTGGCCTAGAGGAGAGATGGGGAGGGACTTTTAAGAGGGAATGCAGCAATAGGGAAAAGGGTAATGGTTTCAAACTGAAAGAGAACAGATTTATACTAGGTGCTGAAACCCTAGAACAGGTTGCCTGGAGAAACTGTGGATGCCCCATCCCTGGAGTTGTTCAAGGCCAGGTTGGATGTGGCTTTGAGCATCCTGGTCTATATGTCCCTGCCTATAGCAGGGGGTTGGAACTAGATGATCTTTATGGTCCCTTCCAACTCTAACCATTCCATGATTCTATGAACATCTTCAAGTAAGAAAAAATAATATCTGATTTCCCTGGAAATTTTAGTTTTTCCTTTTATTTGCTTTCAACTCTTATGTTTTTAACTGACTGTGGAAGTTGCTGCAAGGAAGTGAAACCCACGTGAACCAGACTACTGCTCTCTTCCATGTCCCAAATTCTCTGCTCTTACCCTGCCTCAAATACAAAATGCAGTGAGTGGGAATAAAGCCAGATGGAATCAAACATTGCTCTGAAGACACCTTTTAAGCATGGAGAGGAAAGGTAGCCTCCAGTTTCCATGTAGCTGCTTGCATTGGACACAAACACAATTCTCACGTGGTCTGCTGTCAGTCACAAACCAACGCATAGGTTATTTCTCCTTTAAAATGTATTTTTCCACTCCAAGGGCTACATGAGAATTAAAAACCAACAATATTTAGATGTTAGCAAGACTGCATCTTAATGACTTATAAGAGCATGCAGCAAATTTAAACCTTGTAGGTATCAAGTGACAAGGACTTTTAAACTTTTAAACAGCATTATGAAAAGCTGTTACAGACCTCACAAACTTTTCATTTTATTTTAGGATTAATTGTTCACTGGGTAAAGGCCATTTTTCTCATGTTAAAATAGCTGCCTACTGCTGATACTGATGAATTTTGTGAGGAATTTCAAAATCCTGTATAATTAGTTGATAAGAACCTATTAACTGCCATTCGCATCATATTCATTAGCCCATGAAAAAAAAACCCTGACTTTTTACTTCCTATCTTTTATGATTTATTTAAGAGATCATGAGTTCAGCTTAAAAATATTAGAAGAAGTATAGAGAAAACCATCCCTTTAAGTCAAAATTACAGACATTATACCTAATCTTTTGTTCTTTAGAAACTGAAATTTGTCTTGCAGAGGTGGAGAGATAGATAGGTGGACAGATACATGGATAGATAGGGATTTTCCAGACTTTGCCATTACATAGATCTGAACCTGTCTGTGATACATTGATCTCTGAAAATCCCACAATATTATATGTTATTATCTTATTTCAAATACCAGGAGTAATTGGAAAATATGTGCAATATGACAAATTCTCCATGGATGTAGTGTCTATACCAAGGAGCAAATTCTGACAAGAGAATGGGCTTTGATACCACTTATTCACATAGCTGTAACATGGACCCAGCCTGTGGTGCCAAACCAATGACAAGAAATTCAGCCTGTGGTTGGGGAACCTCTGAAGTCTACATGGGGAATGTGAGAGAGAGATGGCATATATACGTGTGTACATGTGTATGTGGTTGTGTGTGTTTGTATAAGCACATGGGTCACACAACTCCTGTGAGGGAGGAAGACAAGAAATGATGGGGGGCCAGACAGCCATTCTTATCTGCCCCACCAGGATTAATTTATGATTTTACTGACCAAAAATTCTTGTTCCGGCATAGCCTCAATGTTGACTAAAAGTGTGTGATCTGCAGATCCCAAGTGAGGGAACTTCCTGCCCCATAGTGTTCCACAAGTGTAGGGATAGGTCAGCCAAACAGTCCTCATCTATGTTTGTGACACTTGTTATGCAGAAATTGTCTCATTTAAGTTTAAGGGACATTATCACACAAGAAAGAGTGACCAAACTGCCTTCACCTTTAATGAAAATTCATGGAATCATGGAATTGTCAGAGTTGGAAGGGACCTCAAGATTTTTCCTTCTGTATTGGTGTTTGTAATGTAAATTAACAATACAGCAGGAGCTCTAGAGGACTGAGGGTGGTCAGCAGTGGTGGAGGAGGCTATGGGTAGGTGGGAGCACCAGCAGCCATCAGAGGAGGTGTAAACTCCGTGAAGTTTGGTTACCTTTTAGGCAGGGTTTTTAGGAGGGTTGAAGTGAGCCTGGTGGTTTGGACTGGGGGGTAGGGAATTTGCAGGGGCTGCAGTAGCCTTAGGTGGATACTACAGATGTGCTTTTCATCCTTCTCAGCTCTCTAACCTAATTAATTTCTTGTCTTTTTTTTTTTTTAAAAAAAAGAACATTTTCCAGAAACTTGTTCTTATGCTAAAAATGACTGAAAGTTTACTTGAATGTGCCTGATAGGTTTTTTGTTTGTTTTTTGTAAGTGAAGTTGAGTGCGTGTTGCATCTTAATCCTTATAATTACAGCTTTCCTTTGATCCAGCAGAAAGGCTACAAAAGTAATTAAATATGAGTCAAATGGATTAAAATACGTACACCCATGTGTGAATGGATACACTGTTCTGGCATCAATCTTCTTAACATCTACAGTTTGTTTCTTTCAAGTAGGAATAACAGAGCAAGTTATGAAAGTAAAATTAAAAAGACATATAAATGCGTTCTGTATGTAGGCAAATGCAAAGATACAATCAATATTTGGTTCTCTCAATAATGTTGATGACTCCTGGAACAAAATCGCACTACATTTTTGAGAGGAAATGCACTGTAGTTTTTGCCTTTGTACATATGTTCATATAGACATTTACCTCTGACTGATGTTTGCTGCTAACCCTAAAATGGCACATCCTATGACTCCTAAGTACATTATTCTATTTCATGAAAGTTGAGTCAATAGTGCCCTTGAAATTTGACCATCTGTTAATTCATGCACCTATTGTCACATTAAAGAACCAAAGTTTATTTTCACTTTCAAATCCAAAATAACACTTGACCAGAGTGAGAAAAGTCTACAAAAGTTTGCATCTCAAATCTGAGAATCATAGAACCTGCTCTTTAATCTGCGTATTTACTAATATGACTAGGCTGACTGGGTTTTAGGCATTAAAAGATGAGTGCAGACAGTGTGAGATTTAATAGGGTATTCAGGCAGGAGAACCGAAACTTGCAACAAAAATTGTTGTCAAACACTGAAATGCAGGAAACTGCTTGCAGAAACATGTTAGAACTCTACCAGTTAAATCCTTAACCGTGTATGTAACTCTTTTGGTTTTTTATTGCTGTTGTTAAGGGATGACTGGGAATAGAAAGGGAAAACTGTTCTGCCATTTATCACTACAACAAGGTAGCTGTTAAACAAGAACTTAATTTACACTGAAAAGGAGCATTTTTAATTTGCAAAATCATAATCATTATTTGTTTGGTACTTATGAATATTGTGTTTAATCATACATTTTGTTCAATGATGTACATTTTTCATGGGAAGTTGAGAACTATATGAAGCAAAAAGTTGTATAAATTAATAGAGTTGTAAAATCTCAAGCACTTTTTTTTGGTGTGTTTTCAATCACTAAGTGCAAAATTCTTACTGGAGAAAAATGTATGACTAATAACATAGAAAGCCTTGACTTTCACTTGCATTTTGATGTGCATTTTCACATGACCTTTTTAGAGTAGAGCTACAATCTAAGGAGTTTTACAAACAAGGCAAACTAAAGAGATATGTGGAGGAGCAAAGCAGAAGTATAAACAGAGGTGCAAATGAGAGGAAGGTATTTGAATCTGAATGGTCAGTTAATGATTCAATTAGTTTTTCACTTTGTTAAACTATGATAATCCTTTTCTACTAGCTCTCCATACTGAAGCCTGTCGAAAGAAAGAATGCAAAGGATTTTAAGAAATTTCTGAAAAAAAGTAAAGCCTTTTGTACATCATTGCTGCTTTCCAACAAAATGCTGCTTATGAACAATAACGTGGATGCAAGGCAGATATTTTACTGAGTCTAAGATTCTGAAAAGGCTTGGTCTGAATAAAAGCTATCAGTGTGAAGTGATTCCTTCAGTTATGCAGGCTGATTGAAGTGCAAGTCTGGCTTTGGGATTGGTGAGAACCTAGGAAGTCCTACGTACTTTGACTTACCTCTTTATCCTTTCGTATTCTCATCACTTCGAACCTTTCCACCGTACATTTTTGGCTTCTTTTTCCCTTCTCCACTCTTTCTCTCTTCCCCAGCTTGAAAGCTTCCTTAATACACCTTAGATACCTTCCTTTTCTCCATAGTGCAAAGATATGGAAATAGAACTTTCAAAAATGCATGTACATAAACACATTTCTATGTATGGACACACATATATATGGGTAAATTCCCATATGAAGGCTCAACAAAAGATGGCATTCTGGTTTGTAGTTTCTAAAAGGTGGCTGTGCAGATAGGTGACGGCGCCTGTTTATTATGACTGGTGCTAGTGTGCAAAAGGTACTGATTAAAACATATAATGACTGACATTTGGCACCAAGGCAGCATGGCACTCCCCGCCCTTTTAAGCGTTGTGATGAAATTAAGCAGTGGTTACATGGAGTCAAATAACTGTTAAGTAATGGCTTACATTAACGGATTACTTAAAAATCCTAAGAAGTTATCCGATTACTTTACAGGCCAACAAATAATGCTATTTACTTAACTACTTTTCTTGGCAACCCTGTCATTCCTAACCACAGCGTGAATGATTATTAATGATATCATGGTAGCCATGGTATTCAGTATGGCCTCAGTCTCACTACATAATTTAAATGCCTCATGCAAACAGAGTTAGACACTTGTGATCTATTGCTTCTATGAGAAAGTAATCATGAGCAGACAATTGATTACCATTTTTGCATCCCATAATTTATCTTAACCGTTTTCAGTAAGAAACAAAGTGATGTCTAGACATTGCCTTTTCCTGCAAGGATAGGTGTTTGTTCTGGTATTGTGTAAGACTTCTGTAGGTTCCACAGGTTCTTCAAGCTTAACCCAAATAAGAATTAATTCTAATAAGAGTTAGTCTAAAATGAGAAGATCTGCCTCAGCATTTGTATCACCCTAAGTAAATGCATTTTAAACTGACTTATGTTAATTGCCTGGAATGCTATTATATAAACCACAGATGGAAAAGGACGGAGTAAACTTCCTCCTGCAGGGAGTGGGCTGAGCAGGCAGAGGTATGGGACCTTCATCCCTCCCACCTCTGCTGGCCTTCCTTCTGTTCCACCTTGCCCAGGTACACAGGCACAGGCTTCTACAACACAGTGTTTCATCTGACAGCCATGTTGGTTGCACTGTGGACCTCTCCTCCTCCACTCCTTCCAGTTTTGCCTCAGGCTATAGCAACAAAATCTGACTCTCCGCTTTAAATGGGAGAGTCACATAAGCCACATTAGACTCCTCTTAATGTTACGAGACCATAATGAAAATATTTTTCAACTATTAAGTGATTTTGCTGCTGTACACAAGTATGGAAAGGAAACTAGAACAACTTTGTAAATAAATTAGGATGGAACTAACATCGGAACGAAGTGCACAACCACCTTTTTTAACACTAAAATATGTATTAAAAAGATGTGCGTAGGTGTTCTGCATTAGCTTGAATTTCACATTTTAAAATTTCCAAATGTCTGTAAAGCTATAATTATGTTCCAAAATACTTTCTTTTTGACACTATCCTTTGTGGTTTTAATACAACATATGAAATATTCTCAATTAAATAACAAATGTGTTATGCAATTGGTATTATTATGAAATCTGATGGGTACATTCTACTACTCTCTAGGCAGAAATACTTTTCTTTAAAACAATAAGCATAACTTGTCAGTGCCTTCAACTTCAGAAGTAAATGACATGCTTTTTTTTTGCTAAACTTCCATTCTAACCACTGAAGGGGACTTTTTTATTTTATTCGGCAATGCAATAAATGCTATTCATTGCATTATCACAACTTTGCTAACATTTAAAATAAGATTAATCATGCTTTTTATTTAGTTTTGTTAACTGATTCATTATAATGTTTTTTAAATTTTGAGTGCAGTAACTTTTCTTAATTTCTTCAAATTAGAGGGAATGTTTCTGACTTGAGATGATGGCAAGGCCTTAAGTTAATTCTAAAGAGATGAATACATTTTTTTAGTTTCCCAGTTAGGAGCAAGACCTCAGTTTCTCTCCTTGTTTTGATTTGTGTGTATGAAAGTATTAATACAGATGAATAAAAATGCATGTGCAGTTATATGTATGTGTGTATACATTTGGAAGCTTTATCTCCATATACCTGCTTAAAAGAAAAAATAATTATATATCGAAGAAGCAGTTATATAGAAATATATATGTGTGAAAGAGTTAAAAAACAATAAAAAGACAAGACAACACAAGGGATAATTAAGAAAGAGACAGAAAGTATAGCTGTAGCCATTCTTGCCTAGTTCCAGGGCCTCTGACCTTTAAAAACCACTAGAAATCAGCTGCACAAACAGTCTATTTCATATATCACTTTCCCAACAAATTTACTTAATAATTATCATAGTGCCTTTGTTGTTCACCTATTAATGTATGGTAGTATTTTTCATGAACATGGACCCACTAACTTCAGAAATAAAAAATAAAATTAAAAAATTATCTCATTATTGACAACATTTTCGAATTAAAAACCCCTGTTCTCTGCTCAAAATCAATTCAGTCAATTGCCTATCACGCTTGTGAGCTATTACTCAATAAAACAACAACTACAACAGCAAATAAAAGAAATATAAGCAAAGAACAACTAACCATTTCAGAAGGCCATCTGTGGCAATGTTTCAGAGTAATTTAAAGACACCCATATGCAATGACAAGAAACCAAGAATTCTTTTCCATCCTGCTTTTTTTTTAATTCTTTGCTCATCTGATATTATTCACAGCAATGGTTTACATGCAAATTGCAGATTTAAAATGTTAGAGAGTAAAGCTTAATGCTTCTGAGCCCTTTTTTTAATGTCTTTTGGTGCAATACAGCGTACATAATTTAGATTCAAGCTGCTTTAAGTGCATACAATTAGATTTTATTTAGGTCAGTCACCCTACTATAGGCCAACTAATATTTTCACTTTAAATCAAAGTGGATTTTTTCTGGTGGTAATAACCCTTATGCTTATGCTACATAGAGATCTTGGATGTACAAATTCCTCTAGAACTTGTCAGAATTCAGTATGTACTACAAAAATGCTTCTATGTCTAAGATTCTTGCTTTCTTTTCCTTCCTCCCTCCCTCCCTTCCTTCCTTCCTTCCTTCCTTCCTTCCTTCCTTCCTTCCTTCCTTTCCGCTCTCTATATTCTTTCAATTAAATCCTTTGGATCTTTGCCACTACTAAACTAAAATCCTGTTTCCAGATGAGATTAAAAACTAAGAAGCTTGTGAATGAAAAGGTAACCAAGAAGATATTTTCTTTTCAGAAGGAGAAATGATGAAGCTTAAGCATGCAGAAAAGTGGGACAAATAGAATTTGATAACAGTTGCAGGCTTGTATTATTGTATGTAAGTATAAAGGAGTCCCACAGTACCAATATAAGAAATAATGTCTTGGGCCATTTATGTAGAACTACTCTATTATCTTTTCCTCTCCACAGGGATAGTGAATTGAATTCATGAGATTCCATGGAAATGGCTATTCAAGCTACTCGTAGAGGCCAGGGAATGACTAAACCAAACAGTTCTGATTTAATGAGAAAATAGTCTTAGGCTTAACCCAGAAAACGGCTGAAAGTTACAGTTCAAGGATAGTAGCAGTAAAGCCAAGAGAGGTGACTGCTTTTAAAAGACCCCAAAAGAAGCTGCTTGGTCTACTAAGATTTTCAGAAGATCAGATGTTTTTCCTTTCCCTCTCTTTCAGCTATACTCCAAAATACTCAACAGTTAAGTACATATAGACACCAGTTGCAGTGCTCATAGGCATTTCATTGACAATGATTGATCATCAGCTTACATTGACCACTCACTCTAACACCTCATGGTCAAACTGCTATTTTCTTCTAGCTAAGGTGAGGCAAACCCAAGAACAATATCTTAAATATTGTCTTATTACATTGCAAAATCAAAACCAATGGAGGGGAAAATCCAACAAACTCAAAAATTTTCTAGGAAATGTAATAGAACAAGCAGTCTGTTTTATATAATTGTCAACATGAGGCAAATATTTATAGCATATTGTAAATATAAATAAATACATAAATACATCTAAAATACTGAATACTTAATATCTAGATTTCAACTCTTAATATTTCAAATCTATTAGCATGTAGAGTCTTGAAACTCTCAGCGAGTTCCTAGTGAAAGTCCTTATTTGCTTAAATTGAGACAAATTGTCAAATATTGGATTTTCACACTATTATTGAACCACTAGATTACTTTAATTCCTTAATCAAAACTCTTACTACATTTTTTTTTAAATGGTATACTTCAAACATGTTTATGTGAAACAAAAACAAAATATTTGCATCACCTTTTAGTTGCCATGGTCAGAGAGATAACTGAATGATGGATACATATTCTTTCATTGGACATGAAAGAATACAATTTCCCTTACACAGTGTAATATTAATAAAGTTAGACGTGGGTGTTAGGAAGGTAAACATCAAAAGAGAGACAAAAATGACAATAAATCCTCCTGCTTTCCTGAAATTGTTGCTCCGTGCAAGAAAAATATTGAGGAATAGAAAAAAAGAGTCAAGAACCACCAAAACTGTTTTCACAGAATATGATAAATCCTCAAATCAGAAATGTAGCCCTGAAATCCAGTGGCACCTTCTTATCATATTCATACTCTTAAGCTTGACAAGTCAACGTCTGCGTGCATATTGTCTGTTGGAAATTGTCCCCACTCCATGCTAATTTCTGAAAAGTGCCTGGAAATAGTTTGATAGATCTGATTCTCTCAGGAGAAAAGCACACTAGGGATCACTTCAGAAAAGTAACTGGCTAAATGATGAGATGTTAGTATGATTCCAAGAAAGCCAGAGAATGATTTCTGGTATAATTTAATTTACTAACAAGATTTAGCCAGGATGAAAGGAGTGAGGGAGTAATAAACTCATAATTAGGGTATATGAAGTCTCCTTCAGGTTTCTACTGTGTTCTTCTGGCATCATCTTTTTGTCCTCTACTATACACAATGTCCATTCAGCATCTCTGTCAGTGTAATCAGTATAAATGCTCTACTGAATGGGAGATTACATACGATTAATGCGCTGTCTATTTAGCAGTCTGTAGCCTCAGTTTCTTTAATCTTTTATTTTTCCTCAGTGTGCTATTTAAAATAATAATAGTAATAAAATTGTCCTCTGGTTCATATGAGATGTGCTTTATGAAAAGAAGAATCTTCCCTCTATTTTTTAAGACATAATTACTGAAATGAGAAAGTTTCAGCTATCTTTGGAGAATATCTTTGGCATGTCACTAAGACAACAGAGATATCTGGCTCTTTAAAAGTGGCTGCAAACATCCCTTTATTCAACTTTTTTTTTTCAATACATTGTGAATGTTGAGCAAATAATTTAATCCTTTTGACCTCAGCTTTTGGCCCATAAAATGTGAATAATAAAGATTTTGCTCATCTCACTTGTGGCTGGCTGATTTTTCAAGATAAAGGGCCATTCTGCCTTTACTGTTTGGGAGCACCTTGCTCAGTTTATTGTATCAGGGCTGCAATTTAGAGCATCTGGAGAGTATTATAAAAATACTGGTTTAACTGCAAAGAAAAATTTATAATAGTAAGTAAAAAAAGCATGGAAAGTTATGACTTGCTAAAATTATTAAGGTTAGTATTTAGATTTTAGTGTAATTCCTGGGTCATATAGATAATTCTTTAAAATGGAACTGAGTTTTTTGATTCTTTTTTTACAGATGGGAAAAATGGGATAGAACAATGAATTTATAAAGAAGCAAACAGAGGACTCTACACTGAAACAAGTTTTTCTTTGGATTTTTGGGATGCCCATAAGTACAAAAGATATGATATTGCAGTAATTGTCATAATCAGAACATATAAGGTTAGGTAATTTACATACTTTCATATCTTTTAGCTTTTTGGTGTCAACCAGGGAAACGTGAACTGAGACAAAGTTAATTCTTCAAGCTTCTGTAATGCAATGTAGCAGACATTTAGTGTTATTAAACCAATAGCTTCATAACATTCAAAGGAAGAGAAAGGTCACATCATCTTGGGAAACAAAATTTAGCAATAAATAAGACTGACCTGTGGATCCCTTCTTTCTTAAAATACTTTGTGATCACAAATGATCTGGATGATGGGATCGAGTTTGCCCTTATAAAGTTTGATGATGACACCAAACTGAGTGGGGAAGTGGACACCCCAGAAGGGAGAGCCACCCTGCAAGAAAACCTGGATAGGCTGGAAGAGAGGGCTAAGAAGAACCTTATGAAATTCAACAAAGACAAATGTAAAGTCTTGTATGTGGGAAAACATAATCCAGGAGTGCAGCACAGACAGGGATCTACCTGCTGGAGAACAGCTCCGTAGACAGGGACCTGGTGGACAGCAAGCTCAATATGAGTTAACAGTGTGCTGCCACTGCAAAAAAAAAAAAAAAAAAAAAAGCCAGCAGGATGCTGCATTGCATCAACAAAAGCACCACCAGAAGAGATAAAGAAGTCATTAGCTCACTCTACTGAACGCTTGTCAGGCCACACCTGGAATACTATGTTTAGTTTTGGTCCCTGCTATGCAAAAAAGAAGTGGACAAGCTGGAGAGGGTCCAGAGAAGGGCCACAAAGATGGTCATGTGGTGATGGTTGAAAATGTTACTAAAAGGAAACTTAATACTTTTAGGAAACTACATCTCCTAGTAGAAAAGGAAAGAAAAATAAAGGCCAATCAAGCACGTCCAGAGAAGGGCAACAAAGCTGGTAAGGAGCCTAGACCCATAGACAAGCCTTATGGGAAGCAGCTAAGGGAGCTAGGGTTATTTAGCCTGGAGAAAAGGAAGCTGAGGGGAGACCTTATCACTCTCTGTAACTACCTGAAAGAAGGTTGTAGAGAGGCAGGAGATGGTCTCTTCTCCCACGCAACAGGTAATAGGACAAGAGGAAACAGCATCAAGTTGTGCCAGGGGAGGCTTAAATTGAATATTAGGAAAAATTCCTTCCCTGAAATGGTAATCAAACATTGGAACAGGCTGTCCAGGAAAGTGGTGGAATCACCATCCCTGCAGGTATCTAAAAGATG
>JAOXNG010000021.1:82762403-82772965 GCA_028566535.1 Scolopax minor
TACCAGTACATATAAACGGGTTTCCTGGCATTATTAATTATTAATTTATTTTTTTTTTCATAATATGCCCAAGAGGAATTTTAAAAACACTTAAAATTGTTTCATATTGCAGATACAGGGCAGTATAAGATAGAGTAAGAAATAAGAAAAACCTTGACAGTGGATGTCATTTGCTTCTAGCTATTCAATCTTCTAAAAGGAGGTCAAGTCATGTTTCCAAGAATCTTTCTAGCCGTATTCAAAATTGTGGGTAGGTTTTGTTTGAGTTTTATGGTCTATTTTGGGTTTGTTTTGTGTTTTTTTTTTTTTTCCTGAAGGTGTTCTGCATAACATACATGAAGAAAAACACTATTGTATATGTTGGAGACACTAAGCAGGACTAGGACAAAGGACTGAGCTCTGCAGTGCAGTCACACAATCGGAAATTCATAAATCATTAAATTATGGCATAATTTTAGTCTCTGTATTTTAGCATTTTCCCCAACTTACTCAGGAGTTAGTTCAGTCTGAGGACAATTCCCAATGAACAGCAAAGAGGGGACCATGTTTTTTCGGAGAATGAGAGTTTCAGTGTACAAACAGAAGTTTTGCCATGACAGTTGGCCATATGACCAGGGGAGGATCTCTGATTTATTCTGAGAACTCTACTTTTTTAGCAGTTTTCATACTGAGAATTGTAAGGTTTTTTATCCCAGTGATGGCCACCACTGCTCAAATTTAGTAGAATGTCTATAGAGGTGTTATTCCAAAGCCTGAGAACAGCAACAGAAACACTCTCTCTAGAGATTTCCAACAGCATCATCTTCAGAAACTCAGACTGTGCTACTTATACCTAACAATCCACAGGTCTCTCAGATTACTTCATCACAGGTGAAGACCATATAGACTTTTTATATCTATGTCACATCAGGGAAGTATTTACAGGGAAGCGAGGTAATGTTAATAAATTTCTGGTACTACGGAGTAAATAAATACAGAGAAAAAAAGTAAGTACAGAGCAAAATTTTTTTCTATAGGTCTCATTTTTGTCATAAAACTACTACATTTAACAGGCCCCCTTTAAACACAGTTTATTATATTTCATAATTCAACTTGCAATATTCCCCAGCAAAAGAAAATATATAATAGGCGCTGTGAAGTTTTAAGGGTTTATTTTTGTGGATTTTGTTGTTCGGGTTTTTTTTCATTTAAAAAAAATAAAAAGTAATTTCTCTTTATAAAAATGTCCCAAATTAAAAAAACCAAACAAAACAAAAAAAAAACCCACAAACAAAAAAACTCCAAACTGTAAATTTTGTAGCAGTGACATATGAAATTCACTTGAACTTTTTTTTTTTTTTTTATTCAGTATTATTCATTGCAGTTACTGTTAGTTTCATACCTTCGGTTAAACTTATACAGCAAAGAACAAAATATATCAGTACTGCAAGTTCTGACCTTTATTTTTCACATTGCCTTTACAAATCAGCAGTAGGAAAAGATACCTGGAATACAGGTCACCAAACTACAAACTACCTCAAATTTTTCCCATAGCATACCTGGAATTCTAAGGAAATGTAGTCCTCTGAAAACACAGAGAAGGCTGCAATATGACAAGTGAGAAAATAGGAAAGATTGGAGATACTATACTAGAAGTAACAAGATGACATTGATACATACAGCTCATTGATTTATTTTTTCTTAGAGTTAACACATTTTTAATCTTGGAAGGAAATAATCTGCTGTAGTTGAGTCTCTAATGTTTCTTTCTGATGAAAAGCCACAGAATCTGTTATCTTTCTTAACATTTCTAACCACAATCAGTTATAAAGCTACATGTTCCCTGAATGTGAGGACTTTGGTTTAGGGTAAGATTCCTGAAACCCTCTACGATATGCTGTTCATTTCAAAGAGTTTCATTAGTTAGAAGAGGCTTAGCTAAAAAGTAAAATTACTTAACAGAAAATTGGTTGTGTTTTACCTCAAACCAGAACAGTTAAGGAAAAGACTTGTTCTGCAGAACATCTGTGGTTCAAGTTCCATGTTTTAATGTACAAAAAAAATTTTTTTTTATTAATATAGTCAAATTTTTGCTTACTAATTGAATTTTGATGGACAAGTGACTTGCAATCTTCTGAAATATATAAAAACTCTTCTGTAATTTTCAGCATATCTTGAAGGGATTGAGACATTGATTACTACAAGCAAAATGATCTCAAGCTAAACAGTTTTGAACAAAGATTTGAAAAAAAAATTGTGTTAGGGATATTTAATTTTTGTTGGCATGTAACATGGTCAGGAGGGGAAAATGTAGTCATCGTACCCAAATTAAAATCTGCTATTCATTCATTATCCAAAACACCTTAGATTTCTTGCATCAAATACTGTTAAAATAGCTTTTCAAGTCAGTTTGAATCCTTGGGCATTTTACCTTTAGTATGGTATTTATACAAAGTAAAAGTGATTTTTTTTTTCTGTAGAATTTAATTCTTTTATAAAAAGAGAGAAAAAAATTATATCAAGGAAATCTTTGTATCTGGCATATATAGCAAGACGTATATGCTTTTCCCATCACTGAAAAGTGAGGGAATAATTCTTGTAACAGAAAAATGGCCAACAGAAGGGCATTACTTTATATAATGGAATTTTCCTCATCTTTCTTTGCCAGATAACTTTAGATTTGGTTTCAGCTATCAATCAAATTCTGTCTCTAAGGTTATAAAACAACTGTCAGACAAGCAATTCAATGGATTTTAACAGTTTTATAGTAAAAATTTGGTCCTATAAAGGTCTTTCTACATACTTGCAGAAGCAAAACCTGTGGTTAAAACATTTCACCAGCATTCAGGAGCCCTAGGGGTTCAGCACTCAACATTGCTACAACCATCTGTGTGAACCTTGGAAAGTCATGTAGGTCTGGGCAAGTTCTCAAACATGTTCTTTGCTTACATTTAGCAAACCAAGCTTCTCAGGTGTATGAAGGTGAACATATATTTAAGTGTTTTATTGCTTCATAGCTACCCCTGCCTGTTCTTCAGATCCTTGACTGCAAAAGAGAAGTAACAATACTCATCATACCTTCAAGAATAATTCTCTTGATACCTGGTCAGTTGATTCAGTGATGGAAGAGGATACAAATATACAATAAGTGCCACAACGAGTCCTTTCATTGGGTCTTGTCAGATTCTCAAGAAGGATTAAGGTCTTCGTGATGGATTCCCAATGTGACTAAAAGATTTAGGATGTCAAATCCCTTTAATATTTCATGGGTCCAAATTCTCTTTGCTCAGGGCAGCAGAGAGGCGGAAATTTCCTGAATGAGTGCATGTGGAAGACTGTGTCATTGTCATCAGTTCTGAAATATAGAACATATCTCAATTAAAACTGCAAAGAACACCATCTATATTCAGCGGTGTGGGGGACACCACAGTGTTCATGTTTTGATGTTGGTTTTGTTGTTTTCTGTTCCAGGTGATCCATTGGCTTTTAGCTAAGTTTTTGCTTTGTATTCATATTTAGAGGAAGGGAGTATTGTTATCATCTTGAATTCTACTTTATTCCAGGTCTAATATTTGTGGACTCAAAATTAGGATGGTTGGTTGTTTTTCATCTTTCAAGTGTTTGCCAGCAGAAAGAAGGGCTCAGGTGTATTGCAATTCATATACATCCCAAGCGTGTATACATTAGGCACCTGACAGCTGGTTACACTTGGGCTCATGCTCAGCATATTTGGGTCAAGGAGATTTGGAAGTTAAGTCAGAAAGAAAAGAAATAGCATGTGAAAATCAGTTATGCTATGTTTTTCATGCAAAGTTCATATCATTATTCTAGAAAATGTATTTCCTGTATATGCTATACCAAATTTCTATTACAAAATTTCAAGGCCTAACTATATCCATGTGGGTCAAAAAGCCTATTAAATATGGGTATATGATGGACCTGGGAGAAAATTACTTTGGGGAGTTTTTCAATTGTATATTTCTCTCATAGTAAACACAGCATATTTGTGTTTCTTCCTGAGATCTGACAGATACATTTATTTATTGTGAATGATGCTTTTAAAATTGCAAGCTAGATTGCTCAGTATTATAGGGAATGGCATTGTATAGAGCAGTCAAGCATAAAGAAAACAAATATAATGAAAATAAAAATGCTAGCCCATGCTGCTTTGCACATCTCCCCTAAAGAGGACAAATAGTTTTTAGAACACTGGAAGACTTTGCTGGACCAACTAAACAGAGTAATCTTGACAATCCAATTCCTTTACTTTTCATAGACTTAAAACTGGAAGGTCTGTTCCTCTGTAAGTCTACTTTCATCTATGGCTTCAAATTGACTCACCACTGCCAGTATTAACAGCTGACTAGGTTGTTATATTTCATCTAAACACACTTTATCACATTTTTCTATTGCCTGTATGACAGAAACTCCAAGAGCTTACTGCACCAGTGCTGCTATGAACTGATCCTATGAAGTACTAGGCATCACTTGGAAAGGTGCTCAGCATCCACAACAACCCATGGGCTGAATGACTTTAGTGTCCAACAGAGTCAGGTCGCTTGCCCTTAAAGTTGTAGCAGTTCAGTAGAACTGAAAGTCATGTTTATCTATAGCTTCATAAAGGAAACTGAAAAAGTATATTTAACATTTGAAATTAAGATAGTATTAATGACATTGTCCTGGTTTTGCCATTATTCATTGCACCTTTTTGCACTAAAATGATATGTTTGGGTTAATGTAACAATATAGTGTAACTATAGAGTTGCTATGTGCCTTACAGGCAAGTCAACTACTTTGTGATTATTTTTACTGCCATTTAGAAAGCAACCAATAAAATTATCTTCTGAGGCAGTTTTGTGCTATTGACCAGAAAGGGAATCCCTTTGCATCCTGGAATCCTCTTCAGGTGCTATAGCATTTCCCCAGAGTATGAACAAAAATATCTTCCAGTCCCAGCAATGCTGCCCACAAGGAATTCTCAAATCACTTATCAGAACATTTATTTTGTTGTTGATACAAAAGAGAGATACTCCTTCACAGAGTATATGCCATTCACAGAAAATGAATTTTTAAGGCACTGAAGAAATATGAATGGCTAGATCAAACCTGGATCCACACATGCTATTTTTGGCAGTATGTCTCTGCAGGTGTCTGGATCCACAGTTAATACCTCCATCTCCTTATCTATATAGCGTGTGATAATCTGCTATGGCAAATCACTGCCAAAATGATCCTGTGGTTTTTGGCATCTAAACTATTCTCAGTAAGACTTAAAAAAAAAACACTAAAAAAGATCCAAAATGCAACTACCAGTGATATCTGTCACATGTTCGGGTTTTGGTGGGGTTTTTTTTGTTGTTGTTGTTGCTGTTTGTTTGCATGTTTATTTTATTCTAATTGTCTTTTCTAAATTTTACAACTTTATTTTGCACAGACATATTTCCGGATCACAGAATGAGATGTCTTCTTCATGGCAATGACTAGAGTATAGAAATGTGCAAGCATAGTATGGTATGGCTCAAACAAAATATATAATTGTGCTTTACACACAGGAGGGAGGAAAGAGACAGAGGAACTTTCCAGTACTGATGTAGATATCTGGAAGGTCACACTGGGTGATTCTTGCTATGCTCCTGGAACAGCAATACACAGGCTTTTCTCAGTGCATTAGCCACACTTCTACCATACATATGAGAATTTTTTCAAAGGTTCAGTGTGACAGTACTCCATATGCTAAACTGTCTCCCCTTTTCCATTTACATCAACTTCAATGTTACACTTTTAATCTTCAAAGCTCTGTTAGTATGGCCTCAGGCTACTTCAGTGATTGCCTTCCACAGAATGATGTGACTTTTCCAGGCAACAGTTTAGGAAATATGGAATTGTAAAGTGTAAGGATGAGTCTCAGCAGAGTAGAAAGTGAATTCAGAATTTTCCCTGTGTACCTGGAGCTCATTTAGAGAAGTAATCAAAATTACCTCTATAGTTTCCAGAACTAAATGCCAAGCCTCAAAACTTTATTCTCTCCTTTTCAACATTCAAATCTTATTTGGGCAGGAATTATTTAGACTGCTCCACCAGCAATATTATTGTAGGAAATGTTTTGAGAGAGTTTTTGTTTGTTTGTTTGTTTTTAAATTCAGAACTCAAATTAAGACTTATTGTTTCTTTTAAATTTTTGTCACTTTCCAAATACACAAGCACAGTAGAGCTTCAAACAGGAATGGAAATTATGGAATTTAGTTCTTTCATAATTACTGAAAAAAGTGCAAATGATTTTTATTACTGCTTATTTCTACAGATCTAGTCCTGACAGAATAATTAAAAAAAACCCAAACAAACAAATCAACAAATCAACAAACAAAATGATCATGTCGTCATTAAAGAAAGTTGAGCAGATCATACTTGCAATACAGATTATCATTTTATGGACAACAGAATTAAATTGTGGTGCATATAAAGTTATTCCAAGTAATCACGTTAAATACACTTTTGAATGGATTTGAGAACCTTGCTTGATAATTTAAGGCTGAAGAAATTAATCACTATTTAAGGATATTTGTCTAGAAAATTAAAATGGGCACATATGTTCCATGTTTTTCCAGAAAACAGGTAATGTTAACATAGTTTTAGCATCCCTGAAAGAGGTTGCTGCAGAGTATCTGATATAAAAGTAAAGCATTATTTACAGGAGTTTTAAGGTACTCTGGGAGAAATAAGCTGAACAAGATATGGTGCAATTTGTACAGGGATGATTGTCGTTAAATTATTGCAAAAGGCGAATGCCACAGAATTTATGTATGATATGATTTTCTATGAAATGACCCCTGTTTTTCTATAAAAGTCAATGGAAGAAGTGAAGAGTGGACTCGATAATTGGCAAACATTGTTTTCAGACTCCCCTTCAGCACAGGTTGCGCAGACATTTTGCACTATTGTGCTGCTTATTCCACCAGGATTAGAAGTGTCCTAGACCTCCAAATAAGGCCTCGCTGAGCATCTAAAATTTGGCTGCATAGTTATCAAGTCCACAAGTAGCAGCTAACAATACTAATGCCTCCACAGTTTAGAGAGGTATCAGACAGACTTCAACAGGCAGTCAGTTAAGGAATTGAGAAGGGGTCATTCTGTAGGTGGTGTACTACATCAAGTGGGTCCTTGTACAGCTCAGTGTGGGTGGGTTTGGGGTAGCCACATTTAGATGGGGAAAGATGGTCATAATTCTTCCTTTCAACAATACACTTCCAAGGGAATAAAAGTGATCATTTGCAGTCAAACAGCTAGCTTTATTTATAGTGTTTATGCGGCACAAAAAAGGAGCAGCTAACAAAATTATTTCTCCAGAAAACACTGAAGAAGGAAAATGATTTCAAGATAATGAATGAATACTGTGGTGTTAATCTAGGCTCTCTTTTACCACTAATTAGCCATGTGATTAAAGAAATTAGAGTTAATTAAAGATAAACTGTTTCTCCTGTAAATTGTTTCATGCATCTGATAATGTGAGATATGCCACTCAGACTGTTTCGCCCATAAAGCCCTCATGTTTATAGCCTGTATATAACATTTGTAATCATCTGTCTAATATGTTTGGGTATTACTAAACATAACTCATTGGAAGAGTTACTTTTACTGGGATAACTGTCCATTGGTTTTGTAAACTGCCTATTTCTAAACCCTGACTTGGGCTGATGAATGCCAGGAGAGCTATTCCTGAAGCCAGCACTACAGCTACAACTTCAATGAACAAGGCAAGTCTCTGTTCCATCACTGTAAGTTTGTCTAATCAGAGCGGCTCTGAGTCAGATCAAACGGACTGGTATTAATGTCATTCTTTCCAGGCAGTTAGCTGGTGTTGAATGAGTCTAGGGATGTGATTAATTTTTTTTTATAACATTTTAACAACAAAGTATGTAATATCTGTTAACAGAATTCTTTAGCTTGCATGTATTAAACTAATTTATGAGTCCCTGCATAAGGTCAGTGTGTGCATCTTTCTGGTATATTTTGGTTTTTTTTACTGCTCCACAGACATTCTTGTACAGAGGGTTAAGAAAATAGAAAAACCATCTTGGGTCAAGTTAAGCATAATACAAAAGCAAACAGCTCACCTCTCTACCTCACCACCACTGTCTGTTTTCAGACAGTTCTACTCTCTACTTAAACCCATGAAAACATGTGAATGCATATTTGGGGCAGAGAAATCCTTCTTTGTTGTGAGCCACATCATCCACAGAAATATGCAAAAAAGAAAAAGTTTTATAAAAAGCAAAAGAAAATATTCTGGAAGAATCTTGATGTAGTCATTTAGTACATCTTCTTGTTGCCAAAGAAGGATCAACTGTGCAGTATTTCTAAACTGACTTTTACAACAATGTCTGCTTTCAAAATTTAGGAATCATTAATACCCTGATGTCTCAAGTCACTATCTAGAAATCTGACAAAATTAGACAAAATGGTCTGTTTTTCAATAAGGCAGTCTTGCCTGCCTGTAAGAAACAAATTAACTGCCTTCAGGAAGAACTATCAAAGGTGAAAAAAGGAAGAAAAGTAAGAATTATATTCAGTAGCTAAATTTATTTTCTCCTAATGTATTCATAACTATTAAAGTTCATTCTCTCTGAATGAGTAAAGTTACTCATGCCTCCTGGTTGATTTCTGCCTTTGACAGCTATGTTCTCTTTGTATTTTGGATTGTTAGATTTATTTATTTTTAACTCTTCCATTGTAGCAAGATCTCCCTGTGCTGCAACTGCCTCATTAATGTGTTTCATGATCAAGCTTCTTCTTTCCAAGGTACAATTGCTCTGCTAAAAGCAGTTATTTTCAGTTATCGATATTCTTCTTCAATGAATATCTTTCATAAATGTTGGTTATACACAACAAGAAATTTCATTTTCTTAAAGTTAAAAGTAAATCTGTATGTGATATTCATCCCAGGTCATCTTAATCAGCATAAATTACGTAACTAAATGTAAAATATTTTAATTGTTTGTTATAAAAACAAAAAAACCCCACATATCAAATTATATCAAATATATATTAATGGATAATAATACATAAAACACAAGGTTTTCAGCATGTCACACTTCATGGTATTTCTAGTTCTTTTAAAGCAAATAATATTCATATTCAATATTTAAGCAATGAATATTCACTTTTTTGTGGAGGAATTATGCAAATATCAACGTAAAGTGATACATGCAACCAATCTAATCCTGAACTGAATTAGCAAAAGTCTATCCAGCAGGACAAGGAAAGTGATTTAACCCCTCTGTTCCTTGTTTTTGTGGCCATGGCTGGAGTGCTGTATCCAGTTTGTGGCCTCCCAAAGCAAAAGACATAATTGACAAACTGGAGGGAGTCCAGTGGAGGCCACCAAGATAACTAAGGGTGCACAGGATGTATGGAGAGTTTGAGGGAAGTGGTCTTGTTTAGTCTAGAAATGAAAACGCTCAAGAAGAATAGCACTGTAGTTTTGTACTATCTAAAGGAGAGGTTTTGCAGAACAAAGGCTCCTAGTCAGACATAACAAAAGGACAGAACTCAAAGTTTCAGCAACAGAAATTCCAAGTGACTATGAAGAATAAAAAATTGGAAATAGAGTGACTGTCCCTGTACCAGGCTACCCAGAGGGGCTGCAGGTTCTTCACCCTTGGAGATACTTAAAACTTGCCTAGACACAAGCCTGAGAAAACTCATCTGACTTTGACTTTATCACTATTTTGGACAGGAGATTGGACTAGATGATTCATAAATTTCCCTTCAAACTGAAATTGTGTTATATTTATAGAAGTTCATTTGTTTTTTGATTTAAGGTCTGCTTGTGTAAATTCTTGTGATACAGGAGTTCCTAAAGAAAGCACTGGTGTTGATCTTACACTGTGAAAGAAAAGGACTCCAGGTATAATATATTTGATCATTAACTTGTTCAAGGCTAAAACACAAATTATATCAAATGCTGTGTTTATGAATATAACCAAACTCCTTGACACTAATTACCACTTCATTTAGAGCCCAGGAGGGTACTTTTACTGTTTTTATAAATCAAGACCCTTATTGCATATACACCATCTACATACAGAAGTTAAAATGTTTCCTTAAAGATATTTCATGCCTCAGTGTGTTTGGATAAGGGAATGCCAATGTTCATTCATTCCTGAATTCCATTACTTCCTTTAGGACAATTTTTTCCATATGAAAAGTTTTATTTGCTGTATTATAGTTAAAAACCTACAACTGTGATTTCTTTTTCTATCACAGAAGAAACATCTTGATGCCTCCCCGGAGCCTTCTCCAGGCCAACCTGTATTTGGGCAGAGAATGGCTGGAAAGCAGCCCTGAGGAGAAGGACTTGGGAGTGATTTTGGATGAGAAGCTCAACATGAGATGGCAGTGCACGCTGGCAGCCTAGAAGGCCAACTGTGTCCTGGGCTGCATCAAGAGAAGTGTGTCCAGCAGGTCTCGGGAGGTGATTCTACCCCTCTACTCTGTGCTCGTGAGACCCCACCTGGCGTACTGTGTCCAGCTTTGGAGTCCTCAACACAGGAAGGACAACAAGGGTCTAGAGGGTGTTTGAGCAG
>JAOXNG010000021.1:82779022-82806562 GCA_028566535.1 Scolopax minor
GTTACCACCTTGTGTTGGGATTTGTTGTGATTAGATATTTTGTGGGAGGCTTGTTTTGTTTCACTATGGACTAAATGCGCTCATTTAGTATTTTTGTAGCTAAACTGTCAGTTTTAGGATTTTCCCCCACCTTTCTCCACATGAACAATTATATTTGTTTTTTATACAATTAAGAATGCAGTATAAGGAATAAAAATATTTAATATATTTTTTCTTTTATAAAGGAGAGAATAAAAAGGAATTTATCAAAACAAGATTAAAAGTACATAAAAAATATTTAAAAATATCTATATCTTTCTGGACTCATGTAAAATCAAATACTTTGAAAGAAAGAGACTATAAAGAATTTAGGCTCAAATAGTTAAAACAAGCTTCAGACTCAAGTTTCTCTGAACTGAGATGGTTAATCTCTCTTAGGATCACCCTTCCTTTCCCTTCCTGGAATGGACCAGAGTCTCACTCCCACAGAGACTGAGTAGTTGAGATATCAGTAATCTCACTATAAAGAAATCAGGTCTGAGCTCTGAAACAGAACTTGTACACAACATAAAATCTTTCTGGCTAACTTCCAACACTTAAAGAGCCTCAAAGCTTTTGATAGGAACAGCAAAGAACTGACTTGCAGACAGCTAATGATTTGGTTTCCAGACAAACAAATCCATTTGGGAAATAGCAAACCAACTGTCTTTAAAAGGCTTCCCACAGTGTAGGTCACTATACCATATCTAATGGAAAGGTCATCTCTTAGGAAAGGTTAGAAAACAGTGAGAGCTTTCTACTGTTTTACTTCAGATCATTCCATTGAAATGGGCCGCAAAATGAATGGAAGGAGATGGTTCAGCCACAGCTGCATATCCTGCCTGCCTGCCTTATCAGGAGGAGGGGAGATTCTGCACAGAAAGACGTATGATCTGGGACAAAGGAAATACAAGCACTAGTACAAAACGTATATTTTACTGTTGCTGAAAAAACAGCAGTTGAGGCTGGCTGGCTGGTTGTGCCAACACATGGTCAGCAAAATACTTTAAGTTAGATATGCAGGAATTATTGTTAATAAAAAAAAAAAATCCGGTATGATTTCTACCAGGGACATTTTAAATATTCCTATTTTAATTGGCCCCAGTCCAAAGTTCATCCCACACATCTCCCTACTTTTTGCCCTCTCCTCAAAAAGTCAGAAAAGCTTTCTCTTTGCTAAGGTTAAATGATAAACAAAAACCAACCCCTCCATGAATACTAAACTATCTCTGCATACTCTAGAGCAATTTTCACCTTCCAGCAGCGATGCAATTAAAATGTGAACCTCCTCATATATTTCATGTTGAGAAAATTTTTAAATGTATGGCTTTTAGATCTATGGTAAAATAGAGATGGACAAAATCCATGGAAATATGATATGCGTTCACATAAAGTCTGCTGCTGAACCTTTATGGATCTCTGCTTTGTTTTGCCAGTGTTCCTATCCTATACCACAGATCATTTTTATTACTTAAGTCTTGCTTCCACATAGTAAGGGTCATTTCCAGATCACACAAAATAAGTTTCTTGAACTATACTGGCATTATTTATCTTTTGGTGGTTTTTTTAGAGTGTACTCTGGATGTTTTAGCAAGCATGGCTCATTTTTTTGGTTTTCTTTTTTTTTTTGTTGATTCATAAGTCAGTATTTCATGGTTTTGGATCTTTTTCTCTCAAGTTCCTACATTTTATCTGTGATTATATTAATCCTGCAGAATTCCAGACTAGAGAAGTAAAAAGGAGGAACATCTTTTGATAAGAATATTAAAATGTTCTGTCCCTCATTCTTTATGATGGAGATTAGACATAAACAAATTTTTACTTATGAAAGGCAAGACCAATTCGCATATTGCAATTCACAAGTCTAATAAAACTTTCTTCAGCATTTCAAATTCTAATGAGAAATAGGCATTTTCTGTTACTTGGCATGCATTTATACTTTAATTTATATTTTGATGAAAAAGATATTATTTTAAAAACAATTTTGAAAAAAAATCCCAACAACTTTTTAATACCTTACTATGTTCCAAGCCTCTTCATCTAGAAAGATGATGTAGCTTGCACCTTGAAGAGTCTTCAGGAATGATGGGGGATGATATTTAAAATTAATTTGAATTGTTTCAAAACCAAAGATATTTTTAGATTAATTTGCATAATATTCAAATGCTATATTCTACATTGTTAAGAGTACATGGCCAGGAGAACTACAGGAGAACTTTGTTTATTTATTACTTAAATGTAAGATTTTTCTGCCTTTAAGAATTTCTTTCCTTTAAATCACTATGGTTGCTTCAGACTGAAAAAAAGGAGAAAAACAGACTGAAGGGTTTTCACTAAACAGTATTGTTAGTGGGATGGTTGTCAGAAGAGAAAATATATAGTAAATTTGCATAATTTAAATTTTCTTTTCCAATGGTCATTTGTACTGAGTGAATATTTTTATAGCAATAATTATTAAAACTTTCTGCTATTTAATACTTTCATAATACTCACCAGCTTCTGTTATTCAAAATTCATTTTTCTCCAGAGAGAATTTTTTGGGCTAGAAGTTATTTTAATCAAGAAAATTACTTTTGAATTCATAATGGAGAATTCTCATGGAATGGTATTAGGTAAATAAATTATGTGTCATTATTTGTATTTCATATAATCATACATATGTAATTTCTTTATGAAAGTAACTGGTACACTTTGAATTTCAAATAGCAGTCTGCCTTAACAGAAATAGCTTGCAATATGCTGGTTAGTTATGTCATTTATACACGTGAAATGCAGATTACTGTAAGAAATATTCTAGGTGAACACAGATTGAAAAATCTCTGCATTGGAAGTACAGGCATATGAATACTAATTTCTATGAGCATTCACACTAGTATATATCAAACACATAAATATCTAGAGAAAGTTCATGTAAAGGAGATCTAGAATTGAAATGTGAACCTAATTCTTTTAGACTTGTGCCCATTGTTCAATCAATACTTGTCTCTGCAGTCTTCAAGCCAGTACACTTTCCCATGAGATGTACAAATACTTGATATACATTTTAGTCCCTTCATAGTAAAGCTTCGTGGATAGAAGTAAATAACTGTCTACATACTTTAGATTCAGAGACTTCACTTCCCACCCTTTTGGATCAGGTGTAATGCTTTAGTTCAGCTAAACAATTGAGCGAAATCATAAGATCTATCTCTTTCAGTTTCCTTTTCCTTCAAATAATTTCCCAAAGAGATGCATTTGGTGGTTCTTCAGTGTCTTCCTGGAGAAATCTGCTTTCTTTAAGTTGTTATTCAAACCTGTCTTTGCACTAAGTTTTCTTGAAGTTATAGTATTACTTATGGGCTATCTTCTTCCCCTGAGTCTATTCAATCCTGTATTGTATGGGTTTGAACTCTAACTGGGGAAAAAGGGAGGGAAGGGCGGGACTGCATATCTGTCATGCCAAATGTTTATACTGTTACTTACATTTTCCATATTGCTTTGGACATTTTTGAACATTATTAGCAGTGATAGCAAAGAACTGGGGAATAGGTATATCAGCATAAGATTGTATTTACACTTTATTGCTTCAGCCATAACTGTGAACAGCATTAGCTGATGGTTAGTTTCACGGTATCATTGTTTCAGCAGCTTTTTGCATCTAGTTTCTTGGTCACTATTGATTTTTTTTTTTTTTTTCTTGTCAGCACTATAGATTAAGTCTTTGCTATGCATTATTCTTTAGGAATCAATATGTAACTTCATGAAACAATTTAAATATTTGGTTTAATTTTGTGATCTAATCTGTGGATATGGCTTTACATTATGAAACTATATCTTTTTTTCTTCAGTAGTTTTCAATATGGATTATCTATCATTGCTGCTATTACTGCCCCATAATGCTAGAAAACTGAATACCAGAAGTTTATCTTATATTCTTCTAATATGCCTAGAAGATTTTACCTGTGTACTTTGAATGAGGCAGTACACACTGGAAAAATATTTTTGAATTGAAAAATATTGAAATATATGTTTACTATTTTGGGGTGGGGGTCAAGAATACGCTAAAGCACTTGGGGGCTTGAGTTAAAATATTAAGTGCCTTCGTTACAAAGAGATTTAGATATGTGAAGTACACTATGAAAAAAAAAAAAACCAAGCAACAACAACAAACAAAAAAACCCCAAACAAACAAAAAACAGAACAACAAACAGGTTATGTAAAAACATAGTAAGTGCATACACTTACAGTGCCCCAGTCTTTAAGCAGACTTTCCTTTGTTCTGTTTTGGAAGGAGCGGGGATGAGTTTCTCAATGAAGTACTCTAATAAGGCAGCACAGGCTGAGAAGTACAACAGGAAAGCAGCAAGAAACTCCAGTGATCGGAGTGTAAAGGCTTCAGACATATTCAGTACCTGGAACACACAGGAGACTCCTTGCCTAGAACAGTCTCCATTGTTTAGGCTTTCCCATAGTGCTCTTGCAATGTGGCTCAGCATTGATCAGGAGATGAGTACCACATGAGGCTCAACACCCAGTTTATACTCAGTGAAGCCTTAGCTGCCTCTTGGTAAGCACTCCTTTTCGGTTAAAATGTTGAATAAAGCAGGTTGTTTTCAATCCATGTTAACCTTCAGCTTGACTTAAATTAATGTCCTTTATTCAAAATTACAATGGCTTGGGAGTGTGCACTTCATCAGCTGCTATTGTTCACATGAGGGTGTAGTCACTTCTGAAGCCTTCCAAAATAATCACAAACAGGTGCAGAGACACATCTCAAGATAATTACACCTTCAAACAGTAACAGATATTCATGTCATGCTATGTAGTGTCACAGGCCTTGCCAATGCTCCAAAGGTGAAAGGCTTTGTCTGCCACTACCTTCTTCTACATTCCAGCTAATCCCTGTTATTTCTTCTTACGTCAAAATGACTCTCCACACTGAAATGTCATGCACAGGAGCGCCACCATAATTTCAGAGAATGACATTTGAACGCAAATGAACTGGCATTTAAAGGGCTTGAAATGTTATTTGTGGAAGACTCTGTCTTACACAGCATGTAAGGAAGTCCACGCTCTTGGAAATTATTAAATCAAAACCATTAAACCACCTAGGATATTAAGACCATGCTTATATGATGTTCTGTGCAAAGAATTACCAGGATTGACTTTGCAAGGTTAAGGAGTTTCCTATATAGACTTCAGTCTTATATATATAAGAGTTTAATCTAGCTGGGGCACTGGATCTTAAGTAATACACACTCAATAACCATTTCTTTCAAAGATGCTCTGGCAGGTCTGGGCAAGTTAGAAAGTTAGAAATTTAATTTATATTTAGGCAATCATATCCCATTGTTGATCCTTTGTGGCTCAGTCTTAGAGAATCAAATGGCTCAGTTTCCCATGGAGAAAGGAAACCTTATCTGACCTTATAAAAGTGTTAGAATAAATAATTTTGCAAAACTGATCAGCAATTCAGTTAATACTATAATGAGACGTCAATTAGGTATCCAAATCTCTAACAGAGCTGTTTGAAAAATTAATATTTTTTTTTCTTCAGGAAATTTCCCCTTTTTTTTTGTGAAAACCCCTAATTATTATATTTATTTGGAAATGTATTCCTGAAGCTTATGGTAGCTTTGGAAGCAAATATGGAAGTCTTGCACTTCCAGTATATTGAGCATGCTGTGTTTAGTGATAGCACATTATTTACTGTGAGATACCACTGTTTCTCCCCTGCATGAAGAAAGACCATGATAGGAGTCTGACATGTTTCTACATTGTGACCAATGAAAGAGAAGGGGGATAAAAGACATATAAATGACAGTTTTTATGAGCTACTTTAGGGAAATGCCTAAGTCAGAATATTTTTATTTGAATGTTTGCATCTACCTTGGACTTTTCTTCAATTATCTCTACAGAATATGTATTTTCTATTAATCTTTAATGTTTAGAAAATTAATTTGCATATAGGTAGCAGATGCAAAATTTATTAAAATAATTTGACCCACTTTCTTTAAACCTGACCTTTTATTCTTAAAGTATTTTTTCAGATATGTGACTCTGTATTAGTGACTATCTTACAGAGTTTAAGGCAGTCCTTAATTTATGGGCTCAACGTTGCCACAGAGTGACTTATTGTAACAACGGATTACTCTCTGCAGCTGAACAAGAAGATACTGTGCTTTCTACAATTTTCATTATTCCCTTGTTAATACTAAGGAATTCCTTCTTCTGATGTGTTGGTGCCTGTCATTTTATGTTTCAGGTTAGATAAAGAACACTAGTTTACTTTCTAATGTGAATTTTAAATTAATGATGTATTCTATGTTTAAAAAGGAAATATTGTTTTTGTAAAGCAATGATTTTTTTAAAAGCAATTATCAAATGCACATCCCACAGAGAGTGGAAGTCCCTACTTCTTGCCATGTTTTTGTTCTCTTTTTCACATATTTTTTGACAGGATTAACATTGCATGTCTGTCATACTCTACCTGTAGTACACGAACTATAAGTCAAACTCGGAAGTACAGCTCAGGCCAAAAGAACAAAAGAAAGTCAGGATGCATTTTGAACCTAAAAAAATTAAATTATTTTTGATTTTAGATCTGCAAGGCTTTTTAATTTAATTTACAGTATTGTACTTGGAACTTAATAAGAAACATGTATTCCTCTTTAACTGCTTCTCTTAAAGACAAGAAGACTTCTGAGTGAACCATGCCCAGGACTGGAGTAAACTTTAACCACTATAGTGCACTTCTAATTGGTTTATCCTCCTGGGCCATATCAAGCTTGAGAATTATACTGGAACCTTAAACTGTAGTCATGACTAGTCCACATTTCCAAGCTACAGAAGGATTCTGGGCCACATTATAAGCACAGCTTGGAATCTCATGCAGAGCTGGGAGGTCTCTATCAGTAGCAACTCTGCTAAATTGGCCCAATGTTCAGTTCAAAACTAGACCAAGACTCTTAATCCTGGATTGGGATATACAGCATGTGTAACTATATTATCTGGCCCTCAGCTACTTAATAAAAACCTGAACTTCACACTAGAGGTTTTCTTCCTACCACTTTCTTCAAACTTCATAAAAAACCCCATAAACACACCTAAATCTTTGTTATATCAAGACACACAAAAATTAGAGAGAAGAAAGGACAAATCAACATTGCAGTACTATCTCAAGTCCTCATTTCCTCTTGGTGTGTTACCCATGTAGCCTTCAAACTAACTTACCTACCAATGCTCCACAGCTCAAGCTTGTTGAAATTCATCACTTTACAAGTATGTCTTATTACAAGATGAATTGTCACCGAATCCACTGAGTGGATAAGGAACTGGTTGGATGGCCGCACTCAAAGGTCCAGTTTCTTGTCCTACTCGTGCTGCAGTGAACAGCACATTGCTGCCTGCATGGTACCACCAGGCAGCATCAAGCACAGGTCTGTGCACCCTGTTACCCATTTTCCTGTTTGTTGCCCTTTTTATTTTCACCACCCATGTTGTTTCCTTTCTCTGCTCAAATAAACAACCTTCCCTAATTAATTTTCCCCTCCTCCTGCCAGCTGTGATACACCTAAATCCATATTTATTCTTTCTGTTAACTCGGCAGTCCCTGCTGTATATGCTATTGCTGTGGTGATTAACCAGGTGCTGCTGCCTTTTGAGACTGCAATCCCCAAAAGCTTCCCAGTGTTTGCCTCCAGTTTCCTGTGAAGCTTGACCACTTCTGATCCAACTCCCCCTTTAATCTCTGTGATGTCTGGTTGTGCTTCAGAGCAGGAAACTTTTGTCAGCTTCTCACACAATTTCTTGTGTCATATCCAGTATTTTTCCCTGTCTTGTTCAGTTCTCTTAACCTCAGGCCAGGTGAAAGGTCTTGTCATTTACCTGCAGCCCTAACAAGTCAAAACTGCACTGAAACCAAGTTTATGTGCCAAAAAGTGTCCCCTGTCTTTCTTTATGTCAGCTTAGGTAAATGGGTTTAGAAAATTATGTAGTTAAATTGATGCAACTTCCATGTGTACATATGCTCTGACAAAAAGGTATGCAGATACTACATAAAGAGGCTCTTCTCCACTGCACCAGTACTTAGGTATATACACGTACTTTTTACAATAGTGACTAAATCTTTTGTCTCCTCAAATTTATCCTATCTATGCAATAATAATTATTAGTAATTAATAGTCTATAATCGTAATTTATAAGATACATTAAAAGTGGCATAAATTCATACTTTTATTTTATACAGTAATTGAATAAGAAATAAAGGCTGAAACTAAAATATTTCCAGCATGTTGAGGTTCTTTCTTGATCCTGTGGATACCTTGAAAGGCCATTTATAAAAAAAACCTCTGCTGGTATCACTAAATATAAATACTTTGATAGTTCATGCATTGACTGATGAAAATATTCCTAATTTTATCAGTAGCTAAATCTTTTCTGTTGTGGGGAGATGCAGTGTTTAAATAGCTTAAAAACTCTGCTTGAACTAACAAAATTTATCTGCTTGAAAGAAGACTGCTCTCTGTACATTAAAATATGATAACTTTTTTGAAATGACATGCGTTTGTCCTGTACACGTACCTTTTCATGTTCTTTCTAGTACAGATATCTCCAGAGGATACCTTCCAATTGCTTTCCCAGAAGCACAAAGATGCTGCATTAAGATGTGGTAACAAGGGAGCAGAGTGTCCACCTCCAACCTTCATTAGATAGGTTGTGACTTTTCTTTTATTAATATAAATTGCTTCATTATAAGAGATCATCTAATTATTTCTGAATTCACAAAAGGATATTCAAATAGCCCTCAGGGAGATTTCAATTTCAGACTTTGCTGGAGAGAGATGGACGTTTCAGACAGTTGTCAGGAAGCTTCTTATTGTCAATAGCCTGAAAATTTTCAGAGCTCTGAAATTAGAACTCACTGGATTAGCAAAAAGAAAAGAAAGAAATAACCTGTAAACAAGATATATGTGTAAAACTTTGTGTTAGACAACCAGAGTGTTTAGAATTGCATTCATCTAACCATCAGGGGTTTGTAACAGAGTTATAAATATTTTATTGGATTTTTAATAATAAAAAATTCCTTAATGGATATGATTTAGGGTGAATGCACTACTACTTGAAAGCTCTGATGTATGGGAACTCCAGCAGCTTTGAGCTGAATCAATAAATCTCATGACTTTTTGTTATGATGCCTTACTATCTTGTCATCTACCATCCATTTCCGAAAAAAAGAAAAACTATAATAAAAGCATTGGGCTGTGTTTTTGTTCAGAAACTGAAACACTCAAAGAGCTTATGAGTAGGACTGTGTAAATGATTGTTTTATTTCTGTAGAGCCAAATAATTTATATAATTATTCTTTTTTTAACGATGTCCAGAAAATGGAGCACTCATCAACATGGGGAAGACAAAAATTCAATACCCATATATATACAATAGGTTTAAACTGAGACCTTCTGCAAGGACCACTGAGTTACAAAGTACTTGAGACATGTGCCTTCTCATTGTTTGACATGGTTCATTTTTATTTTTTTTCAAAACAAGACATATACACAACAAAACCTGTTACTCAGTCATTCCCTCTTGTCTCCCTTTAAAAAGGAAATCATCAATACAGACACTTACTCCTGTTTGTTTGTGGGCTCTCTGTCAGCAACTACAGAAATATTGAAATGCAAAGCAGAAACCCTCATCAAAGGTTCTGCAGAAGCTCTGATCAGAGCAGTGGGTGGCCTGGCCTCTCAATTAACAGGGAGATTAAAATATGTGTCCTGGAATGGGTTGCCTGGGTTTAAACTTTGACAGCACATTCACACCTTATTAGTAGTAGTATTATTATTCTGCATAAAGAGAACACCATTGTGTCCAGCAGACTCAGCTGATACTATTCAGCAAATTTCACCTGCATTTGCAAGTTCTTTCAGAAAAATAAAAAACTGAGGCTTTTTGATGACTTTATTTAGTTGCTTTCCTTAAAACCTCTTTCCTTACAACTTTTGTTAGGGAGTTCTCTGACAATATTTTATTGCAAGAAGGTAGTATGTGTACATTTATCAACTTCTTTATAAATTATTAACAGGCAATGTTTCCATTTGGAAAAAACAGGGGAACAAAAAGAGAAAATAATTTGAATAAAAAGAAAAATATTACTGAAATTACTATTAATAAAAATAACTTTGAATAATAACCTTAGTTCCTATTGTTCTTATAATTCTGCTTCTATTATACCAGAGGTTAAACTATGATTTCTCATTGAACAAAAATTTAGGAAGTATGATAGAAACTTGAAGATCTTGCAGTATTATAGATTAGAAGTAGGTAAAATTTGCCTGGGAAAGAACTACCATATGTAAATTAATAATTAAATTGTTGAGGATGATTTTTGATTTTTATTTCTAATTTCTGAGTGTTTTTCTAATTTCTTGGAATTTTCTGGGCCCATTTCTTGATACTTATGCATAATATTTTCTTTAAAAGAATTTCTTTCCTGACATATTATATATTTAACCTGATATAAAATTATTTTGATCAGTACAATCTGTATTTGTGATTTGTCCAGGGAAAGGACCTTCTCTTATATTGAGAGTTTCAAAGAAAGATTTGGTTTTGTTTGTAAAATACAGGCTGCTTTAGGGAAGATGCAGATCCAGGGCTGGAGTCTCAGTGCAGCTGAAGCTACAGGAATTTTACAGCTGACATCAATGAAATTATGGTTTCGTTCTGATTTTCAGTTTTTGGTTCTTTGCAAGCATCTGTGTGCACTTAATTATGTGTGAAAGTACTCAGACTATATGAGAGAGTCGGGTTTTTGCATGGGCACATGGCCAATTAATATAAGATTCTTTATCGCTATCACCTGACATTAATGACAAGGAAATTCACTGCAATACATCTTGACTAATTTTATTGATTTCAGAATATGTTTCACATGATTAAGGGCTGCAGACTGGGCTCAGATATCTTGTGTGGATTTTAAATATCACACCTCTGGGTTTGCCAGATTTTACATCTTTTCTTGTAATTCAAATTTGAAGATTTTGAGAAATAGTTTAATTTAATAAATCTAAGAAGATAGATAATATAATATTAAAATGCTGTTTTGTTGTTTTTTTCCTGTGGTATTTTATGTCATTTTATGAAGCGGCCTAAGCCATTTCTTAACATTTTGTTTATTGCAAAATGGTACGAAGAGGGATGTTTTCCTGGATCCACATGGGCTTTTAAGAATTTGACACCAGTTGTTAATCACTGTCTTTTTGTGGGAACCTGCCACCCAACCATCCTACGGCCACACTTCTCAGGTAACTGCCACTTCAAGTCTTCTTCAAAAAAAATCAGGCTGAGTTAGTTAAAATATTTTAATTGGTAGCTGAGTAACTTGCCTGGTTTGGCCAGACGACTGAGCCCTCCTTCCACGACTGAGCCCTCCTTCCATGACTGAGCCCATGAGACCAGTAACCTCCAGTAGAGGGACAAATAAGTAGCTGGTAGGTGTGGTATAACACCTTAGACTGCAGCTGCTGTTCTTAAGTGAACATCTGTCTACAAACTATTAAAAGAGCTACTATTCAGTAAATATTGTTGTTGGGTATTTCGTTCATTCTAGAAAGCTGAGTTCAACTCATGTTTCAGTTTACTGAAGTGCAGTGCAGCAGGCTTTAGCACACTTCACAATTACAATTTCCAAGGCCATGTATTGTATATCTCTAATTCAAAGTAACCATAGAGTAATTAATCATCTATATGCCTCCTAGATCAGGATGGGATTAACTTGAATGCCTGGTGAAGTAATGCCTTTTTTTGGCTTGTTTGTTTTGTGCTATTTTGTATACCCTTTGAATTAAAGGGTGGTTTGAAGGAGGAGGGAGCCAAACTCTTTTCAGTGGTTGCCAGTGAGAGGACGAGGGGTAACGGGCTCAAGCTGGAATATAGGAAGTTCCACTCAAATATGAGAAAAAACTGCTTCCTGGTGAGGATGACGGAGCCCTGGAACAGGCTGCCCAGGGAGGTCGTGGAGTCCCCTTCTCTGGAGGTTTTCAAGACCCGCCTGGATGCCGTCCTGAGTTACATGCTCCAGCTCTGACAATCCTGCTTCAGCAGGGGAGTTGGACTGGATGATCTCTATGGTCCCTTCCAACTCTAAAAATTCAGTGAAATTCAGTGAAATATTTCCACATTCGTCTGAGTTATTTTTTTTAGTCTTTTTAGTAGATTAGTCCTGAACAAGACAATGCTTTTCTTCACCAAAATTATTTTTTACTTGTACTGTACTTTTTAGAAGTAAGTACTCTGAGTAGGGAATGAGTTATTGGTACTAGTTCTTCCATTGCTGTGCTCTATTCTGTAGAAATGTTTGGCCCAGCATTTATAATCAGAATCACTGCTTCTTCTCAATACCAGCAGGATCATTATTCTGCCTCATCAGTTATTACATACTAGTTCTGCTTTTGAAATTCCTTTTACTTTTCCAGAACAACTTTTTTTTTTTCCTTTTTTTTATTTATTCAACATTTCACCTCTCTGTTTTTCCCTGTCAGTTTCACAGAACTTTAATAATTTTTTTTTTTTTCATTTTTCACTTTATTGCAGTTTAATTTTGATAGTAGGTGGAATTAGGTTGGGTGTTTAGATTGTATTTCTTTATGATATGCTTTTAAAATTCAGATATTATGGAACTATTTCCTCCAGAAGAATATTACTGAAAACTGTCATTAATAGCTAAATGTCACAATTTAATCATATATATGCATATATATACAAATGTACATGTGAGTGTATGATTTTTTGTACTAGATTAGACAAAGGACTTAGCCCAATATCACTTTTACCAAAATGACCCATACCATTTTTTTTTTTGTGAAAAGAAAAGATCATGGCATTATATATAAAATAATCATTCCCTTACTATGTCTCCTGATCTCCCACAGCAAGTAGTTTAAGGTGTCTCCTGGATAAGAAATACATCTATCTGAATTATTGTGTCTGGAGACCACTAGTGAATTTGTCTGTTGTGAATCTTCCCAGCTATGGATATATTTTTAACTTCCCAACAATCCAAGATTCTAAGTCCCATAATTTCATTATGCATATTTTAAAAAAGACATATATTTTAATTTCCTTAAATATATTGAAACGGATTGCCCTTCTTTGTTCTTTTCATGAAAGTTACAGGGAATAGGAACACAGAATTTAGAGGAAGTATTAAATCTGATTAAAAATTGCTTGATTCATTGAGCTAAGCTTTTCCAACCCTGAGCTTTTGTAGATGACAGTAAACTTTTGAAGCTGTGGCTGTGGTTGTAGAGGACTTTTTTTTTTTTTTTAAGAAATAAACTAATATTAATCTGAGTCTACTTCTTCCATGAAAATGTCACTAATGCCAAACAGTGAATAAACACAAATTACTTCTGCTGTTGCCTTTCCTTTATCAGTCTGTAATTTATGTTCCCCTGAGGAACATGTTTTCTCTTGATGACCAGGTTATCTCTACAAGTTCTAGTAAATCACAATAATGGTGACTTTCTCATTCTTCAGTATGGGGGAAAGGAAGAGAATGATGAACAGAATGAAGCTTCTCTTGTCAGGTCATATAAGCATCAGTTCTCGACATACAGTGCAGAAATAAACAGACTATATCCAGAAGGCACCTAAAAATTTTTGAGGGCCTGGGCCTATGTGAGTTTTAAACAGTTCCATGCTTTTATTGATTTAATGGAAGCTGAAGATTTCATATCAGTTTCAAGTAATGATATGGACAAAGAAGTGGAGCAGAAGCTGATTTTTGCATAGGGAAGCACGCAAAATTTATCCAGCACATCACCTTCACCAAAAAGAGTGGAAGAATTGGGAGTAACCAGTTGAGTATGGACGTATCTAATGTGCAAAATTACATTTCTTCAATTATAAAAGTTTTTCTGGAGACCATCATATAGAAACTTAACCAACAGCATCCAGATAGCTTGATGATATAAGTTATATATATGGATAGATAGATTGGATTAAATTTAAGTAAGAAATTTTGCCAAGACTGTGAATACACTGGCTAGCTGCAGGATATTCAGGACCATTGATGCACAGATGAATTGGTTCGCTACAAAAGTTTCTTTCTTCACTCACCCAATTAGTCTAAAGTGAAACAACAACCTGATGATCAACAGTGGTATCCAGTTATCCTATGTTGCTGATAAATATGTGGAGTAAAGACATCTTATGACATCTTATCTTAAAGACATCTTACACTAATTGGAGTTCCAGAATCAGTTAAGGTAAAAATTCACAGAGGTGAGTACATGTTAATTTACCTCAAATGTCAGTTGAGTAGGTTGGCCTAGACAGATTTCAGTACTGCTTTGATTAGACAGCTTAGGGCAAGCAAAGTGTCTCTTTTTGAACCTGGACTGATTAACACTCCACCACACTGCAGACTGCTGGCTGAAGTGTTGTGATTTTTTGAAGTGAAGATAGTTGTCTCGCCTGAGTTATTTGTCCACTTTCTCAGTAAGTTAGGACTAGCATTGTATCCTGAATCATACCTTCATGTTTTCTTCACAGCTGTAACAGGTAGATATTCAACCATGAGGCAACAAAGTGCCTTTTGCGGCCAAGAAGGCCAATGGTCTCCCAGGGTGCATTGAAAAGAGAGTGGCCAACAGGTCAAGGGAAGTCTTCCTCCCCCTCTACTCTGCCCTGGTGAGGCTGCATCTGGAGTACTTTGTCAAGTTCTGGGCTCCCCAGTTCAAGAACTACAGGGAACTGCTGCAGAGAGTCCAGCAAAGGGCTATGAAGATAATCAAGGGACAGGAGCACCTTTCTTACAAGGAAAGGCTGAGAGATCTGTGTCTGTTTAGGCTGGAGAAGAGAAGACTGAGGGGGGGACCGAGCACTCGTGAATGCTTTTAAATATCTAAAGGATGGGTGTCAAGAGATGGGACCAGTCTTTTTTCAGTGGTGCCCAGCAACAAGACAAGGGGCAATGGGCACAAACTGGGACAACAGGAAGTTCTCTTTGGAACATGAGGGGAAAAAATTCTTTACTTTGAAGTGACAGAGCATTAGAACAGGCTGCCCAGAGAGGTTGTGGAGTCTCCTCTGGAGACATTTAAAACTCACCTGCACGTGATCCTGTGCAACTTCTTAGCAAGGGGGTTAGACTATGTGATCTCCAGAAGTCCTATCCAAACCCTACCATTCTGTGGGGATTTTTGTTTTGTTTCTGGATTTCCTGCTGCTTTTCTGTTGTACTTTCAAAGAACCCAAACAGTCAACCAAACCAGCCTCCACGACCCCCAGCCCAACCACAAATTACTAGCTCTTTAGCCATTTTTTTAGCCAATTAGGCTAGAAACAAAATCTGACAAATATCCAGGCATGTGGTAGTGTTTAATGGCAGTAAACATTTCTTTCAATTAGAAATTCTGATTCTTAGTAACTGCAGAAATGGTTTTTGCGTGCATAAAATAAGAACATTTTTCTTTAAAGTTGTCCTTGTCAATATGCAAATAATTTGTATGTGACTGTAAAACTTAGGGATGGGTTGGGAAAGGCAGCTTGATTCTCTTCATAATGTGTAGCACATTGAAAGCACTTTTTGGTGGTGTGGCTTGGAAGAGTCTCTCTTCTTGATACCAGAATTGACAAGTTTGCTAACAAACACTTAGCATGTTTGGGGTGTTTTAGCTTTGTTTTTCTAAGGCCTGTTACTGTAGACCTGTATGTATTGTACTGTCTAAGTTGATTTCCTTAGTTTGTACAATATTTGTTCATTTTACATGGATTTATTTCACCTAGACATAAATGAACAATAATGGACAGTGTCAGATAGCCAGCTATTGGATTTGAGAATTTATTTGATGAAGTAAAATGTCTTATGTCCCTTGATTGTCCTAGACATGTTGACCTTTTTTTTATTTCTTTTTAATTACAAAACTCTTTTCTCATTTTGTTCTGACCGCACAATACAGAGCTGTGATTCTAGTTCATGACTAGGTAATATTTAAGTTTTGATTTTATAGTACTGTGCTAAATACAATAGCTGATTTATGGGTTTCATTGATTTGATATTTGATATAATGTGAATTTTTTGTAAAAGTTTGAGGTTGACAGTAGTACTTTATCAAGATGTGCCTCAGCTCATATAAAATAGAAGATGTTGAATGCAAGCATTGGGGCAGTTGTCATGTAATGTAGCTCCTATGGAAAAACAACTATCTGTGTAGTGCAGGGAAAGATAATGTAGTGTTGGTATCAGAGTTCTCTTTATGTCCATTTAGACCTTTCCTGTGCTGCTATTCAAAACAGAGGGAAAGATCTTTACCTGTGGAGAACGTCCTGTTTCCAAACTTAAATCGATAATGAGAAATACCTAATGTTTTTAGTAAGTTTTCCTGCTGTGCAGGCTGTAGATACTGGAACAAAATGAAGATCTATAACCACTCCTATAGTATTAGGATTTATATAAACGTTTCATCCATAGAAGTTGAGGTGTTGTCTGCTTATGTCATCATAATCTGGTAAGCATGATTTAGTTGTGGAAAAGAACTGATCTGCTGTGATGTGGTTTGGGTGGTTTCTTACTATATAGCGTTCAAAAACTGGGGACATGGAGCAGGTAAGATATATGTAAGGACTGTGGTTTGAAGGGGGTTAAAGAGAAAAGATTTGAGGGAAGGTGTGGGGAAATGGATTTATGTAGGTCAGGAAGCACAGAGCTGAGTGGGAGGGGAGAAAGTTTACCTTATTGAACCAACCTTATGATTAGTATGATTTTAATGTCATCAGCTTGTTTCGAGACTTTTCTTTGTCTCTTTGTTCTTAGAAAACTACTGATTGGAGTTTAGTTGGTAAAGTAAGGAACAAGTGATCCTCAGCTTGGGAAAAGTTGGAAGCTTTTGCTGCCTAAAATAGCTATATCCATGTTAACAGCTCCATATGAACTTTACTTGTACTTCAAGTATGCTTAAGCAGTATTGAGGAATCGATAAAGCTGTCTTTGTGCTCAGAATTGGAGATACTTCTAAAATTGCTTCTTCTGTAGTCCATCCGTCTATCCCATATTCAGATATCTTTGGAAAAGCTGATGAATATTGCTTCAGTGTGTTCTTGCAGTTAACTGCAAAAATGGTTCTGTAATGCAGCGAGCAACTTTTTTCCTTCTGTTTCTTACTCTACACTCAAATAGCATATAAAACCAAAGGCTATAAAGTATGTACCTCAGACATTTTATAAGTTCATGGATTTTTGTAGGAGTTAAATAGAAATAAATGAATGTGTAATCATGGGTGCAGCTATGTTTTCCCAGTTTCCACTTTTCCCAGAACTGAGTTGTGCAAATATAACAAATCAGAAATAGAGGGGAGGAGTAGCACATGCTGGTACTATAATTTAAACATATAGTCAGTGAAACATTACTGTGTAGTGTTTTTACATGTGTGTCCTGTATATCTTGACCTGCTTTCATTGCTTTGCAAAATTGACCAGCAGAAAAGCGAAAAAAAAAAATGTTCTCCAGTTTGAAGGTTTATGTATAGTCCAGTATATGTGGGGCAGTCTTTACTATGTTGTGCCCTGTTTTATAAATAAATAGGCTAAAAAATAAATAAAGAAGACTGCTGCACGTGGCATGTTTCTCAGTGGAGCTGAATATTGGAAAACAAATACAACCAAAGATCCAGTGTACCTTAATAGCACCTGTATTAAATGAGCTGTATTGTGAAAGCTAACTTGGCAGTGACACCATTTTAATTAACACTGCAGTAACAGGGGAGTTCCTGTACACAAGGGAAGACTGGCAGACAAAGTAGACCTTTGTTTACTATTATATGTTTGTACAAATAAGATTTCTGCCTATTTTGTCACCCCACTACAGTGTGTCTATAACCCTTTGACCTGAAATTGTTTGTGTGCATGTTTAGAGAGGGTAAAGTATCCATATTGTAAAACAAAAATTTTATGTAAGTCACTTCACGTTATCTTCTACCTTATAGTAGAAAGTCCCTTTAATGATTAGAATGTGATAAATAATTCTGCATAAATGGTTATCTTTGACTGCTGCTCCATTTTACGATCTTCTGAACTTATATCTGTTCATTTTCACTTGTTTAAAATGATGACATAGGTACAAAATTTAGTATTCTGGGGGGAAATACCAACCTCATGAACATCAAAAAACATACTAAAAACATTTACCAATTCAGTGGAGCCCCATTTTTATTAATTGGAGTTAAGGGTTACATTAGTAAGTTTCTAGGCATAGCAATTAGTTGCTTAGGGCAGGGAGAAAATAATACTCTGTTTTGTTTGTCCAGTTTGACCTATGACGAGGTCTTAATTTATGAGCAGAGCTCTTGGATGTTGTGGTCATGCAAATACATAAATAAAGTTTGGGATTCATCTCATCTAATGTCAGTGTATTTGACCTAGTTAACTTAGGTTCCCTTCTTGAGGGAGAAAATAGGCCTGATTCACCTTCAATATGTTCTTTAAATTGATCAAATGAATTGCATCCCACCGTTGCTTATTTAGGTTCCTTTCTCATTGGTGGAGATATCAGTGTCCACACAGATGCTAATGTTGAGGTGACCAAATCTGAGTTATTTATCCCTTTAGAATGTCTAAAATAATACAGTGCAAACTCCTAAACTTGAATATGCTATAAGATCAAAGAAACTGTGAATTAAGATCAGTTGCTGCACAATTATTATTTAATCACAATGAAAAGATGGAAATTTACAGCCTGTTTGATAGTTCAGCACAAATATACTCGATCCACTGTGTTAAGTGAAAGATGCAAGGCAAGACATAGATACAAAGCAGAGGGATGAGTTGAAGTACCTAGTTTTGAGCTGAGATAACCAGTAGAATTTGTATTGTTGCTTTAAATACCGTGGTTTTGCTGAAGTAAGTGAAGATGGGCATTCGATGTAATCCAGGAAAAGGTAACTGCAAGGATTATTAATGTAAGGAAAGAATGGTACTGAGTTAATGAAGTATTGGGTTCTAGTTGATAATACTATTTGAAGATGAGTTTTAATTGATACCAGCTCTAAATGAATCAGTAACAACTTTGTTGTCAAAGCTTGGTGTTTTAGTTTTATTTTTGGCGTATTAGTTTTATTTTTGTCTGCATGTACTTCTGGGAGCAATGCTGCTTAATGGCATCAAGATAATGTTGATGCTTTTTATGAATAGGCTGCATTTGTTATTCATTAGCAAACCACGCTAATCACATATTCGGAAGGTGAAGTAATTGTTCATTACACGTTTGTATTTTCACTGAATTGAATACTTCTGTGAATGATAGTGCTGAATGTACTTTCCATTTTTTTCAAAACAGATAAATCTAAGCTCCCAAAGTTTTGTAATGATGTTCTGCAGAGCGCTGGTTGAGTTACTGGCAGTCCAACTGTCCTCAGCTTTTCCCATGAAGATGAAAGGCAGCTGCACATCATTTTCATATTACTGCTCTAGTGTGACTGGTTACTTAAATTACCACGGAGAGACTGTTCAGTTGTCAGTGGTGAGGGAGGAGTAGTCCATCAAACAATCTGAGGATACAGTCTGTGTGCAGAAAGTTTGGGAATACTGGTGATTACTCGCTAGCCAGTTCATTAGAGCTCCCCAGGCACTGGGTATGAACTCATCATACCAAGTTACTGGACAGTGCTTGAGATTCCAGACATAACTGGCTTGGTGTGAAAGATTCTGAAGTCACACTTGAAAATGACAAGTAACTAATCAACGAGAAACCTAAGAGAATGCTTAGTTCAAGAGTATGACATCTAGTTATGGAACAGCATAGGTGATGATATTCATGTTAAGCCATGTCTCACTATTGCTCTAGCTCTGATCACTACAGCTGTTCGTTAGGAAGTTGCTGGTGGCCAGAGTAAGGATTTGAAGATCTGACATACCGTGATGCTTGGAAAGAATCCAAACAGTTCTTGCTTAGCTCTGTGAATGTGTGAATGTGAATGTGACTTTTATTGGCAGGCTTAAGCTTTTGTTGTTAAACTTTCCGTGCTAGTAGGTCATTGCTGTGAATGCATGACTGTCCTAACTCCCACCTTCTTTTGTCTTAGTCACATTGATCAAACAACAACATGGCAAGATCCTAGGAAGGCCATGCTTTCCCAGATGAATGTTACAGCTCCCACCAGTCCTTCTGTGCAGCAAAACATCATGAACTCAGCATCAGGTAAGCAAAATTCTTATTTATTGAAAACGCCATACAAATGAAGATATCACCGGCAATTTCAATTGAGGGTGATGAATCCAAATTTCAGAAATGTCCTTCTAGTACCCTGGTTTTAAACTTTGAGTTTGTTGATGCCTGATACATCACACAAGAGACTAATCCTTGAGGTAAGAGGATTTGTATATTTGTGATATTAACATAAAGTAGCCAGTAGTTCTTTGGCTTGTGTTTTCATTTTTTTCAAATGGACAATACAAACATTTAAAACAGCAGAATTTTTGTCTAATTTCTTCTGACTGCCAATGCTGTTAAATGGATGAAGACCAGAATTTCCATTAAGTTATTGTCAATTTACATTAAAGCTATTGGGTGTTTGCAGTGTTCTTCTACCTCTGCTTGGTCACTTACTAGACTTGGTATATTCCCGTTCATTTGCATTTCCTACACTTGTTACGAATATCTCATTTTCTCTGATTTAACTAAATGAATAAAGCAAACACCTGGAAAATCTTGTTTGGAAGCAGAGATGTTTTGGTTTTCTTCTTATTTTTCTATCGTTTCTAAAGTCCTGTATTGTGATGATTACATCACAATATATCACATCCTCTAGCTGAGGAAGACTTGATATCTTTTCTTTCCTGCAACATAGAATTGTTTTTCAACTAGTCTGTGGAGGTTGTCACTGGACAGCAGTAAAGTGTGCTTGTTCTTACTCTAGTTATATTTTGAGAGCTCTCTTGTCCTGATGGTGCAGAGAGTGACCAGATAAATTTGGGACCATGCTAGTTTGACTGCTGTGCTCTTCCCTGCATTTGTCACTTCTGTCTGTTGCTGAGGTTCATGTTTTATTTATTTTCTCCCAGTCTGATTGTATTTTGTGTATGTCTGCTGCTCCTGTATTTCACAAAGGTTATTCTCTGGTGCTGCTTTTTGTTGTCCGTTTAGACAGCTTTGCTTCCTGCTGCAATTCATTCGCTGCAAACAATACGGAAAGATCACCAGGCGTGACTGAACTCTGCTGTTGGTGGCTGAGTACTAGAGGGGAAGCTCATCAAACTTTTTGGCTGGTTAAGCCAGGAGGCTGGATTATCCTGAAACCAATTAGAGTTCTGTTCAAGTTCAGGAAGTCATGACTCAGAGCAATTAAGGTCTCAGGCTAGGATGTGAAAATATAATATCTGAGATGATTTTTTTTCTGTAAATATATGCCAGGAAACATGCAGCAATAGAGATGACGTGTTTTTGCAGGGACACTTGTAAAGAACAGGGAATAGGGAGAAAGGAAACGATTCCCTTGGTCTGTCTTGTCTTTTGGCTTATCTCGTTTGTGCTAAAGCTAGGTACTTGCTGTTTGAATATTGACATAAAATCTGTGTTGTAAGATAACTCCTCCAACACTCTGTACCAAGAATTAACAGGAAAAAATATTGATAATGAAGTAGGATTTATTTTATGTTCTTAGAAATAAAGGGGTTAACCATAGTCAATAAAAATCTAAAGACAATCTACTATCAGTACATGAGGATTATTTTTAAAAGAAAACCAAAAATTTACATGGAATTGATGTGTGTGAGCAAGTGATCCTGCATAAATATTGTTGCTCATGCAATAAAGAAGAGTGGAGATGTTTAAGGGAGTTGTCTTGTGACTTGAGAAAGCATTTATTTGAACACAAGTTCATTCAAAGTTTATTTATAACGTCACAGATGGTACTATATTAAATATAATTCTCCCCCCACACACACTGCTCTGAACTTGATAAAGTTTATGAAGAAATCAGAACTTTGTGGTGTATATTGAGTTATGTGAAATGGAAAAATCAAGTAACTACGTACCACTTCAGCACAGTGGAACTTAAATCTGAGTGCTAACGTCATAAATATAAGACTACTCAATGTTTTAATTTGGATATTCATCCTCAAGAACTGGGAAATAAAGTTGAGACCTTTAAGACACAAGTTTCCTGTTATGAAATATTGCTGGCAATGAAATGTGCTTTGAGAGCCTTTAATGAAAGATACTGGGAAAACCCAAGTGTAAGTATTGTGACAGCTGGAGGTCAGTGACTTGCGAAAAAAGAGTCTGAAGTGCCACAGGGGAGAATGTTTTCCTTTCTGTATTGTTCATCCTTGTATAGTGCTGAGTAATTGTAGACCTTAATCAGAAGTTGGTGTCCAAGTTTTAGTATATTTAGTATTTAGTAGTCCTGAGTAATGTGCTCTGGGCAATCCTGCTTCAGCAGCGGAGTTGGACTTGATGATCTCTAGAGGTCCCTTCCAACTCTGTCAATTCTGTGATTCCATGATATTTAATTACAGACTGCCATAGGAGCCTGTGAGTAAAGCTGCTGCAGTAAAACCTAAGACAGGAGGTTTTTAGGAGCTGTCTTGAAAACCATTAGAACGTTTTGGTGTTTAGCCAGAATTGGAATTCTAGCCATTAGCTGGAATTAGGAACAGAAAGAGAGAAGAGAACTCAGAAAATTTCTGTCTGCATGTTGAAGATAAACCTGTTGTCTTTTCTGGATAAGTAGGATAAGTGGAGCTCAGGAAAAATGGGAAGAAAGCAAAACTGGAAGGTGTGGTAAGGGTGAAGACAAGTCAAAAGAATGTTTAAATAAAAACAGGAAAGATGTACTTAGGCATGAGGCTAAGATTTTTAGGTTGTTTTTCTTATGAAATCCCACCTCAGCTAAGGTGGGGTGAGAATCCAGGTATCCTGCTTCAAGTTATGTCTCTTTAAGAAATCTAATAAGCATCTGAACCAGCTACATCTGTTCCTGGCTCGATTTTGTGAATGAACTATTTTGAGTGTTAGCGTATATCCCTTACAGGAGGGCATGTGAAAAGTTCCGCCCCACTTGTTTTGATTCTTTGATATATTTTTTTTGTCAGTTTTGCTGAACTTAGCTTGCTACATACAATCAACTAAAATGGTTTGGGCCATACATATGCAGAGAAACACAGTGCTCTATTAGATGGCATTTGGTGGTTAATTTTCTGTGAAATAGGATTGCATCTTCACATCAAGAATGGAAAGAAACCAAATCTGTTACTTCTAAATATGTAACGTATATAAAAATTAGTCTTGACTGTTTTGTGTGTGTTTCTAACCATTTTTTTCCTAAAGGTATTACAGGAAAAACTATGTTCTTCTGTACTGATATAAAACAAAACAGACAGTAATAACGATACATTGTTCTGAGGAGCCTGGCCTATATGTTTCTTATTGAGATAAAGTTCTAAATTTGAAAATTAAATAATGCCTGTTTCTAACACAATTACAGTTGATGTAACATGATGGGATAATAATTATATTTATACACTTCCATTCTTCAGATACTTTTACTTCCTGAATGATGCTTAACAGTGCTGCTTACTTCAGCCTTTCTGCTTGTGCATAGGCATTAGATAATGAGCTCTGGAGCAGATTTACTTGTCTTTGGCCTCTTTCATGTTCCCTCTTCCCTTGCAGTTTTGAATGGGGCTCCCCTGTGAAAGTTTGTAGACCTGTTGTCTACAGGTGTAATACTGTTGCCCTGTAGGGAAGGGCTGTAGTGCCATTTTAAAGGGTGGTGGGAAAATGGATACTTGAATTCCTAATGGCTGAGATTTTTTTTTTTCCCCCTCTTGTGGGCAGGAGAGAAGGGAAGAACATGCCAATAACTAAAACAAGTTCTATCTCTTATGTTAAATTCTTGCTCACTTCAGTTGCAGATTTCTCTTCTATGTAACCAGTCAATTCTGCTTTGTGTACGATTAACGCTGGGTTATGATCTATTAGATCTAATAATCTATATGATCTAATAGATCACAATGATCTATTGTGAAACTGGAGCTTCTAAGTATCTCCATGACAATAGTGTTTGTTTCCTTCTTCATCTCCAAAAATGCATCTTTTTTAATGGTGTCTTTTTGTAAGTTTTACTGATTCAACAGGATAAAGGTGGACTTCATGTAAATTTTGTAGACATCGACATAATTTAAAAAAGTTTTGGAATCACAGCAACAGTGATTGAAGGGAAGAGGATAAGGAAGGTCCTTGGAGATCAGTGTTTGTATTATGTGATTCCTTTTGAACATAGGTGTTCCAGTTTCTAGGTTCTCCATGCATATTCATATACTATATACAGATGACCTCTTAATATTCATTAACCTTGTGATAATATAAGGCTTTATTTGCATTTATTTTACAATTAAATATCAGAAACTATAGGGACTTGCAGGATTTACTCTGTATCCCAGCATAGCTCGAATCTATACTACTTTTTTTCTTTTGTTGCTTTCTATCTGCCAGCAGTGAGCTCTGCTTTGCAAAAATGACATCTTGAGAAACTAGAAACTCAAAAAAAAATTGAGACATGCACCAAAGAGAGACATGCACACAGACTTTTAAAATTACACGTATCTATGTTAAGTTATATAAATATTAGTAGATTATATAAATATTTAGTACAGAGGTATGCCTTATCACTAGTTCTGTAAGGATGGCTTACGTTTGGAAATTGGAATGTATTTTTTGGATAACCTTGTCTTTAAAAGTACAACAGTAAAAGATGAGTTTCCTTGAAGTGTTGTGTCTCCCTGTGCAAATAATTTCATAGAATTGTAATCTTATGGTTGTGGTTGTATTCAATCAGGAGGCATCAAACAGAACTAGTAGGAGACCGTGCCACAGGGATTTTGTTGGTGCTGAATGTTTACAAAGGTTCAAGGGAAGACTGGAAAGTACTTGAAAAAGAGATCCTTTGGCACCTAGTAAACAGACAGAATCTGGCTCAAGAAGTCACCTGACATACTTGGAGCCCTTATGCTTTTTGGGTCTGTATGTGTATTGTATTCAGTGCTTTGTTCAGAAGTTTAGAGAGTGTGACAGTCTGGGCTGCTATCAGCAACGACATCTGTCCGTCACCCCAGGCTCAGTGCCTGGGCTAAGTGGAATTTTGGTTAGACCCAGCATGGCTGGTTTTGTATAACACGGGCTACAGTAACTATGGAAATTTTGGTGAGAAGGTCTGAATAGAAGCAATATAGCGTTTTTATAACTTAATTCATTTAAAAACATAAGCTAATGCTGGGAATTCTGTTCCCATTGAGCCTTTTTGGGGGAGAAAAGGGACATGTAATTGCACAGGAATTTTCCTAGATGTGCTAAGTGAATGTGTCTGCTATTCTTCACCATAGTTTTCCATTTTCCCTCTGTTACTTGCCTCTAATACAGAGTTTGTCAGACAGCCAGTTACAAAATCAGACTTGACAGTCTTCTGGTTTCACAACTGCTCACAAAAGCAAATATGAATTACAGAAAGCAGTACTAATCAATTTTTTATATTACCATGTCAGCATGTAGGCACGACAGTAGAAACACAAGAGCAGTTTACTGGCCAAGGAAGAAAGCAACATCATGATTAATACCAAAAGTTTCTAGAGAGAAAGGTTCTGTTTCTGCAGTCGTGATGGCACTTAGCAAGGAAGACTTGCTACTATGAGCAAGGTGAGCAGACAGTCCTGTCTTGTCCACAGCTGTGTATTTTTTTAGAAAGAAAACCTTGTCCAGGTTTGTCTCTAGTAAGCTAGTTCTCGTCAGATCACTGGCTCTAATAAGCAGTATTCTTCCACCAGGTAGGTGGACTGATCGGCTTCTGGCATCCTGCTTCAAAGGCATTTTGTTCTTATTTGCTCCAAAGGAACACGTTGGACCAGTATACACTTAACTCAGTGTTCAGCAGGACTGACACCCCAAGGCTAGTTTTGTTTTTCCTAGAGCCAGCTGGGATTTTTTGGCCTTGTAGTTCAAAAGAGAATTTCTTGCTGAGTTTCATCTCCAAGGGATGTGGGGCTCAGAAGGACTCTGAAGAGAATAGTAACAAGAAGGTCTGCCCACATGGTGTGGGTGTGGGCTTAACAGTCAAGGAACATTTTTGGTTCTTCATTGGCTTCTCTGCTTGGATGCTGTGGGGCATGTCACTGTGCTCCTGTGCCCCAGTTTTATAAAATAGCATCTCACCGATTAGCTGGCTTTGGGTATGGTAACCAAGTACAGGGTTCTTTACACTTGAGCCTTCGATTCTTCATTAGAAGACCTGTTACACTGGGGGAATGTCAGGCTGTAGAAATGTTTTGCAGTGTTGTTGCTCTTTCTTGCCTATTCTGTTCACCAGCCTCTGATAAAAGCTGAGGTACTCTTGTTACTTGGATGTGGCTTTCAAAGGTTGTGAGAATGAAGGATGGGAAGGAAATGTGCAAGGGTTAGATCACTGGTTTTCCTCACTTGAAAACCTGTAGATCTACTGGTGGAGTAGTGAGGTGGCTACAGAAAGGCAGAGTTTTCTGGTCCAAAATGAAAAGTTTAAATTAAAAATGTAGTTTGCAGGGGATCTTCAAAACCAAATTCTTGTCTTGGTTATGCCTTGGGATGTTACTGGAATGCAACTGAATGATTATTTTACTTTTTTTGACATTTCTCCAAGACCATGTTTTTGAGATTAAACAAATCCTTCTTTCTCCACACACACGCCATCCTCCTCTCAAGCTTTAGACATTGCATTCTTCAGCAGGAGCATGACTTCAGGACAAAATGACAGGCAAAAAGCTTTGAATGTGGGTGTAGTGGGTACTTCAGGCATTTATCAGGTACACACACGCAACATTTTTGTGTGTATATCTGAATCTCATCTGTGCATTTACAATGTTTGTACATGTTTAATGTATCTTACATTGTACAGAATAGTCTGTTAGTCCAGGTCTAACAGCCAAATGGCTTTTGCTGGTGTATTTCTGTATTATGCTGAGGAAGAGTGGAAGAAGAGATTGAAATTTGATGGCTTCCTCCAGCAGGTCTTGTTCTAATTTCTTTTACATTCTTAACATTTGCAGTGGATCTTCCTGTATCTAATTTAGATGTTTTTAGAAGTCCTTATCTATGTGAGTGTAAGAATTCAAAAACATACTTTTGTAAAGCACCTGCCAGATAAGATCAGATGAATATAACTTTAAGGATAGTTTTCAGACTAAGCAAAATACAGAATCACATGGGGTTGGAAGGGACCTCTGGAGATCATCTAGTCCAACAGGTTTTGAATGTCTCCAGAGACAGAGACTTCACCAGCTCGCTGGGCAGCCTGTTCCAGTGCTCTGCCACCCTCAAAGTGAAGAAGTACCTCCTCACACTTAGATGGAACTTCTTATATTCAAGTTTGAGCCTGTTACCTCTTGCCCTGTCACTGGGCACCACTGAAAAAATACTGGCTCCATCCTCTTGACACCCCTACTTTAAGTATTTATAAGCATTGATCAGATCCCCCCTCAGCCTTCTCTAGACTAAAGAGACCCAAATCCCTCAACCTC
>JAOXNG010000021.1:82808537-82819535 GCA_028566535.1 Scolopax minor
GGCTTAAATTTACTGCTACCTTTTATATTCACTTTTAAAAGAAGTCAAGCATAAAGTTTACTCATGTAGGTCCCTCTGCACCCATTATAGGCAGAGGGCAGGGATCACATTTAGCTCTTGGTTACACATGTGCAAGATTTCTGACTTCAGTAGAATTTCATATGTGAATATAAAATAAAAATGCTTCTCAGAGTGTAATTTTCACTTTCTCTGCCTCCGCTCTGGAGGAGGAATAAAAGCTGGCATATATAGTCAGTTTTGCAGGTTACACAAATAAAAATTCATTTAAACAACAATTGGCCCTCTGCATGGAGAAAAACCTGCACCCTAACAGAACAAATCTTAAGTTTCAAACTATTGAAAATAATACTTGAAATGGACTGATAGCTTGTGATAAATACTATGTGGTACTTTTAGTAGTACATTAAAACTTTCCACCTTTTCAAAATATTCCAAAAGCCTTCAAATTATTTGAAATCCTGATTCAGGACACCCGCCACGTGTCAATTTTATCTCTATAGAAACTCAAATGATAGAAATCAACATAAGACCATGCAAAAGTTGATTGAAATGATACATACAAACTTTGTCTGTACACAGATTTCACACTTGTTGCTAATGTGGGCCAAATGTTGGGACAGACTGGAGCTGCTTGCTCTAAGAGATATATGAAACTTTATACCTGTGCTTAAACAATTAGGCAGGGTTGGTATCCTTATTGCAACCTCTTTGGAGCAGGTGGTCTGTGCAAGGCACCGAGTGTATTGAATGTTGATTCCTTCCTTACTTAAGATAAGCAATGTGCAGAAGTGATAAATCATACTGCTCTGTGGTTGGCATAATTTACTCATGGTACTATGTCAGAAGTAGTATCTGAATCTAACAGTTGGAAAAGCTTAAAAATTCTGGTTGCCAGTAAATAGCTTTTTATCACAAATGAGATATCATTTTTAAAAAATATCAATTTTTTTCAACATAACCTTTCCTTGAGAAAAAGCTGATAGAAATACAAAAGAACCTTTCTGGTTATTTATTAATAATAGAGTCAGCTTTGAAAGTGGAGGATTTCAAACTCAATCCTAGTGAAGTAAATCTTGAAGATGTTAAAAAAAAAAAAGTAAAATCATTCAAGTATAGAATTCACAAAATGAAAAAAATGATGACATTTTGAATTTTTTAACGAAAGAGATTTTCAATTTGTTCAGGCAGCTTTACTGTTTTTTTCTGAAAAGCCAAAAATACATTGGCATTAAAAACAATTGATCTATATAAACTTTGCTTCCTGATTATTAAAAGAAACACAGACCGCATTGGAAAAACTGTAGCAAAATAGGAAAACTTATCACTTCCCATGTGTTTCAAGAACCTCCAGGGGTTTATTGCCCTTTCTGAAAACACCATAATCAAGAATAACTTGATAACTAAACTCCTGTCTGGATACCATTGCCTTAAAATTTATTAAGTTGCTTTGCAGACCTGATACCCTGTAGGGCTCAAATTTATAGAACTTTTTTCCTAAACAGTTATAAACATTTACAATATTACATTGCAAAATACATGTCCAAACAATTGTTGTATAAACTGTAAGGAAAGCAAGAAGCAGGATGTCATAAAGCTGACAGAGAAAGAAAAAGCATGTAGATATTTATTTTTTACTTTATTCAAGGTACAAAATACAAAGAGAATGTTTTGGTTTTCTTAATACTGGACATGTCTGTAAAGAATGTATTGAGTTTTTTCATATGCAACCAAGCTAATTGTCTTTTAGTGCATTTATGCATTCTCCAGCTGAAAAAAAAATAATGCTTTATCTTTACATGTAATTGAATGTTTATACTGTGTTCGAACTCAAGCCCTTAAATTTGAAGCTCTTTGAGTCCCTTAGATCCACATACATAAACAGGGAAATGTTAAAGGCATAATAAGTAGTGGATATCTAACTCCACTAAATTCCACTGAGGGTTAGGTATCTGGGTGTTGTGTGAGGTTTTAAAAAATGTCATCTTGGGCTCCTAATTAAAACAATCTGTGTTTTAAACTTGCAGCCCTCATTTAATAAACTATCTTCATTAAACTATCCTTACAACATCTTTTTGCATGCTTTTTTTCTTCTATGACACTAACCTTTGCATTGACCTCCATTTATATCATCGTCATCATCAGGGGCCAGGTAGTCAAAGTCTATCAGTATTATTAAAGACTGAGGAAAAAAAAAATCATTGAATTCCTCCACTTTTTCTTCATCCTGATTAGTTAGATTACTACCTTCAGCAAGTATCAGTCCAATGTTTTCTTTAGACCTCCTCTATCTGTTAACATAGTTAAAAAAGCCTTTCTTGTTATTTGGAACAAGACTAGCCAGTCTCAGCTCCAATTAAGCTTTGGACTTTCATGTCTTCTCCCTTCACATACAAGCCACAGGTCTGTAATCTTTGTGAAGCCTGACCTCACTTCCAGAGATCATATGATTTCTTTTTCCTCTGGAGTTCTACGAGGAGTTCCCTTCAGCCAAGCTGGTCCTCTTCCACATTTGCTTGATTTAGGGCACAGTGGAATTGCCTGCTCCTATGCTTCTGAAAGGTGGTTCTTAAAGACTGATCAGCAGTCATGGTTTTCTAAGCCCTCAACAGCAGACTCCCAGAGTGCTCTGCTAAATAGCTCCCTGGATATCCTAAAGTTTGCTCTCCTGAAGACTGCGATAGCAACTCTGCTGTCTTTTTTTCTTATTACACTGAAAATTTTAAACTCAACCATGTCATGATCACTGTGTCCAAGACATCCACCTACCATCATATCTCCAAGTTGTTCTTTGTTCACAAATAGCAAGTTTAGGAAGGCATCTTTCCTAGTTGACTCACTGAGTACTTGTGACAAGAAGTTACCTCATACAAACTTCAAGAATTTCTAAGACCCGCTCATCACAGCTGTGATATTCCCATTGATGTCTGGGTAGTTGAAATCTCCCATAAGGACAAGGGCTACTAACCCAGAAATATCTCCTAATTGCCTACAGAATAATTCATCAGTGCTTACATCCTGGCTGAGTGATCAGTAGTAGACACCCATTGCACTCCCTTCTCTGGAGACATTCAGGGTGAGGCTCAATGAGGCCCTGGGCAACCTGGTCTAGTTGGGGGTGTCCCTGCTGACTGTGGGGTGGTCAGACTAGAAGACCTTTGAAGGTCTCTTCCAGCCCAGATAATTCTATGATTCTATGCAACTGAGTCTTTCCCTAAAGGCTTTAATTCTTAAGACACTTGCATTTCCCAAATGAAAGACAATCCAACTGAAATATTCTGAACAATTTAGTGTTGAAGACTGACAGGTTTCATCTGATTCATACAAATGACAAAGCCGGTGCAACGTAAGCAATTAAATCTAATATAGGCAACTGATTCTACCATAATTCAATGTAGAACAAAAAGAATCCCCTACAGCGTTGATTGTTACCTACTGTTGTTGTTACCTACTGTAACAGCAATTTATTTTCCACGTGTCCTTGGCACTGAGGCTAATGCTACCCATCTAATTAACAATTGTGGTAGAAGGGGAAGAGAAGAGGGGAATTTGTGCACAAATTCTGAATTATTCAATATTATTCTAAAGCCAGGTGATTTCATATAGACACCTCAGTAGTCATAGCACAGCAATGAAACTGTCTTTCAACACTGTTCTCAAATTCTCGTAGCTGTTAAGTGCTTGATTCAAAAAACACTGGCTGAAATTCTATGGTTTATGTCATGCTGGAGTTTGGACAAATGGTTCTTCTGGCCTGGAAATCTATGAATCCATAAAAATTGGATTAGATAAAAACTGATGACCTAGAGCTAAAACATTCTATGTCCCATTAATAATCTTCTAAAAGAACTGACCCAGTAAATCAATTTTTTTTTCAACTTTATTTTTCTCTGGTAATATTAATACCAGAAAAATAAACTTTTGAAAGTTCAAAGATTCAGTGCAGTCAATATAAACAGCTAAGTACTGAGACGGTTATCTAAAGTTTTTATGAATTTCCAAACCCTTGGAGATGTATTTTCTTCTTATCACCTCGATTTTTTACTGTATTTCATGAAATAATTTTACTGTATTGAGTTTGCTTCTGTCACATGATTTTGAATTCTGAATTATTAACATTTTTCAAACAACTAAGCAGTTTGGTAGAGTGATGAGAGCTGGCAAAGTAAGAGTTATACATTCCTAATTAAAACTTCAATTCTTTAAAAATGCACTCAGTATAAGAATATGCTTGATTCCCAGTGATGACAGCAAGATTTCAGCATGTATTTATGTGATAGGTTGAACAACAATGTATTTTCTGACCTCCTCAAGGATAGTCTTATGCTTATATACATGTAAAAAGATGCAAACTAGCTAATAGGATACCATAAGAGACAAGATAAGAAATGTGGACATGAAACTAAGGGAGGAAAAAAATCAGGCTTTCACAATCCAGAAAATGCTCCTCTGAATCTTTCTGACAGGAGAGCACACAGACAGCTCTCTGCTTTCTGAGCAGTGGTGTGCCAGAATAACCAGTGAGTAATTATTTGAGGTAAAGAAATAACTGAGTCGATGACTTGAGTCAAAGAAGCCTCCTAGCACTTCTGTATCATGAATATTCATAACAAACAAGTTAAGGCAGCTTTTCTAGTATGTCCTAGACTTACCCCTGGGTAAATCTAAAGCAAGAAAAACGTGTATGTTCCTTCCACCCTAACACTATTCTTGCTTGATTTTGGAGCTTGGAGGAGACAGAAAAGGAGACACTTTTCTAAAATGGATAGTTGATAATCAAATAAAAGCTCTCAGGAAAATACTGTTTTGATAATACATTGTGCAGCATCCCCTTTCATCTATGTCTCTAACCTTCAACATACAAAGTACTACCATTAGCAATTGATGTGCTTAAAATCACCACTGCTTCACAAGACATAATTTTGGTTCTGTATATATGTGTACTTCTACATGTGACCTGACACTGCTTGACAGTTTTATCAGTTATCAGGAAGGAGGAATATGGTGGAGTTTTAAGAAGAATGATAAGCAGTATAAAGGATCACCTACTGATACTATGGAGTCTGGACGTCTTGGTGGTCCTAGTTGCAGGAACAAAGAATGCAGTAAATATGAGTGAGGGAGTCTACTTGAACACTGGAAAGGAGTTTGCAGAGAGTTTGATGTTCATTGTGGATTATTCATTGAATGATATGGGATACAGTATAGCAGCTATAGATCTATATGTATCTATAGACGTGAGCAGAGAAATATCAAGAAGTATAAGGAAAGCTATTACCTTTGTCATCAGCACACTGGTGGCAACTATTTACTGTCTTAAATCATTTAGTCCATGACTGAAGGATTACAGCAGACAGGAAAGCATTCAGACAAGAATAATTAACACATTGGTCTAATACAAACATGCGTTTTATTGAGACATTCAAGAATTCAAGCTTATTTACTAGGAAGAGGATTGTATCACAGTCTCAATACTTGCATGAGGATCAGATAAAAGAAAGCTCCAGTCTTGCACATAAGTATATCCAATATAATCCAATAGCTGCAATTTTTGAGCTGGGATAAATTTGGTAAAGTTAGATTAACTGAGATCAGGCATATGCTTAACTGTCAAATAACCACACAAAAAAAAAAGGTGTATATAGGCCTGTGGTGAATTCTCACATGAAAAAAGAAAAGTATTTTTAAACACTGTAACTATTACATTGCAGTTATTACATTGTTGAAGAGTTCAACAGTGGTTGTTTTTTTATCACCTCAGAATTACTAATTTTCAGTCTTAAGGTCAATTTAAGATCATCCTCTGCATGGAAATTTCTTAATTTTTTAAAGATGTAAAAGCAACACCTAAAGACTGTGCTATACAGTTTTAGAAACTACTAATTAATAGGTTATTAGGCTAAAGTGATTATGTTTTTAAAAATGAATCGTGACATGATAAATAAATATAAATTTTGGAATTTTTTGCCATAGGTAAAAAAAAAATTTGTACACACACAGAACTTCTACAAAGAAGAAAGAAAAGATTATTATATTTTCATGTCTTTTTCTCCAAAAATCTCAAAAGTACCCTATAACACAAGAAATAGGTTTCTCTTAATGTCTTTTGTCCAGCAAATATGATATCACACATAGACGAGAAGTTAGATTTCTGCATTTGAGATCCAGAATCCTGCTAATTGGAAGTTCTTTATAGCTATAACAGAGAGAGAAAAAGATAATGAAATAAAATTTACAGGCAATCAGCCAATGAAATTTTATTTCCTACAGAATCTCCAGACTCTGGTTCAATTAAACACAACAGCTCACAGGTGTTCAAAGGATTTTTTTTTAATTTTGTTTTTCCTTCCCCCCATTCTCTCCTCTTGAGAAAGCAGACATTCTTCATGTCATTATTTCTGTTAAAGGCATTCTTTTGGTAGTCTCAGGTAAAGGGAGAATTCTGATATTATAAGATGACAATATTTCCGATATATTAATTTCTGAGTAGGAAAGAGGGTATGTAAAATTAAATGACTCAAACCCGCCTTCCAGTCCTACTGTATATTACTTCTATATTTTTCAATACATTCTGTAATGGTTATATAATCTACAGGAAAAAAAAAAAAGGGTGAATTTGTGGCTAACTCTATACTTCTATTGAAGTGTGTAACAAAGTGAACTAAAAAAAACTTTCAATATAAACACACTGTTTATAGGACAGGAATTTTAATCTGCCTGTTGAGCATATTCAGTGATTAAAAAGTATCTCTTAGAGGTACATTTCATTAATCTTTGGATTTTGCATACTGAATAGTGTCTTGGGACTTAAAAATAAGAGAAATGTAAAAAAGATGTTATTGTGCACAAGGGGTGTGGTTGGGGAATCATTATATTTTGCTTTTTGTGAATCTGTTTCTTGGTGCTTTAAACACATCATTTTCATTAATATTTTGCAATATGGGAAAAAAAAAAAGGCCCCTCTTTGGCATGTGGAAGGTCATGCAGGTTCTGTTTCGGTCTATAATTTAGATTAATTTTACTGAGTGAAGATGTTCATAGTCAATCAGTGCTCCCAGTCCCCTGTGGCTGCAGATGCATAGTTCAGGGGAGTGTTGCTCTCCGTGTGGATATGTTTATCTCTGCTCACAAAAGAGCACAAACATCTAAAGAGAAGTTGTGATTACCCAGAGGGCGACGGTGCTATAGTCACACACTACAATGGATAGTCCCCTCTGATTGATGAGCTTGATAAGGTGTGTTGGCTGTTGATGACAATGTGCTTCTTAGGACTTATAAAAGTCACCAGAGGAACAGAAATCTTGATAGTGTATTTACAGTATAGCCTTAAGAAAGCACTATGGAGTCAGCCGGCCTTTTCGTTTTCCCAGGTATTAATGCAGAATATTGTATATTTCCTATTCCTTTATCTTAAAAGACTTAAGTGGAGTAGATCCAGAAAGAATTGTTTGAATGGAGAGAAAGGGCTGATACTATGTATCATCACTGTTTTAACTAGGCAGTGACTATCTATGCTCTTTTCTATGCACTTTTGTTTGTGAAAAAGAATTGCCCTACAGGTGTTTCAGCATTAGGCAATAACACTCAACCTGAATACTACATATATGAGTTGAGAAATGTTTTCTTTTCTTTTAAAAGTGTTGACATTGATTTTTTAAATACATGTAATGGAAACCACTCATTATTACCCACCTTTTATAAGCTACTGCTCATAAACTGCAAAGGCAGCATTCCATAAAACCCATTATGCAGCTACTACAATGCCCCACTGATCTAAAAGTTGCATGTATCTGCAAAAACAGATAAAATATATCTCGCTTTTCAGGTTTTCAGAAGTTTAAGAACAAATCCCTCTCTTCAGAAAAAAGCCAGAGGTAACTGCAGTCTTAAGTTTTAACCTTTGAGAACCTGCAAGTGACATTTCGACACAGGCAGTAGGTAGTTGTGGCATGTTAAATACCACCAGGTACGAAGATTTTTGCTCTCTAGTGCATCAATATTTTGTTTATATATAAGGCAAAATGCAAGCAGAAACTTTGTATGTCCTGCATCGTATGCTGTCCAGCATAGCAAAAGCCAGAGAAATGTTGCTAATAAGAGATAAGAGATACAGCTGCATAAGCCTACCTCTGGATTACATCAGAAACATTCCCCCACACTTCCTATACCAGAAAAGTGAAGATTTTAATTGGTGTGTGAGATAGGTCTGCTGGCTTAAGTCAATGTGAGGAGTTACCATCTTCTGCATGGATGCAGCAAGAATCAGTATTTCCCAGCACACCACAAAACTAGCCTGGTATAGATAAAACGAGTGGTAATAGGTATGCCATTCACATAAAGGGAGTTCATTAGAGACAAAGGATTAGTCTGTTTTTGCTAGATAAGTAAAGCATGATCTCAAAGCTAGTCTATCCTTTCTTAGTAAGTAGAGACACTTGGCCACCAGACAGGATGATTCATCCCCTTGTCTTTGGCATCTATAACAATGGGAGGGAACCGAGATGATGCCTTAGACCTACTGTCTAACAAAAGTTAGGTCAGACAAATCCCAGCATGATATTATGATTAAGTTGATGTTGCATTTATTTTAACACAGCAATAAAATCTTAAGCATGCTGGCACGCACGTAGGTAAGGTGAAAGTCAGCCATGTCTTCAAGCCAATCATTGTTACACACCTCACAATGTTATGCACGTTCATCATGCAGCACAAGCTGCTGAATTCCAGTTACTTGCTTAACACAGAAATTAGGTTTTATTAGCTGATCTTTTGTTGAAGAAAATAGACAGGAAAAAAAATGTATATAAGTACAGGATGAATTATGCTGTTGCACTTTGATGATAGCGTTTAAGAAATTTTTAAGGAAGGCAAAACTGTTGAGCAGAAAGATACATTGGGAGGAAAATATTTAAGTCCCAGCTATGTACACTATTAGAGTTAATATGTTTCACATTCTTCAAATTCAATCTATTTGAAGATTGAACTATTAAAAAAGAACTATAAATAGCAAAACTATTTATTGCACTAATATTGTGGCATCACTGAACATTTACAGTAACATGGGGACCTTTTATGTTGCCATCACACTGCTATGGGTCCTGAAGACACTGTTCAGGTCTTAAAAGTATGCTTCTGGTACTCCTGCCCCAGTTTTAGAGCTTTGTGAATCCAATAAGCCACATTTGCAAGTACAAGGCATAAATTCTGTGTTATCTTACTCATGTTTTATACCCTCTGGAGAGCTGTATGGATCTTAAAATAGAACACAAGTGATTTACTGTTTGCTGGCATAGTTTTAGACTGCATAACCATCAAAGCTGACACAAGGGAGGTGGTATGAACACACAGTACTACGGTCTGAGGTTGTATTAAACTGATTGTGAAATCACAGCTCCAATCAAGTCGATGAGGTACTGTAAGTGTTCACCTCCACTGAAAGAGAGAAGCTTCACTCCCAGGGACATGTTTTCACTGTTAACCTTGTGCCAACCCTAGCTGTTTCTTGCATCCGCCATGAACTAATGCAACTAATTCATCTGGCAGAAAAGGAACCATAATGAAGCAAACAACAGATAGTTTGATCACTTGAGCTGCTGATCTGGAAGATCCTATAATTAGGAGGGTTCACATGAGAGTGTGATTATCCCTAACAGAGACTTTAGAAATAATTTCTTATATTAATGTCAGTGTTGTTACCTCTATAATATTGAATTAGATACTATTTTGTGGCTTTAAGTATTTACACCTTCACTCTTCTACTGAGAAGAGTGTCAAAAAATGGATCATTTAAAGATTGTTGGGTTTTGATGAGGTTTTCTGGATAGTTAATGTCACACCATCATAGCAGTTGCTCTGCATTTTACTTATTATGGACCGTGAAAAACATAATAATGGACACAGTCTTTGGAAATGCATGAGTTTGGTACTAGTTGTCAAGGACATTTAAGTTGTTAAGGTATTTAAAGTCTTTACCTCGAAGTACTGGCCTTTGTACATTGGACTTTGGAGGAAAATTATCTTGATATTTATTCTATTTTACACTAATCTGTTCTCCAGTGAGCCACTCTTTGCAGCCATTTCTGCTGGGTTGGGGCTTTGAGGAACATGGTGTAGTGGGAGGTGTCTGGCCCATAGCAGGAGGGTTGGAACTAGATAATCTTTAAGGTTCCTTCCAATTCCATTTCTTTTATTGTGTTGAACTCTGATTTGGCAATTTCATGAGTGATGCTAAATATTCAGAAGTCAACCAAAATCAATGGAGCACAAAAAAATTACCCAGTTTTTCACTCTAGAGCTGTAGGTTGTGTGTATTTTCTAGTTAAGCACTAATAAGTGCAAATTCACTCTGTGGAGGCAATCACATGCACCTTGATAGACAAGTTCAAATCAATATGGCTCCAGGCAGCCATAGCAGAAGTTGCAGCTTGAAGGTGCAAACAACTAAATTGTAAGCATTTGAAGAGAAGATCATCCTACTGTGCATCTTGAAGTTAATGACAGTGGTCCTAGCCCTATTGAAAATAAAATAAAATAAAATAAAACAGAAGAGAGAGATTATACTCAGTGTCAATGCTTTCCTGCATATCTTCAGATTTTACATTTTAAAAACACTTTGGGATGTTTTCGGGGAAAAAGATAATGTCATACATCTTGATTTTTGTTATATAATTCTGTTTTTAATATATTCTGTAGTTTAATTTTTCTCAAAACTTTTCCTCCCTTAAAAGGGCAACAAATCATTACTTGTATAAAAAAAAAAAAAAGAGCAAAACTTATCACCTGTCCTCTAAATAAATAAATATCCAGATGCTATGTTATCAGGGTGGTGAGACAATGGAACAGGTTGTCCAGGGAAGCTGTGGATGCCCTCCACCAGAGGTGTTCAAGGCCAGGCTGGATGGGGCTTTGAACAACCTGGTCTGGTAGGAGGTGTCCCTGCCCAGGGCAGGGGGGTTGGAACTAGATAATCTTTAAGATCTC
>JAOXNG010000021.1:82822768-82835392 GCA_028566535.1 Scolopax minor
TCACTGATTTACGGGGGAACCCTGGTTCCTCAGGGCTCAGTGTTGGGGCCAGTTCTCTTTAATATTTTTGTCAATGATCTGGATGAGAGGATTGAATGCACCCTCAGGAAGTTTGCAGATGATACCAAATCAGGCAGGATTATTGATCTGCCTGAGAGTAGGAATTCTACAGAAGGATCTGGACAGGTTGGATCAATGTAGTTTTTATATCTATCTTCTAGCCAAGATAGATAGTCTGCCAGGACTACTTCCATGAGATTCAATAAGGCAAATTGCCGGATCTTGCACTTGGATCATAACAACCCCAAGCAGCACTACAGGTTTGGGGAAGAGTGGCTGGAAAGCTGCCCAACAGAAAAGAAGTTGTGTGTTAGTTGACAGCCAGCTGAATATGAGACAGAATTGTGTCCGAGTGGCCAAGAAGGCCAACAGCATCCTGGAATAGTGTGGCCAGCAGGACTAGAGAAGTCCACACCAGAGTGCGGCTGCATCACAAATTCAGTTTTATGCCACTCACTAAGACATTGAGGTGCTGGAGAGGGTCCAGAGAAAGCCAACAAAGCTGTTTAAGGGTTTAGAGCACAAGTTTTATGAGGAGGGGCTGAGGGAACTGAGATTGTTTAACCTGGAGAAAAGTGACTGTGGGGACACCTTCTCACTCTCTACAACTACCTGAAAGGAGGCTGTAGCGAGAAGAGGCTGAAGTGGCCTCTTCTGCCGGAAGAAATGGCCTCAAGTTGCGCCAGGAAAGTTCAGTCTGGATATTAGAAAAACTTTCTTCACAGTAAGAGTTATCAAGCATTGGAAGGGGATGGCCAAAGAAGTGCTTGAGTGACCATCTCTGGAGATATTTAAAAGATGTGTAGATGTGATGCTGAGGGATGTGGTTCAGTGGTAACTTGGCAGTGCTAGTGGTTGGACATAGTGATCTTAAAGGTCTCTTCAAACCAAAATGATTCTATGATTCTCTAATTTGTTTTCGCATTTCTGCAGTACTCCCATTTTATATCCAGCCTATTAAAAAAACAAAAAATCCATAAAAATCTGCAACTTTAAGGAGTAGAATTTCAAATAAAATAATAACTATATTCAAAATAACAAAAACTAACAGTTTATATATCCCTCTATAATTCCAAAGAAACCCACCATCTTTATGGCAAATGCCTTAGGACTACTTTCTTTTTTTTCCTTTGTCATTACTTATTGCCCATCAACAGTTGCTCCAGTATTAACATGAACACTAGAGTCTCAGCTTTTAATGGAATTCTTCCTACTGCAGCAGGAATATATACTAGGACAGAGAGTCATTTCATTCAACTTCAAAATGGATGCATTAGCAAATCACCAGTGACATACCAACCTCCCTTCTGTCATGTCATGTAAACTACAGAGGATGTATTAAATAAAAAATAAAATAAAATTTAAAAAATTCCAAGGTCCCACAACTGAATATAAAGACAGAGGTAGTTTTTTATGTTTTCTCATGATCTGTGGAATTATTTGTTACAAGCACTATAAGAAATACCTATAAACTGTTCTTAAAAAAAAATACATGCCTCCTATAATGTTATTTTACTGGCATTCTGACTAGGTATAACATTTCACTGTAAAGCTCCTGGGAATGCTAAGAAATTTCACTTTATTAATAAGGGACATATAGGGCTGTCACCATATGGAATTTCTTGACTCTAGGGGTGATGGCGAATCAAGGTAATCCCCATCTCTAAACCAGAGGTATTAACAATTTATTAGATTTTATGTTATGCTACATCAAGACCAGAATTATTTATGTAGTTTAATGATGTATCATGAAATCCATACTGATGATATTCTGTCACATGTTATAAATCCACCAGAAGCCTGGACAGAAAACATGCAATGTATAGGTATGAAGTCTGAGTAAGGGGCACAGGCAGCCATATTTTTAACTGCAGCTTGGGTGATGGAGCTGCTTCCACATTCACAGATTTTTCATTCTCTCCCTAACTATTAGACCACTTTGAACAACAGAAAAATTAAGGAGAAGTTTTTATCATTTGATCATTATTCAAAAGAGGATTTTTACTCTCATCTATCTAAAAACTTATCATCTGTTTAGACTGTGAAATGTTCAGAGCAAGACTCTCTCCTTGTTTTGCCCGGTTCATATATTCTGGTGAAAATTAACTTTTTTTTTGCTTCTTCTGCCAGTGATCTCCAAATTAGATCATTATCCTTACTGACAGCTATGAATTAGTCTAATCAAAACACTATTTCTCATATGAACATTTGAGTTCACAACTTGTCAGAAGCTGAACCCAACAGTCACCTCTCGGGTCACAGGATACCCTTGTCACTCTGTGTTGCAGTGAGCTAACTAAGCTGGGCTCAATATTTGTCTTTGATGCTCTCTTGAAGGGGTTTCCCACAGAAATCACTGACCACTGTTTGTCCGCTGTGGAGCAACAGGGTATTAATGGATGCTGTACCTCCTTTACAAGAACAAGTGGTCCTTCAGTTTTTAGCATGACATAACTCAGTGGGAGAGAAAGGTGGCAACCTGAGATACCAAAGTATATGTCATCAATAGAACTACTTGTGTTGAAAGTGAACATGGGACTAGGCATTCCTCAAGTCTATTTGCCAGTGGAAATAATGTAGAAAGAATATTTATGTACAAAAAATTGCAGCTAGCACTAGGTTGCATTGTTAGATCTACATCTATTGAGACTCACTTCACTTTGATTTACTGAATGTTAAATCAGCTTCTCTAAAATACGTAAAGTCAGACCCATGTCAAACATAGTAAGCAAATCCTGGGATAAATGCCATCAAGTTCTTGCAACGTTTGATTGGTTTACAGTGTGTGGATTACAATTTACCATTTTTATTCCATGCTTTATGAGGGACGGGCAGTGAAATTGCTGTTTCATTTGCATTGGGACTCCTGCATAAAGTCATTTTTCAAAAGACTTTTTACATCTCCATTTCAATGTATGTTTGTTATTTCTTGGTTAAGCACTTCTGGGTTAAAATTTTGAGTACCTTCCATATAAGGTGCCAGGATGTGAAATTATTGCTGACATTTGACTTGAATTCTATTATATATTCCTACACCCTTGCACACTAATTACATTGTGGTGCAACTGGTATCCTTAAGCTTTGTTTTTTCTTTGGTAAAAAACAAACAAACAAAACCAACCAATCAAAAAGATCCTCACCTTGCATTACTCTTCAGCCAGTATTTCAAAGCCAAAAAAGTGCAGATACTGATTTGACCATATTCAAGAAACATTGTTTAGAAGAAACCCTTCTTGAAATGCAAGAAGCAGTATGAAACAGCATCTACAGTATTTCATAACAAGTGAAAGCATCTAGATCCCAGTGGAAAGATGTCATAAATTTCTGACTGATTTCTAAATGACTTTGATGGTTGTCAAATGTTTTTAATTATTTATATTTTTTTGAGAAATAGCTCTGAAAAATGTTTAAATTTTTTCTTTCAAAGTAAACTACTAAACATATTTAATCCAAGAAATGCAACTTCTAAGTAAAATATTTGCATTGCTTCAAGAAATATGTTGGATTCTCAAACTTAATTTCTTTCATGTACTTTTTTTCCCTTCAGATTGGTATAAAGAAAACCTCAATAAATATAATATTCTGCTTTTAAAATCCTTCTCTGCTCTGATTTAAAGCATTCCATGACTTCATCGGCTGCAACTGTTATATGCAGTACGTGACTGCCTGAATACAGTAATTAAGAGGGGTAGGCTACTTTCAAATTAGAAGGAACAAGAACCTTTTTGCAACATATTCCCCAAAGCGTTTATTAAAGGAGAAAACTATTTCATTTACACTGGTACAAATTGTGTGGGCATCTAGTATAGCATATCTATTGGATTTTGTCGATCATAAAATCCTCTCCTCCTGATTTTTGTAAGACTCTTTTTTCAGCTTCATAAATTCCTGCAAGTTGTTCCACACATTCTGTAAATACCTATTACTTTTAATTATGATTTTTATTTCAGCATTCCTTTAGAGACTCACTCTGGAACCAGGGACTAATGAAGTGTCTATAAACAAAACACTATTGAAAACACAGACGTGGTCTTACAGGTCTTAAAATCAAAGGCATCAATCTTGCAAAGACTCATGCATGTTTTTAGCTTTATATATCTTGAATAAAGCCAGGCCTAGGCTATAATGTTTAGTGAACACAGGTCTGTCAGTTAGGAATGGAGGGGAAAAACCTCACCTCCAGCTAATACTCATGCCAGAAAAGCTTACTGCGGAGTCAACTCTCCTGACAGAGCTCAGTACTTGTCATGGGAGGATATGTCGCCCTTATGCAGATAGAAAAACTCTTCTGTCAGCTGCTGCTGAATTTCCATTTGAACACCTTGGCAACAGACTCTTAATTTCATTTCACATTTGCTTTCAATTAAGAAAAATGTAAACATTATAATAATGTTGATATTTCATTGCAAAAGGAAAATTTTATTTTTTAAAGTTTGATTCTGCTTCTGATGCTTTTCTTTGCTATAACAATACCGCATACCTGTTCTATGAAAATTAATTCACTTAAAAATAGCATGACATTTATGAAAAGTGTATAATTTTAACAATGAATAGTAATTTTCACAATTTTCAATGCAATTTTCACCTGCTGATCAGCATCAGTATGACAGTAATCACTAACTACACACTGCACTTTCACTTGTTTCTATGTAATATAAATATGATTTTTTTTTCATAGAAACCTATCAAGGTCAAGGGGTTTGTTTGCAGATAGTCCATTTAAAGTATTACAAATACCTATCACTGTCTAAAGATAAACAACCATTTCAAAATAAAAATTCTGCCCTCAGAGATGGTTTAGAAATAATCTACAAATAAAACTAATGCTTGTTTAATAGAAATTTACTGAAATTAAGCCCAAACCCAATTACAATATTTATGATATTCCTAATTTTCCCAAACAAGAGTCATTCTTGTGTGCAGAGCTCTTCCAAACCTCCATGTGGCCTAACCCCTTCAGTAAGTAACACTATGTAAAGTCTGCATCTTCAGTTTCCTGGAGAGGTGATTAATGGTTGATCTGTCTGTGAGCATTTGATTTTATTCCATTTTGTTCTGTGCATATCTTCCTATTGTCCTATAATCATAGACTTTGAGGATCTTCCAGTGAAATAATAGAATGCAATCAGGCATTCATATACACATATATATATATGGATACATAGATGTCTCCACATGTATTGTGAAATAAAAGATATAATGTTATATGTATACAGCAATCTTCAAATACAACAATTTGGTAGGGAAGACTGTTCAAGCCCGAACTCCCTGTAGAATTTTGCCCCAGTTTTGGAATAATTCTGAAATAAACTATATCTTATGTATTTCTTTTGTTTTAGAACTTGTGACTTAGTATATACTTTCAATGTCATGTGCTTGGCCAGCTGTCACATAAGTTGCAGACAGCAGATCTTTACCTCAATTAAATCAATCAAAAGAATTGAACTATCAAAAGACTCAGGTACTATTTTTCCTGTGGCACAAAAGCAGATGGGTTCTGGGAATCCCTTACAATCTAAATTCTTTCCATGATATTAGAAGCTTTCAAACCCCTTTTTGGCCTAGGTAATCATCTGTAAAATAAAATGGTCTTTGGTTAAATTTTCCTAAAACAGGTATTTGGTTTTCCACAAATATCTTAAATTCAGACATCTGCATAAAATGGTGGATTCACAAATGCAGAGGCAAGATCAAAAATTGCTCATACAAAGGGACTCATTCTGAAAGATGACTTTGCCTGCATAGCATTGAGCAAGTCAATGGATTTTTCTTTAGAAGATTTCTTTATTTTTCTTTCTATATATTTGCATTATAAATTCCTATCTATCTGAGTATCAGTCTTTCATTAGATCCTTTCCCTATATATTCTTAAATATTTGCATTGTAATCCAGGAAAATTAAAAAAGACTTCTCAGTCTCTCCCTAGTACAGGCTAGCTACACTTTTAAACATTCAGCCTCCTACAAATCTTCAGCAAGAATAAATCAAACAGCTTTTCTGAGATGGCATTTCAACTCCTTTCTTGATGTCCCTGTTGCCTCTATATATCTTTTTTTGAACTCTGTACACTGGCCTCTATGAGGTGCACCATAATAATCAGTTCCCTGTTGTGTTGGGTTTGGGAGTCTTGCTTTTGGTTTAGGGTTGGTTTTTGGGTTTGGTTTTTGGTGAGGGTTTTTTTGGAGTAATTTTTCATGATAGCTTCTGTTTTAAGCAGCTTTACTGGAGTGATAGGGTGCCCTGGTGGTGCCCAGGAGATTTTCTTTGTCAATAACTGAAAGATATAATATTAACCTGCTAAACATCTGCTTGCTCAGTGATTTGAGCTGTATAGTAGCTGTCCTGAAATTGTCCTGGCTGGTTGCAGTCCAATAGCACTGCCTGAAATTGCTGTTGTTACTACTGCCATTATTACTACAGGGTGAAGTTCACATGATGCAGAGGACAGCACAAGGTCAATTTGTTTATGAAATCCTAGATCAGCCTTTTCTGACACTGTTAAGGGAGACCAAAACTGTTCACAGCTCTTGCACTTTCTCCTTATAGAGAACAGAATGTAGCTGATGACAAGAATTTTCTAGCATGTTAAATCTGTAAAAATCTGGTAAGTGTTTTGGGGAAAAAACAAAGTGATGAACAAAATTTACCATTCTGCATGATCCTATGCAAAAAAAAAAAAAAAAAAAAAATAGTAAGAGATGTAAATTAGAGTTAAATCTAGCCCTGATTGCACATGAGAAAACAACTAGCAGAAACAAAGCACAGACACAGGGAAACTAAGAGAGCAAGAAACAATCCATTAATTCTAAAACAAATTCAGCTTCAAACCCATCAAAACAATAGATTTTAAAATTACACTGATATCCCTAAATAAGAGAAAATATACAACACAAACTCTAGATACACTGATTTTACTATCTCAAAGTTACCTAAGAGATTATCTTCCCAGATCATATACTGCAAGAAGAATAAAGAGAACAAAACTGAAAAAAAAAAAAACCCAAGCCAAACCAAATCTACCAACCGACTAACCAACCAACCAAACCTCCCCTAAAAAGAAAAGAGGACAAAAGAACGCCCACAAAAAACCCCAAACTGTACCATGGTTCTCCCAAACCATACCACTTGCCAATTCTAAGCCAGACTCTCTCCTCCACCTTGTCTAATCATCCCATTCTGAGTTGTGCGGTTGAAAACACTGTTTCTGTATTTACTGAGTGCATAATTTATGCCATGACTCTATCATCTTTTCATCTTTTTCCAAACAAGCAGTACCCTACACATGCATAATCTTTATAGGTCAATGTCACTGGGCTTCATCCATCTATATCGCAAAATATGTTTTATGTACGGAGTTGTAGTTTCCATTTCTTTCTTACCTGAGGCATACTCAGAAGTGGTACAGCACTGCATTGATATCAAAATGAATGTTTGGGTACCCTCTATGTTTTTCATCATCTGCATTTCTGTAATATTTTTAGTATGAAAGAGACTGAATTGTATTACCAGCTATTTTCTTTAACTTTCCAGTGCTCACCAACAGTAAATATGCCTTAAGACTAGTGACTTGAGCAATATGCCCAGGAACAGATTTTGCTTTGTTTGAGTTGCATTTTATTTGCTGCTCATGAAAAAACATAAGCCTTTTTTTCTCAGGTTCCGTACACACTTTGAGAGCAGAAATTGTCCATTCTGCCATATTGAATGACAACTGCAGGGAACTTTTCAGAGGAAAGACATGAAAGATGAAGTAACAACTACTTCTGTAAGCATTCCATTAGAAAAATGTTTAGCCAAATTCAAAAGAAATATCTAGAGATCTTAAGTGCATACACAGAATATGTGTATATTACAACCTGAGCTGCTTGAACTTCTTCAGCCTGATTTAAGTACATTTTTTATTGCTCTGTGCTTTGAGTCATGTGATAATTTTTATAGATTTTTTTTAATGTACATGACTACTGAATTCTGATTATCTTAATAAAATCAGAGTAGCATCAGCTTCTAGAGATGTGCATCTGAGGTTGAAACCTTACTTTTCACATTCCTGCTCTTTTGAATACTTTTATGTTATTCATTCTGCTTTTTATTATCACTGGAAAATAGTAAATTATATATTCATGAGATTGAGCTGTGTTAAGTATGCATGGTAGAGAAGAATAGAAACATTTTATTAAATGTCAGAGCATACTCTCCATGTTCAATATGCAGTTTTTCTAACAAAGGGAATCTATTCCTACTTGTCTCACTCGTAAGACATGCTTTTTGAGTTGGGATCTCATCATGACCTTTCCACTGAAGTTGTAAGTGAACTGCATTTTCATAGTCACACCAGCTATGATGTCTTATAAAGCTGAAAAAAACCCACCTGAAAAACAGGTATTTTATATAGGAGACAGCAAAGTGATTACACAAAAAGGGGCAAATCTAGTAATATGCTCTGAGATATTGCTACATATTTACAATATAACTGTACTTATGTCTCCTCTTTTAATCCCTCAGAGTTATTTAGAGGAAGGAGGCTGTTTTTTCTCATTAGTTAATAATCCCTTTCTCCCTTTTCAGATGGAACAAAAGTAGACTGCCTTAAGTACAAAAATAAGGTTTTATTTACAGGTGGAGGTGAGGGTGAACTCACTGAAATATTCCATGTAGGGAAGTTGCCCAAGAGAAAATTCTTCTCTTAGCAAAGTATATTCGTTTACAAATTTTGAAAGTATACAAACCCCCAAATTTTTATGGAGTTTCTTATATATATGCTTCACACATGCATTATTTTAGATAGGTTATGATCTCATCTGTAAGGTATGAGATCATAGTTAGTTAAAGAATGACTCGCCATGAAGTTTCTGCCACCAAAGAGTTTAAAGAACAGATTAGGCAACCATTTACCAGATGGCCATTGTGTTTGTGCATCAGTATTTGTTGTTTCAGCTACGTGTCTGAGGAACAAATAATTCTCCAGACTGGTAGACTGTTTTTTATGTGATTGTTTTGCAATTATGCTTGCAAATAGCCCATCGAAAAAAGTTTCAGAAGTGGTTGATTTTCCGTGTGGTCTTTTGACAGTTCCACATTTCAGGCACTTGAAACAAGAACTGAAAATCAAATTTTGATGACACATCTGTCAATCTGAGCAAACTGCTTTTCATCCTTCCAAAGGAGACAGAAGAGAAGGGTCTCTGTAGGACACAGTTCGGTGTTGGCAAGGCTTATCTCTTTACAACAAACAACGTTACTACAGTATTCATCATAGGCCCTGGCAAATTGACCAACTAGCCTGGGATATTGAGTATTCATGACACAAATCTCAAACTATCATAGCAATTAAATACCTAAAAGAGAAATAATTTTAATCTTATCCCTCATCTTTTTTAAAGGTAATCATTCTGTATCACTCTATGGCTTCTTTTACACACATTTTTCAACAATGAAAATCTTGATAGAGAACTCATTTTCCAGAGCTTCTTCCTACACATTTTGTTGAGAGAGATTGATCTAAGACATCAGTCTCCAGAGGGTAAGAACAATCAAATACTTTCTGGTGTCTAATAAGTCTCTAGAGCACAAACAAAGAAAAGAGGAATGGATCAACTGTTTCTTACTGTCCCTTAAGTCTGCTGAACTTCCTAGAGTAAGAAACACCATCTTTGTCAGTGAGCTGAAGACTGTGGCCCAAGGCAAATCACTGTCCATGTCTGATCATCACCACAGCCCTGATTTAGCCTTCAAATGTTGCATCTGCAGGGTATGAACAGCACCAATGGTCTTGATGTATATCTGTAAAATTTTAACTGTGCATTTAAAATGTGAAATTATGAGCTGCAGAGCTTCAAGTAGTGACTTCTTAGCTCCCAATGCCAGCTTCTATGAGATTGTTAGAGACAGTATGTTTTCCAAGCAATTAAGTTTATTCATAATTGGAAAACAATTCTGAATCATTTCCGCACTGCAATGATGTGCAATGTTTGAGATTATGAATGAGCAATTATCATATCACATCCAATGAATTATAGATTTTAACAGACAGGAAATAGATTTCTAATTGGTTATTAAGTATTTCAACAAGTAACTACGCGGAAAGACAAATGCTTACAGAAAAAAGTTTAATTCATACAACATTGCATATTCAGGTAATATTTGAGTGCTTTCTTTTAAGTATCTAATCAGACAGGAATTAGAAACATGTGTGTTCTGGTTAATTTCTTTTTTGGCTAAAATAAATGAGTTTGCTAAAAAAGATAACAAGTAAGCTATGGTAAATTGTGAATGTAGATAAAAGCATAGGAAAAGAAATCAGTCTTGAGCCCTTTAATAATCCTGATGTGCACAATCAGGATTCAAATCAACACATTTATCTCTTAAATACATTTTTTTTCTCCTCTTGCAAGAATCCCAGTGAAAGCAACAAGATAGACACACACTCAGATGGTATGTGTGTGTGCATATGTACGTGTGTGTGTGTGACAGAAGGAAAGATTTCAGGGTATTTTGTTCAGAAGTTAATATTTTTTTTTAACACGGTGAAGAGTAATGTATACTTTTTACACCTTACTAGTGCTACATATTTGTGTTATATTTAACAATAGGTAAATGCTGCCACCCTTGCTGAGAGAGAGGTTCCTTGAAAAAGCTCCTGCCACCTTTATTGACCCATTCAGAAAGCCCTGTAAAAGGGTACAAAATTGACATGGTTAGAAACTAGGGTGATAGATCCTTAGGTAGGTACAGTTGTGGTACCTCCCATGAAATTTTCCTGTGCAGTTGAGGAATGTGAATTTACTATAAAAGGTAGATTTATATTAGATTGAATTGTCTCTACTCATGTCCTGGCCAGTGCTTCCTCAAGAGGTATTGCAGCACTCATGGACCATCTATCAAACACAATACAGTGAAACATTGAGCAAAACACAAGACACTTAAGCTACTGAAGAATTCTCATTGGGATTTACAGGCCACTTCTTTAGATTGCATTTATATATGAATGCCAAGAATATATTGTCACATACAAAAGATATGTTTGGGGAAAAAATTATGTTAGTGTTTGTTGAGGTGTAATCAATTTTTCAAAGACTTTAGGAAAACTCACCTGGACATAGGAGATTATTTTAGAGAACTTTCATGACCCACTCAGAAATTCCCAGTAGACAGGGAAAGTGGTTGAAAACATTGGAATAAGTTATTTGACTCACCAGAAAGAATAAACCTGTTGTTACATAGACTCAGTCTGCTACATCCCAGTTGGCTCCTTAGTGTGTGAAGTAACTGCAATTGAAATAAAAAAGATTTTTTTTTTTCTTCCCTAAATAAATTTGGCAAACTTTTCCTTTTGTTTGAACTCTCTCCAGTGAACAATTTATCTCTTTAGGGCCAAACTAGAATGGTCTCTATATGGGGTCGTAGCATTAGATAATTTGAGAGAGAAGTTAGTGCAGTATATACACAATTGTTATTAGCAAGATTTCACAATAAAAGTGCATTGCATTCATGATATGTAATCTACCTACTTAATCTTTACATAGTTATTAGTTTAAATCTTTACCATTTCTGAAAGTCACTTCCCTAAGAGGTAACCTCTTCCCTCTGCAGTATCATTACAATAGCTATAGACAGAGGATGCTGGAGTGGAATTCCAAAATGAATTTCTAGGGGAAGGATTAACAGAAAGCAGTTTCTATCTCCTTTCTTCATCTACGTTCTGGCTTACTACAGGATGGATCAGTAGATCATTCAGGCACACTAAATTTGTCTTGGTTGTTTCAGTAAACTTTGGGTTGAAACAAAGTTTGAATTAGATGACTTTGTAATTTTGCCACAGTTCTAGTATTGAAAAATTCAATAATTATACTCCATGAGCATAATCTTACAAGTATTTTGTCCTAGGTTAGTCTATTTATGTAAGTAGTCTTAAAGACCTGACCACAGATTCTTTTAAAGTGAAATGACAGTCACATACAAGTTCTAGTAAGAAATAAGTCCTTTGAATATCTAGAAGTATATTTACCATAAATAGCATGCCTACATAAGAAATCCTTGGAAGGTTTTTAGTTTATTTAAGTAAACTTATCTCTCAATAGAATAGTAATTTTTTTGAGGACAAAGAGATTTAAATATTTACAAATAGATATCAAAAAAATCATGTCACGCCTGTGTAAGCTTGTAACACTTAAAAGCAATAAGTTTCCTTCCCATAATCTCTTTCTCTATCTGGTGGGAAAGACTTATTTAAAGGTTAATTAATATCTCTATAATGAAACCAATGTCTTTTTTATTGGAAAGAAGAAGATTGATTCAAACACTCAAGTTCCTTAAGATTGTTCATTGACTGAAGATTATACTGTATAGATTATTTCACCTGACCTTAGTTAAGTAACAGAGAACAGAGAGGGAGATGGTATTCAGCACTTAGACTAGGCCAGAAAACCTAAAAGCAATTTTGCATTCTCAGTCTATACATCATCTGAGTTACATGCTGGGGTGACACTTAAAGCTGCTCCTCATCTTAATTTCCTACATCCTAATTTCCATGAAAAAGAAATCAAGATGTATATTCCTAGCAGAAGC
>JAOXNG010000021.1:82865878-82877355 GCA_028566535.1 Scolopax minor
AGTACCACATACATTGTTATGTTATGTATTTTTTTCCTGCTTTTTCATTTCCTTTTTTTTTTTTAAAATAAAATGCTCAAAAGGTTATATTATGTTCACCACAGGATACTCAATTTGCTTCTCCTTTACTGCTTCACATTTGTATTCAGAAGTGTATATTATGGAAGCCACAGCAGACCAAAATTTGAGGCAGCATTATAAAAAGAAAGTTCAGACTATCATGAAATGGGGTACAATTTCTATCAAACTGGTTAGGATTTTCAGAAGAAACTGTGCAATTAGCTGATCAATTTTATTTTAAATGGCGGCATTCTGTTCCTACCTTTGCTTCATTAAATATTTAGCCAAGGCCATGGTTCTATTTAAATAAAAATCACTTTTAATTTACCTTGGCATTTTTGAAATTAGTATTCAGATCCTGAAATGAAGGCCCTGTCTTATGTCTTTTTTCTTAATTCTTACCCTGCCTTTATTTAGCTGCAGACAAGAACATGCATAGAGTTGCTTTAGGGTTAGTGGTTTTTTCAAAAAACCTGAATCACAGCTAGATGTCCATTTCACAGTTCTGCCTTTCAGGTATAATTTCCTACATCACTTGTGTGACTTATACATAGTGTACATAAATAATATATAGACTCAACGAACAGACTATTTTGGTACTCCAACATAAACCTTACTATATACTTGACTAACAATATTATAGTAAATTATTTCTTTATCTTCATACTTCTTTCAGAATCTGCACTTCTAAAGAGTGCCATAAAAACAATCTATGTAAGCTTTAGTTGCAAGGAAATAGCTGTGCTTGTCCTCAAACTTTTTTTCTGAATTGTCCTGAAAACAGCAGGAAGAACAGAAAACAAGATGAGTAGATGACAGCCACTCAGTGACAGCTATCAGATTTTTCCAAGCCAGTAATAACTAGAAACAGCCAAGAGCATAGAAGGGAGCAATATCTTTCACATAGTTCATTCCTAAACTTTAAAAAACTGGCAGGTATAGCAATACCTTACCTTTGGTTTGTTTGTTTTCAAACACACTCTCACACACACTAAACTTGACCTGCAAATATTACTGAACTACTGTCTGAAGTCATTGAACCTATACAGATGGAAAAAGGCCTCCTGCTAGGAGCTTTGAGGAAGAAAGTAAAAATCACACTATAAGAATTACTTCCATTCTTTCAAGTATTAATGTAGAGAGGACTCTTGAACTAGCATCGTATCAGTTGGCTTGGTATTTATAAGGGTATCTGCTTCCAACATTTTGAAAATAACATGAGGCATAGCAGGTCCTTTCAAAATCCTAAAAGGCTCAGTGGAACGGACCATCTCCAGCATTTGAGAGATTTAAATTAGTGAGATGGTTTGGAGATCAGCAAGGTAAAGGAGACTACTGACTGAGAATTATCTTCATATATTGCATAACCTTTACTTTTTATGAACTTTTTGTATGGTGGACAAGTAATGCTCCTTCAGCCTTTAAGACTTGGGTTTAATTGGAAAACTTTATTGAATTTTCATTTCACTGTTGTATTTGTACAGAAAGCTTACTGATAACAACTTGTAGTAACTCTTTCTCCCTTCTAAGCACTATTCTCCTGTTTGTTAGCTTATCTGATACTATGGTTAAGATTTAGCTATTAATTAAGTTTAATTGTGTCATCACATTCCCCTCAATATATGCAGGCTATAAACATCACTTGCAGTAGGAATAACAGATGGTAGATATAAGTTATTTTTGCCTGTTCCATAGAGGTGGGCAGGCTAAGTTAGAAAAGCTTGTAAATGAATTTTAAAAGTCTATGGCAATCAGAACCATTTCCTGTTTGTAATTTGCAATTTTTGCAAAGTATGCACTTTTATTTTCCCATTTACTCCATTTTTTCCCTATTAACTATGAATTCCTCCTTTATCAACAAGAATATTCTTATAAATGTTATTAGTTGCCTTAGTGGGGCAAATATTTTTCAGTCACTAATTCAGGACCTGAAGAATGCTACAACGTACATGTTACCCTTCCTGTGGACGTACTCTCCATTTCTATCCTGCTGGTTGATTCACAATGGATGGATATTTCCATTATCAATATCTATTATAATCCTAAAACCTCAGGCATTTTTGTCAGTCATGCAGATCATAATTATTAATAATTTTTTTTCACTCTGTACTTTTCCTAATTCTTCTTTTTTTATTTCTTAGTTTTCCCTTTCACTTCTTTTGTGAAATATAGTCTCCTGTGAAATATAGCCTAATGTAGATTCTGTAATGATTCAGGACCATCAACCAATGAAGGTTGAGCCCAGTGTGGTGAATGCAGTGACTGGCATAATCAGTTATTCATTGGAGTGTAATAGACTTGTCATGCTGATTGATGCAACAAGATTTGTGATTGTATTTTTAAGGTCAGGAAGTGCTTGGCTGTGATGAGAATGACAATTCTCTTCTATCAGAACCAGTAGCAGCCTGTTGTGAACTTTGTTCACAAATCTTGCTAAGATTTTTCTCCTGTTATGAAATACATTATGTGATATAATCAATGGATGTAAATTCTGTTATATTAAAATGAAGAACTGATACTCGCCGTCATATTTGTTTTGAATAATTTTGAAAACTGTCCTTTAGATTGTTGGAATATTTCTTTAGTTTTGTTTGCTGTGCTGAAGTAGAGATTGAAGGCTGTTTGGTTTTGAAGAAGAAAGAGCAAGAAAAAGAGAAATTACCAAATGAAAACATTCATGGGAAAGAAAACTGCTTTAAATAAACAGGTGTCATCATCAGAAGAAAAGGGGGAAAACCCACAAAAAAAAAACCAACCAAAAAGACACCACACAAGCCAGAAAAAAACAACAAAACCCCTCTTAAAAACAAAAGGAGCTGAACCATAGAGATATAATACATCAAATGCATTCATTTTTGAGTATACATAGATGAAAGCTGGCTGGTGTAAGATATGTGTAAGGTATCATAACTCTTCTAGTTGGTAAGTTATTAATGCTTTCTTATTAAGACATCTGCCGAGTGGCTGCTTTCTGAAACTCAGCTTCAAGAGCAGATAACAGACCACAGGGCCTTCCAAAAAGTTCCACAGGTAAATGATGGTCAAGAAACAGAAAAGTAAAACAGAAGTATTCATACTACTTTTTTCTTATTTATGTATTTTGGTTTGGTTTTTTTTTTTTTTTTATTTGTATGTTGTTGTATGTAATCAAGTTTCCTCACTTTAATACAGTTTGACCATCATAACACATGAAAATACACCTGGGATCCTTTCTGTTTATTTCATTGGGGCTTGGATTAATCCTGTAGGTGAAATACCTACTTAGCTCCTGCATTTAAGAAAATTTGAAATCCCTCATGTTTAGTAAATCCAAGTGAAGAATTACTACAACTATTCTCTTCAAATTTGTCTCTTTGTTATCTAAATTATAATGTAGGCAAAGCAATGTAAGAGAAACTTTTACTACAGGTATCATCATAGAAATGTCTAAGGCTAGGGTTTTCAAAAGCAATTTAAGGGAATTAAGGACCCAAATCCGAGAGAAATTGAAATACAGATCCAATTGATCTATTGCCTCTCTTAGGCTTCTTTTCAAAATCTTTCTCTCATTATTCCTTGCCTATCTATTTTATTCAGACTGAACTCTGCAGTCCTCACTCAGTGAAAACCTCCATTACTGCTAGACTGTCAAGGCATCATGCAGAACAGTTTACTGATTCAGTAATAGAGAAATCTGAGCACCTAGCAGTGTTCTCTCATCACTAAGGTCATTATATCAAAATCAAAGGGAAAATGAAAAGAAAGGAATGTTAACCATTTGTCTGACATATACAAGACATATTTTTCAATATTTGAATTATAATTCTCTATTTTGACTCAGTGTCTGAGAATGTGGGATAGGTCCCAATATGTGGTGGATTCCCAGACATTTCTGCACCTGGCCTCTTGGCACTATGTCAAAAAGTGACAGGGCAAATCTTAAAACTCAAACATGAGATCCAGAAAGCAGAGAACCTAATAGATTCGTTAGCGCTCAATGACCAACTTAAAAATCTTTCTGGAAAATTCTCACTGGATTTCTCACCCTCAGAAGTGAAGGAGCTGAAGGAAAAACTGAATGCAGAATTTTCTCTGAACAATGTTGTGTAAAATTCGGTCACAAAAGACAGTGAATGGCACATAAATATCTGAATCTAAGTGCCTGTGCCCTGTAGGAGTGCGGAATGTGTCCTGTTGCTGTTACCACCTGTGAACGAGATACAACATGGGCTGGCTGCAGGGACCTGTGTCTCATTTGTTAGCATTTACTTCCATGTCTTGGCGAAAAAAAAATGAGGCATTTTCCTCAGTACTTTTGATCTTTAAAGACTGCTTAAGGGAATCACAAATCTTGCTTTGCCATATTTTCTTGTCTGATTGCTACTTTTTCCACACATTCTTTTCAGGATACTCTTTCAAGTCTTAGGTTACAACTAACCTGTCTCTCTTAAAGCACTTTTTTTTTGTTTGTTTGTTTCTTCTGTTTTTATTTAAGATCACGCAATGTTTATCCTCTATTTAGCACCTGCATTTATTCCCCTGCAGGAACAATCACATCATGACTCAAGCGTCTTAAAGAGTAATATCACTCTAAGTAAAAGAATTTAAAAGAAAAGTAGATCTTAAAAGTAAACAGTCTATGTTCAGGCCTGCCTTTCCTTAAGGTGTGCCTTCCTTTTGAACAAGATAGTGACCAATATGGTTTAAATCTACCCAGAAAATCTCTCTATCTCTGTGTTGAGTTGCTTTCCTACTTGACAATCCCAGAATTTCTCCCCATTAGAATGAGAAAATACATTCATAAAAGAAAATCTGGCAGCACCATAAACTTCAGCTTCATCTGACAGCATTAGAAATTCTTTGGTGAACACTGAAGATACACTGGAGATAAGACTGCATTTAATTCGTGATGTACAGAACCATAGGAAATTATTTGCTGAACAAACCAGTTTGTTGTAAGTTTTCATATCTCCATTAGCCACATTTCAAGATTTGAGTTTGGTTGGTTTTTGTCTTTTTTTTTTTAACCAAATACCAATCGGTGGCATATGAGACACATAACTTCTTAAAAGGACGCCAGTTTAAACATTTAAAGTTTAAATGCTTAAACTTTAAACACCAGTTTAAGATGCTTAGATCTTAAACAAATACCAGTTTAAGATCTCTTCAGAATGCAAACCAAACCACAGTGAGTATACTGAGAGATCACCCTCACAATCATGTTTCTGATCTAAGAAGGAGAGAGAATATAGATTATGAGATGATCCAGGCAGATGTTGCCAAATCTCACAACAGAACTGTGTCATGAATGCATGGCGAGATGAACTGTGAGCTGGGCACTCCTGCAGAAAGGCAGAGAAGGTCTGAAAGCATAGAGAAATGAGATACAATACAATGAGATACAATAAAAGATTTTATACTCTATTGCTATCCCTCTCCAAGACAAGGAATCTTAAGCTTTAAGGAGAGTTTTTCATAATGTTCTCCTTGTCCCAGTTCACCATCACTACTGTCAGAATTTACCTCAAGTGGCTGAAAGCTTCCAAACATCTTTCCTTGCAAATCTGTCTGAAGAGGGAGACATCCATTCTTGAAAAGAGAAAAATAAGGTTATGAACAGAAGGGCATTTGTGTGTATTCAGGGAAATTAATGCCCTTTAAAATGAAAAATGGGTGAATGCTGTTAATAAATGATAACATGAGATATGTGATTTATTTATATATAGATGTATAACTAGATTAGGATAAATATCATGGCAGACTGAGAGAAAGTGGAAAAAAAATCAAGTCAAACTAGTGCAGAAATAATTATAGGAAAAGATGAGAAAGTACACTGTAAACATACCCTCACCATTTCATGGTGAGTAAAATGCAAGAAGTACAATTGAGCAAAAGCAAAGATCAGTAGAATGAATACTGGAAGTAGATCATCTTTCATTATGTGGAAACTCCTGCTTGAAGAACCAGGTTATTTCTGCTATAGATCAAAGGATCAAAGACTGGTATCAATACTATTCTGTAAATTATCTATGTGTGTTGTCAGTCTCTTTTGAGTGCTCTTTTGCTATGCTGAGAGGAATACTCTTTTGTTCATGTTGAAGTAAAATGTTAACAATTATTGAGGCATAAAAGAGGAAAGATTTAATGCCAGTAGAAGAGCTAGATATTGGAAAATTTAGTGTAATCTTTTCACACTGTGGGAAAGGTAAGCCAATTCAAAAAAAAAAAAAAAAAAAGAAGCCATAAAACAGACTAAAAAGAACAAGTGGGATTGACTGGGATGATGAAATGTGGAAGGAAATGAAAATGAGAGGGAAATAACAAACCTATACAATAGCAAACCTATACAACCCCTCTGCATAGCTGCCAAAAGTTATCTGAACCAGCCTCACAGCAGACATATAGAATCATATGGGCAAAAGGACTAGCACACGAACCATATTAAATTTTAAAAAGAAGGAAATAAAAGACTTTATGGGGGAAAATGATTTAATTTTTTAAGGCACTGGAAAGTATTTATGACTTTTTCTGTAGAATCTTTTGAAAAGAGATTACTCTGTAAGCTACTCATTCTTCAGTCTCTTTTGTTCTGTCACTATTTACTGCCTTTGTATAGCTTTTTGGCTATGTTTTTATGTCTCCTAACTTTTAAGAAGCTTCCCATTCCCCAAACAGTGAACAAGGCTGAAACTTGGGTCTTCATCTCTGAGGGAACCCCTCTGGATAATCGATTGCCAGGCTGCACTATTAGCTTTTGGAGATGGTTAATGTGAATAACTTGTTAAAAGGGATTCCTAGCAGTAGTAGTGCTTTGCTATCTGTTAATTTCTGAAAGTTTTGGGTTAAGGATTGTCTTACCCGAGGGAAAAAATTGTCTTAGTTATCCTTTTAAAATATATTTCAGAAAGTCGTAAGCAGCACATTAAAATCACAACTCTATAAAATGTAGAGGCAGTTTTGTCACTGATTTCAGAGACACCAGGGCTGTAATTTTTGAGATTATGTCATGAAAATAGGCATGGATGTACGTGCTTATGAATGTCTGACTGAGGAGGATTACATCTCATCTTCTAGTTTAATAACTCATTGGTGACTACTAATATTTTTCCTCACTTATTGTTTAACATCACTCATAATGCACAGCTTAATGAAATACAACATTTCCTTGGTCCCAGGAGATGGACAACTATTCATAAAAACATACATGCTTATGACAATGCAGTAAAAAACACTTTATATGGAAATCAAACTATGTTGTTTATACAACACTACTTGTTAGCATAACGTCAGCTACATTGATGTTGTTGTAAAATTCACCACTAATATTTAGAATATATATTGCCATAAATTTGGAGGACTAAAGAAGATGTTTTAAATGAACTTTCCAAAGTTCATTCTTGCAAATTCCCGTATCTGCTGGCCAAAACTGGCATGAGTGGGAACAACACTGAACAGGATTATACTCTTTTCAGGTATCTTCAGGGTGAAACAATTAAAACTATTTCTTGACATAATTTTGCAGAGCTAACAAGTCAAATATTGCAGTGAAATTTTTCTATGAAGTAAAATCCTGTGCTTATTTTTTCCATGAACTTAGCATGTGGCTTCTGCTTAAAAGTCCCATTTCACAAATATAAATGGCAGATGCTGTTGATCCACTAGAGTTTGAACAGTGCAAAAGAATGTCTCCTTTAACACTAGCCATTCTGTCATGTCACATTAGGGACCCTTTCCTTTAGATTGTGCCAGCACACAGCTCCAGAAGATACAACATCAGATGACTGGACAGATGAAACATCAAAGCCAACTCCAGTGACTAAGTTACCTGCTGCCAGTCTAGTGTTTGAGCTTCAGAGTCTGCAGCTGAAGCCCTGCTAGAGCCAGAGAGAAGACAGCTGGAAGCCTCTTGGCACCTTACTGCCCACTAATTTCAATATGTCCCCCAGATACTGCAGGAACCAAGCTTGTGCAGGAGTTTTTAGAGAGTATTGAATTAATTAAAGGAATATTTTTCAATATCCGCAAAACAGAACAAGCTTTTACTTTATAAAAAAATCATTGCTTATGAAGTTAGTGTTTCTTAAAAGTACTCAAATGTCAGTCACAGAAACCAAAGGTCTCTAACTCTTTAACAGGCATAGCACAACAGCAAATGTGAGGTTCCTACACTTAATTTCCTTTAATTACCTACCATAATTATATTTTGTGACCTAGATAAAGTATTCCTAGAAATGTAGGAGATGTGCTGTTTCCTGATAAATGGTTCCAATGCTTTATGTGCAAAGTCTTGGCAGCTCAACAGTTCAGTACCCTCTGAATATGCTTTTGTCTCACTTTTGTTAAAATCCAAGGTAGAAAAGAACATTTTAGGTCATCATGTTCATTGCCCTGCTGTCACAGGCAACATGTCATACAACCACCTCCTTAAATATGCAGCTCTCAGAAGGCAGGTTGTTATTTGTGCTTACTGGACTTCCTGGATGTCTAACCCAAATCTACATTTTACTGGAGTTCAAGAATATTCTCATCCTCAACCCGTTGCTACCCAGTGTATAGCCATTCATTCCGATGCCAGCCTGGCCTAGCTGTTGTTTATCTTTTGTGTAATTTGTATGGGACAGTCACATTCCCTTACATCCTTTGCTAGACTAACCACATAAAGATTTTCAGTTCTTTCTTGTAAAATAAGTTGTGTTTTTCTGATCACCTTACATTTTATTCTGTTCAAGGCTTGAATAATCTTTCAGGTAGCTGAAATGGCTAAGAATGGCAACTCTTGGCAGGTACTTTTGTTATTGTTATGTCAATATCTATCCAAATATCTATTCAAAGGGAAAAACACAACCCTGTCCTATTTTAAGTGCACAAAGAAGGCCATAACTTCTATGAGAATCTGCCAGGCCTGAAGACATTGGCAAATGCTCTACACATTATTATTGGAAGGACAATGAATTTGGATGAAGATTCCTGAACAGATCAGTTGGATAATTTGTTGCCTGTGTTTGAAGAACTCTGTGTTGGCACTTCTTTCATAATGAGTTGGAATAGATCTTTCCTAACAGCAGCTAAAGTTTAATAGGTTTCATAAATACTGTGGAGAAAAACAACCAAAAAAAAAAAAAAAAACCACAAAAATAAAAATAGAATTATTGAGCCTTCCTGACTACATATATATAAAAAAATAAAACTATCCTAAGCATTTTGATACGGCCTTTTCCCAAAGAGTCACTTGATAGAAAAAAAATGTTTTACAGCAAGGATTGTCTACTAAACAACCTAATCAAAATATTATTAAACAATTACACTGCAGTAGGCTGTTTAATGAAGTGTTTTCAGTGCAGTTTGAACGTTAATAGCAACAGTGTTAAGCTGCTTTGTGCTCTGTGTATCAAACAGCCTGGCGTAATGTGAGCTGACTAACAGCCAAATAAAATCTTGAAGCGCCTTTGACAGACAATATACTTGTGCCAGTCTAAATCTTGTCATGCATTATTATTGAACATGGAAATGAAAAAAAAAAAAAAGGAATGTCAAGAGCTCCTACATAGTATATATCATAGTTAGCTCCATGATAACAGGGGGCCTCCTTTGAATCTGAGCAGGAATTTGAAGCTGTATGTTCTGTACCTGTGTGGAAAGAAAGTTTAGATTTCTGTTCAGATTCAGCAGCTCTCCTGGGCTGTAGCTAAGGGGTGCTGCATCAGCATGTAATTTACAGATAGTCACTGGTTCCCAAAGGTTCAATTGGCTTTAAAAGAAGAGAGAAATACTCAAGAGAATGAGGAAATGGCCTGTTTGAATCTTTGCTGACTAAAACTTTTCTAAAGCTCAGTATCTCTGAGATTTTTGCTTTTTTTAGCAAGAAGCCAACAATAGGATATCCAGCCAATCTTAAACAGAGAAATAGGCAGAGTTTCAAGAGTTCATCCCCAAAGTAATAATCTAAATTTCATTAAGGAGATCCATTCTTACTGAATATCAACAATGAAGGAAATTGATAGGGTGTGAAAACACAGAGCCAAATTTAGATTTAAATCTGGACTTCCCAGGGATGGGTTACATTACCACTAACATAAGTGGGCTGAAAAAAAGGTGGATAGTGTGAAAATTTGTAACATTCCAATAATCTTATGTAGCTAACCCAGCCACAGGACTTAGATTAATGGCTGATGAGCTCTGGTGAATCATCTTTAAAGATAATGTAAAGTTACCAACAGTTCTACCTCTCTGCCACCCTAAAGCAGAGTTGTCCTGTAAGAGACAATGTCTATACTTCAGCTTATCTCAGTTGAAAGTCCACATCTTATCAAACTTCCAGTAGAAGTGTCTTTAGGCCAGGATGCTGTACTTTGTGCTGAAGCATCTGAGCTGAGGGCATTCTTCCTCTTCTAGTATCTCTGCTGCATATAGTGGGGGAAGAAGCATAATTTTTCACTAGTTGACAGAGTAAATATCTAAGGACTACCACTGTAAAATGGCTTGGACATTGCCTTCAAATTGGGCTTGTGTCTATATGGGTCCCTAGATCCTGGGTGTTTCACAGTGGCATAGTCCAGAAGCCTTCCAGAAGCAATGAGCAACTCTGGCCATCCACCTCACATTTAAGGGGAGGCTGAGCTCCAAGTGTTCATTTCTTTTAGTCCCAACCACTTCTGCCTTGCCTCAGTGTTTCTGTAGCTGCCCTTTTCCAGAAATGTGTGTGGGTTTTCAAGATTGTATCACAGCCACAGCAAGACTGGAGCTGTTGATGTTAAGATGTGGGTAACAAGCACTGTTACTATGGCAAAGCATAAAGTCATCTTACAGCTGTAAACGTTGCATAGTACAAAACCTATTGTGCTGTGGAGAGAGGGGCAAGTTGCAGCACAGATGTGAGAGTGCAGGAAAAGTTGGTGAACTCTAAATCAGTTACACAGCTGACTTACAACTTACCCTACAGCAGCTTGTTCAGTTTCTTACAACACCTAATAATTTTGTCTTCTTAAAAAAAAAAACAACCAACCAACCAACCAACCAAACGAACAAACAAACCAAAAAAACCCTAAACACACCAAATTTAATTCAAATTCTCTTGAAATGTGGGAGAAATTGCTAGGCTGAAGAATTTTTTCTTACTCACTACCGAAACCAACAAAGTTGGAACAATGTTTTGTCTCTCTTTTCCAACTTAGCAACACAATGCACCAATTACAGTAATTCTCGCTTCTAAACAACTTCTTCCTCCACTTCCAAAAATATCTTTTTCCACCCACCATCAAAGTGTTTCCTAATAGCAGAGAGAGAGCCCTAAAGGGGTGGTTGCCATGAGATAATTGGATGACATACTCCTGAGATCTGAAGTGTCGGAGGCATGGCTTAGCTGTGCTTTGCCTCACAACACCCCAGGGATGTGATATAGGCAATTGAAGTTTCTGTTTCCACTTACGCCTCATTGCCTC
>JAOXNG010000021.1:82920671-82932914 GCA_028566535.1 Scolopax minor
AATACAGAGGTACAAGTTTTAGGGGCTGCAGCGCTCACCGCTGCCGCTGTCCGCGTGAAGCTCGCATTTAGTAAGTTTACTGACTTACCAATGGCCTTGGACTTCCTCAGAGCTAGATGCTTGAATTTCTACCTATTTCCACTGTAGAGATAAGGTCTACACAGTTCAAAAAGGGTCAAGATTTACTTAGGAACTGGTAGAGACTTCCCTCCCATAGCTCTCCTTCACTATAAAAAGGTTAAATGTGATGTGATGCTCAGGAAAGCCAAATTAGATCCCAAGTCTTCAGTTCGTTGACCGGCATTTATTAAACTTCTTGTATGGGTCACAACCTAGGCTATGGCTTTGCATTGTTATTTAGAAATTTTGCCAGAACAAAGGCTTTGCACTGAAGTGTACTGTCTGAATACTCATGGCATGGCTTTAACACTTCACATGGCTTTTTTCTGGGATCCAGTCATACTGCCTGAAGAGCTACCCCAGAAGTATTTTACCTTCGTGCTGCTGATAGATTTATCTAACAAGACAGGGGACTCAGCAGAGCATGTGGCAGGTTGGCATTAAAGTGCAAGGTCTACTGAAATATTATTTCAAGTCTACGGGTCAGTCAAGTCAGGCCCAACCTTACAACCTCCATTTTGCCCGTAGGAGTGGAGACAACTTCATCTCCCTGAACCTTCACACCAGGGGAGCCAGTGAGTATGTCCCAAAGTTTTGAATATGTATCTTCAGACTTATAGAACATGAAGCTAACTGAGAAGTCAAAATTTGAATGCTGTCTTGACATGAAGTTAACGCGATTCATGCATACCAGAATATCAGAGACATTACACATGTAAAATAATAATTGTTTCAGTATATATTATGTAGTTATTTTCTACTAAGAAGTAGAAAAGATATGTGTGATAAAAATTTATTTTAATCATGCATTCTGGTAGTTTAGACAGTGCCTGTTTCCTTCACACTGACTTGAGACACAGACTGCCTTTTAAAAAGAAAAACATTTATTTTTTAGTTGTACATAAAGTATGACTCATTTTTAGGATTATACTGGTAAGGATTTTCTTTTTTTCCTCCCCCAAACTTTAGCTTTCACCAGAAGGAAAGTAAGAACACGCCATTACAGTTAAATTAACTAGATGACATACATTTGAGAAAAAACAAACAAACAAATCAAACAAAAAAAAAAACAACAAAAAAAGACTAAAACAAAAAAATGCCACCCTACTACAAAAATCAATTTTAGAATGCCTCATTATGAATTCCTTACCCTTCCAGAACATTTTAAAGTATTTTCAATTTACAGGTTCATTGATGACAGATTGCTTCATTAATTGTGGCTTTTTTTTTTCAATATATATATTTTTTAAATGTCCCTGCTGCGAATGGCATTGGAAAACAAAGTGTTATACTGTCATCCTTAGAATTTTGAAAATTAGTACTATTTACAGAAGACAACATCAATATACTTTTCAGTCATTCTTGCATTTTACACAGCTTTTCAGATGCTGAATGGCAAAGTCTTAAGTGCAAGAACACCCTCATTCTAAAGTGAGTATATCTGTACAGTATATAATGCCTCTGATAAGTAACCAAGGTAGTGTTATGACATGTTACTGAATACAGTACAATTTCTTCACATCACAAAAATATTGAGACACATGTTTTCATTGTGTGGAAAGTACAGGTTAGGTATGTAAGAAGAGATAAGATGAACTTTGGGCTCATCTTTTGAAAAGAAGCTTTATTTGATTGAATATCTGCCATGGATTAAGAGTTATAGTATTTGGCATCCTAGGTGGAAGGGACAGCCAACTTTCTCCTTAATGCTGCTGCTGCCAAAAGATGCTTCCATTAAATTTGAATAGTGAGGATAAAAACTGAAGTCAGGGTATTTTCAGAACTGGTCATTAACTGCTGTTGCTTGAATGTTGGATGATCTTCCTTAGGCAATAATGAGAGTATTAAGGAAGAGACACACAAAGCTGAGAATAAACTTTTCTAAATGAGCTGAAAAAAAACCCACTCATGTAAGTCAAGACTAGCAGGGAAACCATAAGGTTGAAATCTCAGATAATTTTATTAAAGCAAAGGATTAAAGTATTAGTAAAGTCAGTGGGAGTGTTATTATTTACTTTTGAGATGGTTAGATCAAGTCCTAGTGCCTTTGTTCTGGAAAAGGAAAGAGGGGAGAGAGCAATGAGGGATAAGTGAATTAAAGACTGAAATATGAGGTAAAAGAGTTTTGCTGCAAGAAATGCCTTTAGATTTAGAACTTGAAACTAAGATCACTTATTTTCCAATTTATGCTGCAGGACCTAGCACATGAAGTGCTGTAGAAAAGCGTTTTACTGTCTTCTGGGTAATTTGTTTCTCAATTCCGGGATATTTTAGCATCATGAAGCATTAAAATGTACATGTATAAGTTCTGCAACCTTTTAAAGTTTTCCTATCCCCCGTGGAGAGATACTGTAAATATCCTTGACAACTGTAATAACTGGACATTGTTAGAGCGATGCTAACAGAGGGGGTTAACAGCTTGTGCGTGTAGGAAATACTTGAAGTCAGACAGAAAGCCATTATTATGACCTTGTGCTGACCACATTCTATGAAGTGTTACATGATCAGGGACAGGGAAGTTGCTTAATGGAAGTTATATAGTAGCTAGATGTATCCTTGTCACACTTCATCTAAACTGATACATTGCAATGGTCCGCACTGCTCAGACCTGGCAATTACTGTCCAATTCCAATCTATTCCACACTGCCACTATAATGAAAAATAATTAGGAGCCTGAAAATGAGTTTTCACATGAAATGGTTTCAGTGCTTGGACACAATCGCCTTTGGCAGATGGCTTTGGGTTTGCTTTAATATAATAAAGACAGTTAATCATCTCTAAAGAGTGCACAGAATGAATAAACTTTTAACACTACTTTCTCCTCTGAAACTCTTATATTGATCAAATGTTTAACGCTGAAGAGTTCAAGTATCTATAGGTGAGTGTTCTTAAATAGCTAATACCCAGGAATCTGCACACATTCTGATACAACCTGGAGAAGAACCAAATTAACCTGGGGGCCAGTTTCTTGATACTGGAGATTAGAAACCAATATCAAAGACCAAATAAAATAAAATATTACTTTCTTAAATGTGGTAAAAATACAGATCTTTGCAGTGTTTTCATGAACTCTGACTATGAAATTGTAGCTTACCTGAACTGCAGGAAATAACATGACATAGTAGTAGTAAGATTATTGATAACTTTCAGAAAACATGTGTGCCCATTGTAGTCAGCACAGAAATTGAAAAGAGTGGGAAGCATTTAATCTGGCTTCAGTGATCTGCAGTGCAGTTGTTAGTCACTTTTGGGTCGCTTTGTAGCCAAGGTAGAGAAATAGGCACATTTAAAGGTGCAATTGGTATGACCTGTATGAGATGCCTACCTTTGGTTGAGATGAATTACACCCCAGAAGGCATATCAATTTCTCTTCCCTGACTATACAGGTAGCCCAGAGCGATTAGCTCAGATGTAGATGTCAATAGTGTTTAAAGTTAGATTCAATAAATCTGCCTTGAATAGCTGTTTGATTTTCATTAAACTGCTTGCTAGGTTTTGTAACAGTTTTGTGTATTTGTTTTTGATGTACCAGTTTAGAAACACTGAATGATGTCTCATATATATGTTATAAAACAATCGGTGTAATGATCTGAATACAGAAGGATGGATAAAAGTCTTTCCATTGCATCCATTGGACGATGAATCATACATCTAAGCAGTAGTACTAGAAAATAGACATATTGTTCTCCTGGCAAGCAAAAAGAAAAAAAAAAAAAAAAGAAGGTAGTTCACCCCTTTTCCTGAAGAACTTAAATAAACAAGACAAAACCATAGTGAAAGTTATATGACATGTTAGCAGATGAAGATAACAAAGACTACATAGCTGTGTAGTTTTTGATTATTTTCTGTGGAGGAGGGATTAGCTAAATGGAAAGAGATGAGGAAAGAGCTGTAGACAGGACTGCAATGGGGAAAAGAATATAACATGGGCCAGTGTTACTGTTAATGAGTAATGGGGCTGCTGAGATAGAGAACAGCTCAAACAGCAAGATACCAAAGGTAGGAGCCCTGGAAAACTATGGAAAGTATTTCAAATGTCCCAGAAATTATTTTGTCTGTTTCTCCTCAATACCTCTTTGGTTTCTTTCTGCAGTTTTTCTCCCAGGCCACAGGGCAGTGGGAATAAGGAGCATGTCATTTCAGTCATAATCTCTGTCAGAGAGAATTGTTTTCCCTTGGAAACATCTGGTTACAATGTCCCCAGTGAGGCCCCTCTTCTTCTGTTCTGCTTCTCTGCAGAAGTCCTTGTCTTTGATTGCTTCTGTAGCAGCTCAGTTATATTAAAGGGGGAAAAAAAAAACAGAGAAACAAAAAAAAAAAAAAAAAAAAAAAAAAAAAAAAAAAAAAAAAAACGGACAGAGAGAGACTAATGAACAGATCTCTTAAGAAAAATCTATACAGGAGTCTGGATGATATTTTATACTTTTCAGTTCATGATTGATTAGCAGTAGCAGAATAAAAATAAATGATTCACATTATTTTCCACTGGAAAACATTTGTAATAGGCCCCTTGATTAGTCTGCCTTTCTGAATGTTTGTAATTATTTACTATATTCATTAACAAAATAATTAATTTTAAAAATACAATTTATTGAGTACATTTAGCAAGTTATTCAACCAGTGCTTGGAAACAATGTTTATCTGGTTTTTGTTGTTTGGTTTTTGGGTTTTTGTTAGGTTTTTTTATATTATTATTATTTTTTATTTTTTTTTTTTTCAATGAGGTAAGAATTCAGCATTTTATAACCATGTCAGTGACTAGGAAAATAATGTTGTATTCCAATAGCCTAATTAATGTAGAAAACTAGCAACATTTAACCTACAGGTTTAGATAAAATAATGTAATGTTTACAACAAAAATACATCTTTTCAGCTGAATTATTAAGTGAAGCTCTAAATTGTCTCTTACAGAATTAGCAGTCATCAGTGTTCTAGGTTTTTTCTTTCATTTGCACATTATTGCTTTGTTTACTTAGTCCTGAAAACTTTTGACCTCTTTTTAGCTACTTCCCCTTTACCTTTTGACATCTTTTTACCTTCTTACTAGTTCTGCAAATATCATCCTTTTCTGACACAAAGTTAGGGTCTTAAGGCTGTCTTATTCCAATAGATATTTTGTAATTTCAGTTTAAAATTGCCAAGTGAGATTGTAAGTAGGAATAATGAAAAAATCAAATAACTTGATTACGTATTTCAGTTTAATTTAAAACCCCATAATTATTTATCAATCAAGCAGATTTATTAGAATACTCTTTTTGGAGGTATGTTGAATCCAAGTGGCTTGAAGACCGATGAGTGTAGTTCACGTAACAGTTCAGCCTTAATTGACTACATTGACTATCAACCCAGTTTCTTGTCATAGACATCTTTTGCATATTTTTTTTCTATACAATCTGAAGATATTCATGTGTCTGACACTGATCCTTTCACTATGACTTTTTTTCTAATTGTGGAGATAGCTGCTTTCTACAAAACTGTATGGACATTACTGGCTAATAACATATAACAAAAGATATGATGAAAACTCTGCCTTTTCAGACTTGTAAATTTCTCTCAGTGTTGAAAACTCATATAAAATACCCATTTGATTTCATTTTATAAAGACATTTCTTAAGAAATTTCATTTTATGCCTTCATATTCCATCACCTACTTTTAAAAAAAAACAATTCTGAAAACCTTGCAAAAGCATCACCAGCCTTGGTGGTGATGACACCACACAGTTTGATGTCATTGGCAAACTTGCTGAAGGTGCACCCATGTTGCATCCCAACAATGAAGAAGTCAGTTAAAAAAGTCAAGAGGCCTGCATGAATGAACGAGAGGCTCCTGGACAAACTCAAACACAAAAGGAAGCCTACGGAGGGTGGAAGCAAGAACAGTTAGCCTGGAGGAATACAGAGAATCTGTCTGAGATACCAAGAATCAGGCTAGGCAAAGCTAAAGCCTAGAATTAAGTCTGGCCAGGGACACCAAGGTCAACAAGAAAAATTTCTTCAAGTCAGTGGTAAAAGGAAGACTAAGGAAGATGTGGGAATAAAAAGATTAGACACATAAATAGGGGTGTTCAGAGAAATCATGGGGAAATTCACTACAGTTATTTTAAAGGGACGTGCATTTGTAAAGTGGTAAGAGAATTTAAAATGCAGATAATTTTTTGCTCTTTTTTCCATCTTTTTGGATTAATCTCCTGATCATGTTGGCTCACCATGAATCTGAACCACCTGCATGCAAAATATTACAACCATTTTGGTTTTGGGTTCTTTTTTGTTCAACAGATTTTCAGCTACATTATCTATATTGAGTAATTTGGTTAAGAAAATGGAAAAGGGAATGAATTAAAAAGACCTGACTGAGCAGTGGAGAAGAATCTTTCCATTCTGCAAATAAATGACTTTAGAAACTAGACCAATTAGTAAGTCAGAGGCATATAAGTAGGAGTGGAGGCAGTGGGGAGGAGGCAGAGGTGGAGGGGAAACAAGACTGTCCAAATAAAACATGTTTCCTTTGTGTTTTTCAACTGAATAATGTAGAAAATGGAGAACAACAAATTTAAGATAGATAAACTTCAGAGGGCTACTGTTGGCATGATTCAAATAATTTGGTAGAGCATGTTAAGTGATAGCCTGTCTGAAGGCATATTATGGTACAGTTGGGAGAAAGTTCTTAAACCAGACACGTCTGAAACTATTCTGTTGCAACGTGTGAGTTCCGTAGATATAAGTAAAATTGTCCCTATATTTAGAATACAGAAACCAAGAGATGTAGTCACACTTATGTCATCAGTAAAAGGTGTTTGTGAAAAGTAACTACGATAGTGCTGTATGAATCCCGTGGAATACAGCACCAGTGTAGGTGCCAATTTCATAATCACAACTATTAGACCGCACACAACACTCTGGCATCAATGACAATTTTTCCACTAGAGGATTCATCTAGTGCTTAAACAGCATCTTCTCTGTTACCATTTTCCCTGTGGAGCTGTGTCGTTGCAGATGGGACACAGGTCCAGTATGTTATAACTGTAGTGTATGAAGTATGTATTTCTTCACTAAGTATATAGGGTGTCTATTTTATATTGATTGCCTCATAGAATGGCATGCAAATAAATAGCTAGCAGACACTAGCAGCTTTAAAAGAAAATGTGTAAAACTTTAAGATATGTTGAATATATGTATAGGAACTAAATGTTCCATAAATTCACTTTCCTACACCATATGTATAAATCCATTTAAATCTTGCATGCATAGCCACTGAGATTATAATTTATATCTCTACGTTTTAGAGGACATCCCTTGACTGATTTTATCCTTAAACATCCATGACAGCTTTAAACATTTTATGATCAGTGTATATATGCCGACTGAAGTTTAAATATCACATTATGGATTTAGCATTAGAAACAGAAGTTTATTCTTCTGTCATAATACTACTTCTGCTACATAGTTAAGACAAACATAACAAAGTACTAAAAGCATTGTTTTCCATGCCAGAGTGTAAAATGTTCATACAGAGTACAAGATGGTGGTTCATTTTCCAGTAGAGCTGCACTCTTCAACCACTATTGTCACTGTCAAATGCTATGCATGCTTCTTTATTTTAATTTAAACTGAATGAGAGAAAGGAGAAGGGAAAACTTCGTAGATTAAATGGGGCCAGAATCTTCATCACTTTCCCCAAACTTTGACCTATTATTTATGAATTCAATAATATAGAGAATAAAGTTTGTTGTGCATCTTTATGCATGCTACATACATTTCTGAATAATGGCAAGGATATTAAAAATAGCCAAGCTGTGCATTATGTCTTCATCAACAATTTAAATTAAAATGAAAAATCCTTGGTTTTTTTCCTTACATCATCATTTGTGGAATTTAAAATTATAGTTCCATTTGAAGACATCAGACAGAACGTGCTGATGTTGTCACTGCCCATAGAGTTAACCTATATAACATCACATGCCAGGAGCTCTTACTGGCCCGTGCGGTAATGTGATACGATTGCTAAAACCTCAAATTCCGTGCTTACAATCAATTTTTACAATCAGATTTTGAGCAGACATAATTTTTAGAGCTACAAATCATTTCTGCTTGGTACTTACGTCCGACTCACGTCTGATTTCAGATTACAGAAGAAAATACTGAGCATTTGTAATATTGATTTGGGGGGAAAATAATGAATTGCTCTGACTGACTAGATAATTGCATGTTGGAAATGTACTTTTTCTCTGTGTGTTGTTTTCCAACACCCTACTAACCAATGAATAATTATTTCAATTGTTACTTTCATTTTAATATAACTTCATTTTTATTATAATGGTTTATGAAAACATAGTATACATTTCTAGATGCAATTTCATATTTTCATTTTATTTACTTTACTCCAAGTATTTTTCAGTGGAGTAGGTAAATGTTTCAGATACTTAACCTAGACAGGATTTTTATACTGTATATTTCTTTCTTGCTCTATTACCTGCAATCTATTTTATAATGCACGTTTTTATTGATAAGGATTTGTAGTGTGAAATAAATGTTTAGGATGGGATTCGTGTTATCTAATCTTAGCAGTCGACATTGCTTATGTTTGAAGAAGTTGTTCGAACTGTTTGGAGTAAAAACTATAGAATTAAGTAGTTTTAGGTAACATATCTATATCAGATTGTGGATAGCATCAAATGTTTCCCCCTCTCCACTAATTATGAAGTGTCTAAGCAGCTACTTTACATTTATCTATGTGATAGATTCAGATAAATCTTTCTGGTCTGATAAATCTCAGCCAGAGTCTTAAATCCTGAGTTGAATTTGTGAGCAGGGGCAAGGCCATAACATACGCTCAGATGAATGTACACTCACGTGTATGTGCATTTGTGTGAGAGTGTTTGTTGTGTGTATAAATTTTAGCTTCTTTTCTGTTATTATGCATTCAGTACAGTTTTTAATTACATTATCACATGCTATTTTTGCATAGGAACCTTATTCACTCAAGGCACAGATGGATGTGTGGATATTGCTCACTTAATGAAAAGTGTTCAATATTTTGTTTTGTTTTCTTGATGCTGAATATACAGGTCCAAACTTGATTCACTACATATTTACTATAAAACCTGTTCCAGAGGGAATAGTCCCCTATGTAGATGCCAGCACTGCAGGAGTCTGCAACATATTTCATAGATATTTGCTGAAAGTAGAGTAATGCTAAGATTTTCAATTTAGGGCACCATTCCAGACTGTTCCTGAGCACACACTTCTGTGAGAATATATTGTCTTGCCGTATCTCTGGAAGATTTAACACTTTCTTCTCCCCCTCTACCATCCTGTTAGGGTCCCAGTGCCATTTTTTTCTCCACACTAGCTCCTGATTCAGTTCCAGAATTTACCTTTTTGGGTTTATTGCTGTACTTAAAATACTTTCACTTTCCTTTCCACAACTTTTTATTCCCTGTAGTTCCAGCCTCATATGTCTTATTCAGTGATTATCATTTTAACTTTAAGCCTTTTCCCTTTGCGAGCTACAGTTCTTTACTAAAAAGCTCTTAGTCCCTTTGGTCTCTCCATCTTTCACCCTTTTCATCTGTTTTGTTTGCTCTCAAACTGCGTGCTCAGTTCCAGCCTTCCTGATGGTATCTGTGTGTGTGTTTGTTTTTTTTTTTTTTGGTTGGGTTGGGTTTTTTTTTCCCCATTTAGCATAAAGATGATCCCAAACTTTTTATCTTACCAGCATTATGACTGTCTATCATAGAAGCCTTCTAGTAGCCGTCAGTGATACCTCTCATGAAAAGTGCCAGAAAGAAAATCTACATTCAGATACCAAAATCTACATACCAGATAACCTTTATTCATCATGGTATTTAAGTAAATACTAGTGTTGAAAGTTTTATCTTTTGCTTAACTGCTTTCCTAACTTTTAATCTAAACTAGGTAATATGTTTCACAGATTATATGGTTAATGGATTAAATCTAATGGATTAAATCTCTTACTATGATTATAGTAGAGTTTGTGGGTTCCTTCTTACAGAGAGGTGAATTACTTAGCCCAAACCAATGAAATGGAAAAATGCTGAAACTGTCATATTAAAATTATAAGAACAGTCACATATTCAGAGGGCAATTGTCTAGAATAATTGGATTTATCATACATGGAAGAGTTGCATAAAGGAAAGTAATCCCAAACTTTGGCAAAAATATGATGAAAAATAAAAAGAAAAAAGAATTCAGATGAAAACTTTAGCCTTTTTTTGAAAGTCTGCCACCTAAGATTGAAATGGAAACAATTTGACTTTCAAGGAATCACACAGTGGTTATTATTTAGTATATTAACTAAAAAAATCTCTTTCTTACAAAGACTTCCAGACCAATGACAAATTCTTTCCGATGTGTCAATAAGTGAAAGTCAGACAAGTCAGTATTTTTTTTTCCTGGAAATATATGTGAGGTCTTAAAATATGTGAGATTTTTAAATTATTCATCTAGTAAAGGATTTGCTGAACAGACCCAGAATGTTCAGCACCTTTTAAGATCAAGCTATGAATTATGCTAATGTCAATAATTGAAAATACTTTTAGGTTATGAAGACAAAATTGATTTATTATCTTTTTTTTAATACATCCCAGACAGGACTTGATTCCAGCTGAATCATATCAACATCTTTTGTAGACTGCATGTTTTAATGTCAGTGGATGTCCATCAAATGAACATGTTATTCTATGTATCAAAGCTCCTTACTCTGACGACCACACTATTGGGTATTTTCTCATAGTAACAGCTTATTCTGCTGGAATTGCTCAACATGGTATAACAACATATTAAATGCTCATTGGAACAGCACTTTGAGCCTGGATCATTTGAATCATAGCTGAGAGCCTCAGTTACTAGTTTGTATCTAACATATCTATGTATTTGCAGAGCAACAGCATAGCCTAGTGGTTAGGGTTCTGGAGAAGACATGGACCCATGTTCAACTGTGTGACCCAAATCAAGCAGAGTGAAAGCAGATTGTGTCACATAACTTGGAGGTGAAAACCTCTTGTCAGGAAAAGTTTTATCATCAAAGAAAAGGGTTGAGTTTGAAGTTTGGGTGGCTTTTTTTCCTCTGCTGTTTTTGTTCCATCAGTGTTTCTGACCAAATAAATAAATGAATTTCTGGCCAGATTTCTGGTTGAAATAATGTAGCATATGCTAATTTAAAATAAAAAAAAAAAAACACTTTTCCTTTCATATGGGCTCTTTAAGGCCTTATTTAAAAAAAAAAAAAACACAACACATTAAGAACAGAGATTTCATCCAAAAAGTAAAACAAATTGAGGCTGGCAGGACTGATGTGTGAAATGTTTCTACATCTCAAAACGAAACTGGGCCATTTCTTTTTCTGAGTTTGCTCTTCTGTTTTCATAAACTTTTTCTTAGCTTTTGAGCAAAGCATCCAGTCAGTCTTTAGAATGATAGATATATGGGTCTCGTGGTTATGTCTGTGGTTCCATTTCACTTCACAAATTCCTGGGATTTCTTAAAAATAAATTATAAGTCACTATTGCTGGCAATGTGTCCTAGGATAGCAGTTACTGATAACAGTATGTTAGAGGTATGAGAAGATTCCATAGACAATTTACAAAATATTTCTAGTTATTTAAACAAAACATTAGTCATAACAAGATATATTTGGCCCTGGGAAGGCCTGGGAAATCCAAATGCATGCCTTGCCAGGAGTTGCCTGTTGCCTTATGTTGTTTGCACACTCTTTAGCACTTCCAGTGAAACTTACTACTTCAAATGACAAACATGTGGCAGATTAGTAAGTATATTTATGTGACAGCATGTGCAATTAGATTCCTTAATTCAACGCACGGCACTTTAAAAAAAAATTAATGCAATCTTTTGATCATGGTCAATATATTTCAGTCTTTTGATGTAATTGTAGCTGCTAACAAAAAACCAATATATCTTTCTCCCCTCCTGTAAAAATCCCTTGTTTTGTGAAACTAATGTGGTTTGTGGAAATATTTCAATTTTGATAGAAAATACCCAACATACTACCTGTAAAAGTTCGGATAAAGCGATGGATCACTCCCATTACTTGTGCTCTAGCCACTAAATTGCTCAATATCCTAGGATATCTAAATTCCTATTTTT
>JAOXNG010000021.1:82943710-82964645 GCA_028566535.1 Scolopax minor
TGTGCCAGGGGAGGTTTAGATTGGATATTAGGAAACATTTCTTCATGGAGAGGGTTATCGGGCATTGGACTGGGCTGCCCAGGGAAGGGGTTGAGGCCCCATCCCTGGAGGTGTTCAAAAGACGGGTTGACGTAGTCCTTAGGAATATGGTTTAGTGATTATTGTCAGGATTAGGTTGATGGTTGGACTAGATGATCTTTAAGGTCCCTTCCAACCTAGACAATTCTATGATTCTATGATTTTAAATGACTTCTTTCTAAATAATTTAAAAAATAGAGGTCTGTGAGATTATTGTGTAAATAGCAATTAAACTAGCAAACAAATATAAGAAAATTATAAAGGGCAAGTAATATAGAAGATGGACATGGAGGGAGAAGAAATTATATGGAAAGTTTATGAAATAGGGAATGCAGAAAATGCCATTTAAAATTAAAAATAGATTTAGAAGTTGGAAAAAAGAATGGGTTGGAAAAAAGAATTGATTTATGCAGCATGGAAGTGTATGAATTTGTTTAGTATGTGGAATCATTTACATTATTCAGGTCTAGTGTGTTTATTACTTTAACCCATTATGCTCTGCTTCAGTGCTTAGAGTACCAACACATTAATTAAATGCTTACATTCCGTTGATTCACTTAGGGAATTTGTATATTGCAAATACTTCTGAAGCCAGACAAATAAAATATTTACATGTAAATACAGTACATATAATGCCACTTTAAAGCAAGAACGGCTTACCAGGTACAGATGTATTAGTTCTGTGGTCTGTATAATGACTTTCTCTATGACAACAGCTATTTGAAAACAATCGAGGTTTAATTTTGCTGTAATCACTGTTACATTTAATATTTAATTCTAAGATCTGTATAGACTTGGCACATGAATCAGAGCAGTAGATCTGTTTTCTTTACTCTTAGTAGTATGAATGACTAAAAAAATAATAATAAATGTTTAAAACTCCGGGCATTCTGGGTAGTCACTGTGGCACGTATTGTTCATTAATCCCAATAGCAGATTGAAGTAGGTGGATGTAAGTTACTGGTGGAGTGAACTGGAAAGGGAACTGGATGTGTAAAGAACAAAATAGGCTGCAAACAGTAATAAACTGCAGGACTGTTGGTGTAGCCTGTAAAAGTAAGTAATGAGCTAGGGTTCTCTGATGTATTGAGACTGGCTTGAAGTCATATTTTAAGATAAGTAGAAGTACTTTAGTATTTTACTTCAGTTTTTTCTTCCTTCAAAATGGATACGTGTTATAATTTTAACCCTTCTCCATAGCCAGGAATGACAGACTAACTTGTGGTGTAAAATAAAAGATGAGTTTAATATATAACCATGGGTTTCTGGCAGCTACACTGTTATACAAAGCAGTGGGCACTGTATGATTTTAGATAAAAATATGAAAAGTTGTAAGGCCAGAACAGAAAAAATAACTTAATTTTTAACTTCAGAAAAGGAGTAAGGTTTGGCAACTGGCTAACATCTCGGCAGCTTACTAAGCCCAGGATAGATATTCACACAGCCAAACTGCAAAGCAAGGTGTGAACCTCCTTTGCTAAGCTTTGGTCTCTCAGGCCAGTAGAAAAAAGTGTTGCAGAAGTTGTGGTTGCTACAGGCAAACTTGTATGGTTTTGTGAGGGCTTTTATTTCATGTTGAAAGAGTAAAAGTATCTAAGATGTTGTCTTTTTATTCCCTTGCTTTCAAAGCACTTTCCTCCACTTACAAAATTGGATACCAACACGTTGTCCAAGCTCTAACATAATCAATCTATTTCATCTCCAGTTTTGTACTCCAAGATGTCTGCTTTAATCCACCAACTTAGAAGGAACATAGGGATTTCCTCCCTATGTGCTCCCTTCTTTCCTCCCCTCCCCTGTGCTTTTTGAGGAGATAACTACCTGATGTTACCATTCTCAATCCTAGACCTTTTTCTGTGTGGGAATAAGACAAGGAAGAAAGATCAAGTAGAAGAAGGTCACTGATCCACTGAAATTAAATTTACAGGGACTTTTGAGGTGCTTTTAAAATATATATTGGTTTCTGATTACACTTACATGACCTCAGTTAGAGGCACAACATCCAGGACTGGATGATATCCTATCCTACCCACCACAGTAAGTATGAACATGTAATGGCATTGCTACAGTGAAGGACAAAGTATTTTTCATACAGTTTCTGTGAAGCGAGGACTGCAGATTGGTGCAGCAGTACCAGTATCACTAACAGACCCTGCAATTATGCTGTTTCGGAAGTTAAGGTGATACTGTGCAGCTGCTGTGAGTATTGATTGGTAAAAGAATATAATCCCAGGCACAGCTACTTTTCCACTAAGCTGAAGTGTCCTAATACCAACAAATGATCTCAAGGGAAACAGCTTTGATGTTCTCCAAAACATGGCTAACAATAAGGCAGGCTTATTGACCTGCAAAATTAGTAGCTAAACGAGTGGAAAAAATCCAGCTTCCTGTGGGATCAGCACTTGTAGGTCAGAATGTCTCAAATTTTTAAAACTGTGATTTGTGAGCCCCTATTATTTCTTTTTAATTAATGTGAGAAACACTAGAATATTACAGGTAGTTGGTACTACTACAAATGCTCTGTATTTTCTATACTTTGTAATCATTCACAAATATATACGTGTAACATACCATAGTGTAACGTAATTTAAAACAGAATAATACTGCAGGCCACCTGACAGGAAGACTGAGTGGATAAGACCCTCTATCGACAGATACGACCAGCCTCATATTTACAACCCCTCATCCTCTTGGGGGACTTCAACCACCCCCATATCTGCTGGATGACCACTTTAGAGGCAATATTAAAGCATTGTAAAACCTCCAAATACTTAAGCTTATATACTTTAGGGTGAAATTTTGTGGTTTTCTGTAGTGGAAGAATATGAGTAACAGTTTTGTTCATTCCCAACATTGCATACGGGTCTTACTAAACCAAATCTTTTCGCACTGTTCCTTGAGAGAAATGATTGTGCTCATCATAGCTTTCAAAAAAAAGAAAAGAAGCTTTCGTTTCTCTGATCAGAACAGGAAAATTGACATATGATATGGGTCTCCTATAATGAAATTTGAAGGTGAAAAAAGGTTCAGAATGTGTATAACTTGAATTTTTAATTTCATGATTTCTAAGTAAAATTCAAAAGTTTCTGCAACTTGATCTTCTAATGGCATATAACATTGTTCTTTGATACTTTTACTGACAGCATGATATGAATTACCCTAGCAAGGATTTTCCAGGCTGCTAAAAAATTAAATCATGAGCACAATTTGACTGGGGGTTTTTTGTTGTTTTTTTTTTAATCTGATTTTCTGATTATTCATATCAGCCATTCTCTCAATGATTTCTTAGCTGGACATAAACATCACAAAAATATAATTATAACATTTGAGAAGCATAGATAAATCGTGTTTGTTCACTTTGAAAATGCCATTCATTATAACATGTAACTTTTAATCTTTAGACTTTGGACACAGCCATTTTGTTGTGATCTACTGGGGCAAAATGCTGTTTGATCAGCAGCTTATTTTCTCAGGCAGTCATATCAAAACTAACTAACTAATCAGACTACTATTCTTGTCTGCTTTTCTATTTCCACTCTTTCTGCGAGTACTTCTATTAATAAAAATAGCAACAGTAATTATAATAATGTAAAACTGAAACAAAAAGCCAACCTAGCAGGCATTTATCTGCTGCAGTTGCTAATTTGCCAAGGGCATCCAAGCAACGAGAGTATTTCCAGGCAACAGCAACTTTAGAAAAGATGTGTGTTTTATTAACATTTAACTGTTACTATGCTGATGTAAGATACTGTGGTTTGACTGTGAATTGACTTTAGAGCTAACCTTCTGGGATAAATCAGGGAAGTCAAGTAATTGACTGTGGTCAGAAGTAACTCACTGTCTGTAAATTTCCCCTTGCTTTATGGTAATATTACTTTGTCTCACACAAGATTCTCCTCTCTGTGGGGAACAGTACTGCTTTTAACAGATTGAGGTATGGAGTTAGACCCAAATGACGTTGCTGGCTATATCACCCAGATTCAGAGTTTTGAAAAACTTCTTGGCAAGTTCAATTACTGTCCTGTATATTTATTTTAAAGTGAATGCTCATATAGAGTAAGTGCGTAAGAGATAGAGATATAAGAAAACATCGAGAAGGATTCATAGATCTTCACAGTCAGAAGGGTAAGGCATTAATTGTAACATGACTGAGCATAATTCCAGAAGACTCTGTAACTAAGCTAAGATGTCCTTATTTCCCTCCACACCGTTCCTCTCCCTTCTTTCCTTCTTTCACCCCAAAAGGAACAATTAATCTAGTGTTAAAGTCATGGAAGAGACAAGAAACCTCTGGTCTCCAGAGGAGAGAGGTTAGGCATGCATTAATGCAGAGGTCTATCCAGGGGATAGAGGTATCATGTTTAAGTGTAAGTTATCATGAATGGGTATGTGGTGCTTCTCCTCTAGAGAAGAACAAAAGGGTGAATGATGCTACATGCATCTATAGAAACTCTTCATCATTCTATTCATAAGCATGTAAATACACCTTACACACACCCCAGAAAGAGCAACTGAAGATCACAGAGGAGGAGCTGGTACTTGTAAAATATCAGGCCCAGGATATCACAGAGTGATATATCACTTCAAATCATAATGAATAACTTAAAGTAAAATTTAGTAAAGTGCTAAACTGGTTGCCTGACACAACCAGTTTCTCTCCCAGTTCTCTTCTTTCATAGCCTATTTCTGCAGCAAAATGAGTTGAATGCACTGTAGATACTGTCATAGTTATTTGTAACTTTTTGCTATGTAACTTGCATCTGAAGCAATAACAATGATTATGGATTTTTGTAAAATAGGTTCTACCTGTGTGCATCCTTTCCTTTTGAGTGAGGTTATATCAATTTAGTAGCTTATTTTTTCCAGTGACTGCATTTTTTTCTGTTCATTTAATATAATTAGCATTATTTTTGGCTTCCCTTTTAACTGGTAACATATCTGTTATATATCCCTCAAAGAATGTTAAAATGTGCCAAATACATAAACAAGGAATATGGACTAAATTATATTTTCATTTTTGTCGACTTAATTTAGTCTCCTATAATCCCTCTATCAATAAGTCCTACAATATTTTGTTTTCACCCATTCCAATAACATCTAAGCCATGACTTTGATTGACCTCTAAGGGTGAGTAGGTTAGGAAGAGGGAGAAATGCCAAAATATTGTAGTTTAGGATGCAAGTCCTGAAAAGCATTTTCCAAACCTTATCTTTTCAGATTATGTTTTTCCCAAGTTGTATGGGATCTAAAAGATTGATCTCTGTCTTTATTTAAAAACTGCTTGAATCAATTCTTAGAGTAATAATATTGTATAATATTTTTTTTTTCCTCTCGTCAAACCTTCATGCATGAAAAGTGTTTGAATTGCCCTACTGGATCTATGAATTCATGGACAACACTCCATGAATAATATCATGCAAACTTGTTTTCACTATCTTAATATCTGTTTTCCACCCCTGTATCACCCACTGAGACACACATCTAATGACTTACCTGCACCTGGACTTCAAGCCACTGATCACAATCATTTGAACCCAATAATTTACCCAGTTTTAGATCTGGTTCTCTGTCCACTTTTTTAATCTCCATACATAGTCAGTTTGTATATGAATATAGGAAAGTGTTGAAAACTTTACAAAAGTCATCATAGGCAACACCCAATTCTATCCCCCCATCTACTGGGCCATTACCTCATTGAAGGCACTCAGGTTGGAATAGCATCATTTTTCCCTCTGTTAATCGATGCTGACTGTTGCCTGTGTTGAACTACTTCCTACAAAAAAGAATAATGAAAAAAAACAAAGAAAAGTGCCCTTGGAAGAGTGCTTGTGAGGGATTTTTTCTTCTTTGGTACTGTCTTGTTTTGAAACATGAATTATTCAAATTTTTTAAAAAAAGAAATATGTTGAGCTCAAATACATTTCAGTAATATTTCAGTAGCATATATTGCAGTAAACCAAAGGTAATTTCACACAACTATTCTAAAATTATCTGTGTCTAGATAGTGAGTCATTTTCTTCAGAAAGTATGCAAATTAGTCCTATTGCTCCCTGTTTTTCATATGTGGTATATAGAAACGACTCATGATTACTTCTACACTGTCCAGACGTATAACAAAAAGTATTCCCATGGCAACATGAGATGGGTCTGCTCCTTGTTATCCTTGTTTCCCAAACAGCATCTGCTGAGTTTCCCTTAGAAGAATCTTCTGCAAATTAGGAGTGATCTGCTGCAGACAAGCCCCTTGGGCCTTTCACAGTTCAGTTTGTTAAGTTTCTCCAGTTGTCTGGAAGACTCCATGTGCTATCTGTTAAACTCGTGGAAAACCTAGACGCATACAGCAAACAACAAAATAAAATAATGATTAAAATGAAGAGCATGCTACCTTGCTGTTGGAAGTACAAAGAATTGATACTTGAAAATGAATGAGGACAAACATCTGTTGAAGCTCAGTTGCATTAAGACAGAGAACTGTGAAACATGTACTGATCATATTGAGCTACTTGGATGATGCTCAATAAAGGTGTGCTCTGAAAGGGAGCGTAGTGACAGATTGTCTCTCAAAACTTTTGGAGGCTGAGACCATGAAGTTTAGCAATGGTGGTGTTCAGGACTTCAACTTGTATGTGAAGCTCTCAATGACAGGAAATAGCAGTTTTCTCGTGCTTACACACAAACACACAAAAGAACAATTTAAGAACAAACAAACAAACTTCCCCCAAACCAAACTGATCAATCAAAAATCAAAGCGGAAATAATATTTTAACCTGGTTCAAGGAAGTCTTAAGAAGATTAGTGACTGTTTTAAAAATATTTCAAGAAAGAAAAATTTAACAGGAATGTTAGGGATTTCTCTTTATTCTTAAAGAATACTTATCTGAGAAAACTGAAAATTTAAAAACAGGATATGGAGGCATTCATTCTGTTTTGTAGCATTCTGTTGGCCTGCCACATGGGTGCATTTGAAAGCCTAACTTAAGTGGCAAAGTATGTTGCTAATATTAACTGACATATGTGAAGAATGAAATTGACTGTTGTGTTATATGAAGCAACCGAGAGCCATACAGAAATGTACAGTCAAAAAACCTCTTGAAATATCACTTTAAAGATATTTAACCAGAATTTTGTATTATGTCTTTTGTTTCCAGGTACAAAATCTCCCAATGAAATATGGGAGCATGCGCCTTGCAGTACGTGCGTAGTAAGTCTAATGCATCTGGATCACATTACCTCTACCAGACATGTTCAAGTGAGCTGTATAGCACATGTGCAGGTAAACTATGCATGCACAATGGTCCTTTGCTTGGAAATCTGGAAAAAAACCACCCTTTTTTTTTTTTTTAAGTCTGAAGAAAACTACAGGAAAGAAGACATATGGCCATCATGGTTTTCTTCTTGTCCTTGAGAATATGATCGCGACTTCTCTTTCTGAAACAGAGGCAGTAGATATGAATCACTCATGGAATGGTATCTGTTTTAGGAGTAATGAGGCTACAGTTCAAAGGTTTTGTGCCACTTTGATAACATATGTGCTCAACAATAAAGCCTCAGCATTTGCTGGAAGATGTTTTCTCACTTTTCTCATTTCCTTTGTTCCTTGCTTGACTTCTCTCTATTGTTTTGGAGACTTTGAATCACTAGAGGGTTAAACATTTTCAGAAGTTAATGTATCTGCCCAGTTTTGGCATTAATGAATAATGAATGAGGTACAATGTACCACGTTTCAGCAGCTGTCCTGAATGCTCTTGTTTAACTTCTCGGAAGCTTATTTTCACTTCATAGAGGATAAAGTTTTACATTTGTATTTGACGAGGTATCATTAAGATAATATGGAGCAGTGCAGCAAAGGTTGCAAGAATTCTTCTCCCTGCAGCACACAGACTTGACTGGACACAGCCCTGAGCAATCTGATCTGATCAGACCTGCTTAGAGCAGGGGGGTTAGACTAGATGGTTTCCCAGGTCCCTTCTAGCCTGGATTTTTCCGTGATTCTGCAAAATGAATTGAGTTAAGAACTGTAATTAAATTGGAGATGATCCCTGCATTGGGAAAACAGCAAATGCAGGTGATAATGAGTGCAATCATGTAAAGAATTTCTCTCTTTCCGAAGAAAAATATTTTTTTCAGGGAGAAATGTATATAAAATTCACACTGACAGGTTCAAATGATCAAATATATTTGTAACAGGAGATTTAGATAACATCAGGAATCCCTAAATTGGAGAATTGTAAACTACAGACAAAATTCAATCCAGAGCACTATGCAAAAAGAAATGGTGTGTACAGTTTTTCAGAAACCAGGAGAGTGTAATATATTTAATAGTAAAACCATACAATTAACCTGGGTCATCTTTTTTTCTCTGAGCAGTCCCTACTGGCTTCAGTAATGTCATCTATGGGTTAAGTGAATATTTTATAATATGGTCTTTAAATACCAATTTTCTAGATGGAACAATACTTTTACCAAATGAAAGAAAAAAGGAAATTTGAACTGAAAGGACTGAAAAGGTTTGAAAGGAAATATGAACACTAGGAATCACCTTAATGTTATCTTCTCAGGAAACCTGTAAAATATTTTTGATTTGTAGTTTTAACTGACATTTTTCAGAGAGATGACTTTTGAAAAATAGCTTCCAGTTATTAAAATTTAGTGTATTTATGTCAAAATATTTTTTTGCAACAACTGAAAATGAAGACCCTAAAACCTGGTGGATTTTTTATTATATTTTAAAACAAAATAAGATGTCATTTATGTGAATAATACAGTTTCTTTTAAAAATCTATTTAAACCTAGTTATGAAAATAAACAAGGAGACATGTTTCTTGTAAAATATTCCAGGTGGTGATAAAAATGTTAAAAATAGCCTTAGTACTGATTTCAGCTAAGCGCGTCAGTAAGGTATCCTATAATCATATTTACCCTCTAAGTGTAAAGACACTGAGAAAGCTTCTCCCAAGGCTATAACAGAGTCCAGAGCACAGAGGGAGTGGAGGAAGAATCAGCGTGGCTGCCTGGACAGGAGCCCAGTGCCCAGATGAGTCATTCCTCTGACTTGGAGGTTCAGGCTCTGATCCATAGGTATGAGCATATATCATTGTTTAATTAAATCTGATAACGTTGCACAGCCCAACTATATGACACCATACCCACTTAAGTTTCTGATGCCACAGCATCACTGTGCTGTTTTGCCAGGTGGAATTTACAAAATGGATTACCTCTCTTTTTCTGTTTGTGTATCAGTATGACTTCTACACTCCTTGCATAATACCATAAAACAAGAACTATATTCATAGTAAAGTTTAGGCAAGTAAATGTTCAGTATATCTGAATATAAGTTAGAACATGTTAAAATATTTTTCCATTTTCACCTCTAATTTTGATATCTTCTGAAGAAAAAAAAAAAAAACAATTATAAAAAGACCATGACAGACTGTTTCTAAATACACATGAGGGCACTAATAACGTAATTCACCCAGGATGGCACAGGTAACTGAAAGTTAGATATTTATACCTAAGCCAGTCGCCCAAGCATTCCTGAGAATCAATGAAGATAAACGGGCCTCTAGGAGGGTGATTCACTTCATTTTAAGATAGGTGCCAGCAATAAGTGAGATGAAGAAGTCTTTCAGTGTGCTTATTTTTTTCCCCATATCTCTGCTGATGTGCTTTCTTCACTTCAGATCTACATCCATGGGTATTGAGAGATGTACAGAGACTCTTCTCCACAACAGATAAAGTATTATAAAATATGTCTATATAGTAGTCTGAATCCTAATGTGTGGCACCATTGGGTCCACATTAAGATAAGGGCTAATGCTACACCATCATTTTTGGTTTCTATGCAAAGAAAACAGGGACACACAAAACAGCTATAGTTCACTAGGACATTCAGGAGCACTGAAAAACCTGAATCTTCTACAGAAAAACTTTAGTTGATACCATCTGTGAATACTGGCTAGAAAAGTTTACCAGTTACAATCACTGGACAAAGGAGTTTTCCTGGGCAAAGGATAGTTCTATACAGTTCTTGCTTATTATGCTTTTTTCCTTACCATGCACTCATGGTCATATTTGCTCATCAAATTTAAGATAAGACTGACCACTGGACTGACCTAGTATGGCATTTCTTACATTTAGTAAATTTATTACCTACATATTCAAAATAATTTAGGAAAGGAAGCCTATCATTCATGTAAATATGGCTGACAACATCATCAAAAAGAACTTGATTTATCCACATAGCTTTGTCAAGTGTTCTAGAAAAGGCAAATAATAAGCATATCTCCACATCTAAAGCATTATATTTTGTCTAAGTGGCATGAGATGAGGAGTCTGGAGACAATTACAAAGAGCACTGAAGTAATTACATCCATCTTCTCTATCCACTTTTTTTCTGCTTTTCATTATATAATTTGTACATATAAATATAATCATTCTAGTGACTGACGAATAAAAAATAAATAAATAGGGATGTGCTCTGTGGTTTATACACAACTTGTCAAGCTGGAAGGTTGGAAACATATTTCTTCTTTCATTCAAAGGAAAGCAGCTGATACAGGATACATTTCTTTATTTTTATGTGGCAGAATACTTCTCCTTAACTGTGGGTGGTGAGTTGCACTGTGGTATAGATCTGCCTCATACAGGAAATAAATATGTGAGATAATTGTACAAAGAAGGAAAAATTATTGGGGGAGGAAGCGAAGAAGAAAAATGTTTCCCGAACATCTGTTCTTCACATTACAAAGGATCAAATTCAATTACGATCCCAAGAATCATGATAAGTTCATAAAAATTACTAAACTTTAAAAATATTCTTTTTGTGATTTCTTAATCTTTGGTTCTTTAAAACTTCAAGGCTTGTATCTAGATACTTTTTTTCACAGTCTTAAGCTTGGAAACATATTTTACAAAACTCAGTTCTTAGATTTCAAAATAGTGCTTCTAAGACTTGGTATTTTTAGAAATACAGTAAGCATCAAAAGTGTTTATGAAACTTATAATGCATAGGTAGGATGTGACAGAATGAGAAATTCATCTGTAAGCAGGCATTTGTGTTTATTCTCTACAGTTCTTTTAGCAAAAAGGTACCCTGCCAGAAATGCTCATAGAACTGACAAGTTGAAGAGTCAAGAAAAATGCAAAAATACATAGATGTTTTCCCAGCAACAAAACATAGAAAAAAAGGACAGCTTGATGCTTAATTACATTTAACATTAAAAAAACTTTAATAAACAACAACAACAAAAAAACCCAAAAGTAAGTATTGAACAAAAGCCCAACATACAAACCTCATTTTTAGATTTGAGTGCATCCAGTCTGGGAAAAGAGCAATCCCACTGTTTTGTTGTTTTTGTTATCGTTTTCACTAAGAAATGAAGTCACCAAACCTGAGAAACCAATACCTTAATATATACTTTAAAGAATATTGCAGACACCTCTGTTCTGTATGGTAAGCAGAAATCTCCTGTTTGGCTCTAAGAACAAAGCACCAGAAGAAAGAACTTTAATGTTCTTTTAAAGCAGGAGAAGGAACAAACACACCTTTTTATTGACAAATGCACTCCTTACCTATCATGTGGTTCATATAAATGGATTCTCTACATAAGACAGATTCAAGCTTCACTATGAATCAGAGCAGACATTAGGGCTTACGATTTCTCAGTCTTGTTGCAGTAACACATAGGTATTGCAAACAGCGAAAGATACCAGCTTGGACACATATTTTAAAGATGTAGAAAATGATAGAACAAAAATCAAATGGACCCCACTTCCCTGGTGGTGTTGAACCATTGTTCTGATTTAGTTCTCATTGTTAGGGTTTTTTAAGGGTTCTTCTTTAAGGATTATGCTAAAACCCTCTCATTGCTCTGATTCTTTAACAAGCTTAATGGGGTAAATTTCAAGTCACTGGCAAATTTTAATTTTTTTAACCACAACTAAAAACATCCAGGTTGACATTTGTCTACTTTACTTACAGCATGGAAAGGGTTAATATGCTGCATTTAAAGACAATGTCTGTGTCTGTAGTTTTAAAACTAAGAAAAATTAATCACTGAAGCATAAAACATTGAAAAAAATTATTAAGTGCTCTATCCTTTAATTTTGCTGATGGAACAGTTTTCATACATAATCCCCAAGATGGTAACCAGTGCTATTAGAAAATTTAATTAGCTATTAAGGACTGAATTTGGAAAGAAATTATGTACTTGAGTAGAAATATTTGTAAACACTTAACGTGAAATGTCAATTTCTTGCATGAAACCTTATGATTTTGTGGGGTGATTAAAAAAAAAAAAAGATGGATTATGGGAGATGAAGTACAATGCATCAAAAGATACCTTAATGGAGAAATACCCATCTTTGTCTAGAAAATCACTAGTTTCATTTATTATAAAGAATGAATCTTCTATGGTCAAAGCAGAGACAGATGAGCAAAGTGCATTCATGGAAAACATTGTTGTAGTCAATATTGCTGCTGCTGTTACTTATTTGTCTCTTGCTTCATACTTCAAGGGATGCATTTTCTTCATGAACTCCAGCTGCTATTCCAGGGAAATGTGCCTAAACTTGGAATCTTTTATTTCTCAGACTAACAAAATCCACTTGCATCTATCCACTTGTATCTAAATATATAGTTAATAAGTATTAATTCTGAAACAAAACAAAACAAAACTATACAAAACATTTTATTATTCAATCAAAATGTGAATTTTTAAATACCAGTGAAGCATCCAAATATTCAGAAATGCTAAAATCTAATCAGGAAATGTACTCCTATTCACTTTCTGAACTACAGTCCTGCATGCCTTTTAGCCACTGGCATTGACTACAATTTATGACTAAGTCCTAAACATATTTTCAAAGGTAGAAACAACAGCAGCAATAGCAATAATAATTATTATCAAGATAATACAATACACTAATTAAATAGAAGATGAGGAAAAAATATATTTTAAGAGCATTATTTATTTTTAGTAATAAAATACTGATTTTTTATGCTAATATTCTTCCTTTGTTACTGTAAAATGATCTGACCTTAGTGTTGTGAAAAAGTGCGATCTTTTTAGAATGCATTTAGCCTGTGCTATGATTTCCCTATTTGATCATGTCTTCCAACGTTGCTAAAGAGCAGAAAACAAGGGAATATGTAGCAATGTATAAGGGATATGAAAAATTGTGAAATAAGAAAGTATAATCCTAATGACACCGTGTGTTGGAACTAGTATAATCTGGTTGTCATGACCTGAATTTCACTATCCAAACCAGTGTTTAAGCACATCAATCCTCTGTGGCTGAGGCAAGTTAAAGTTCCTCCTTTGTTTCTCTTCTGTTCTCAGGGAAGAAGTGCAACTGTTATTATATGTCAACAAAAACAAAACCCCTTAATGAATCTGACCAATGACCAGTGAGAGCAGAGTCAAATTTCTGTCCTAATCACTATTCCTACCTTCTTGGTCTCTCTTTTCTTCCCTGCAAGTTCCTGTAGAAGTTCTAGAAAAGATGTGCTGGTGATGCTGATGTATTATTTCTTCAGGCATAACATAGTCCAAATTGAGAGTTATGTCTAGGTACAAATCTACTATGCAAATTGATTGGGAATAATAATATTTATATTTGACAGATCTGCTTGTGCATAGCTGTTTGCTTAAATGAGTCTCTATTAATTTAAGAGACGTTTTTCCCCTTCTCATTTGTGCCTCACAAGACCATGACAGGTATGAAAAGGGAACATCATCTTGTTTGTACATTGTCAAAAGAGCTGTTAATTTCTAATTACATAGCCACATGTTCTGCTGTACTACCATAACTCACTGAAATTACCGAGATGCCACCAAAGGTACAATTGTTCTTTATGTTGAGGATGTACAAGTTTGAAAGAAATTTAAATAGAAAGAAATTTAGATAAGTGAACAATAGCAGACTCTACAACAACATTTCTCAAGCTAAATACTTGCATTATTTAACTGCTTCATCCATTGAAATTTTTTTTTAATTCTTTATTTTCCTGTTACATGCCAACATTGTAATAAGTAAATCAGATGAATTAAAGGTCTGTATAACTCCCCTTTTTAATTTTTTTTCCCTAAAAATTGTATGTTTTTCTAACCATTGTGCTCTGTAAAGCAAAAGTAACATACTTTAAATTCAAACAATAGTAATAGTAGCATTTAAACAAGCAACAAAAAGATAGCAGTTTATTTCAATAAAGGGGAAGTCTGAGAAACATTCTGGATTTCATTTTGGTTTTCCCCGTTTACTACATGCTTTACAGATTATTTCTTCCATGCAAGTAGTTCAGTTACCTGCTACACGATTGCGATGAAAACTCTGCTTTCAAAAATCCACAAAAGATGCAACACAGGCAAATAAGAGATTTAGGTTTTAGACAAAGGTGTATAAATGGTAAGAGAGTAAACTATGCAAAAAAGCTATAATATGAAATACTGTGCAGTTTATGTTATAAAAAATAAATTAACTTGAATTTATGATGGAATATTAGGTAGATTGTTTATGATTTGTAAAATGAATGTTTTTGTAACTTAAATCTTCTTTAAGATTATTGTCAATGTCTTTTGAGACATGTTTGTATCAATCCTACTAATCTACTATATATTTTCAGAAAGCTGGATATTATGAAGCATCTGAGCCTCTGGATGTTTTTCTAAACTCATGTGGGAAAACCTATTATATTTTGTTCATCAGTGACACATGGAACAAATTAAATAAAACATTTTTATATTGTTTACTTAGTGTAAATTAAAAAGCTAGATCATATCTCAATGAAAATGTTTTTGCTCTCCTAGAACTGCCAGGCCTATTAACTGTATATGTGTTTCTCCAGCCATTAATATCTCTTTAAATTTTTGAACAGCTATGACTTGAAAAAGATTTCATAACAATCATGAAAGTTGGCAAAACTGGGAATGTCCATAAGAAAACTGGGAATCACTAATTGCTGTGTCACTTAACAACACAGTAATAAGTTAATAATATGTTGGGGTATGTTGATATGATTTACATTTCATCTGGAAGTTACAGTGCGCCTGTTAGGCACAAAGAGAGAAAGAGAGAGCAACAGATAGACAGAAAGAAAGAAAACCTCACAGCTTAGCTCCTCTCTACCATGGGCAAAGCACCTAGGGAATGAATGCATGTTTATAAACCAAAAAACCTTCCTGAACTTTTGTACAGCATTTCATCAGATGAACAAATCTGCCAATGACCAGGGAAAAAGTCTTCATCTAACCCACAGGTCTCAGTGTACAGATCTCCTTTGGACAGAGTTTTTGGGATGATATTTTTGCCAAACATAGTCTGGATTTAACCTTTGCAAATGTCTATATATGGTCTGTAAGCATTTTTTGCAACTACTGTGTTGCAAAATCCATCTAGCAGTCTAATCCAGAGCAGGTGTCTTATGAATGTCTTTGCAAGATTAACATAGCATAGCCTTATGGACTATTTTAGTAACTATGATTAGCATGAAGAAGCAAATCCCCCCTCCCTAGACGTGGTGTGAAAGGATCCCATTGCAGCACGTGTGTGGTTCCCCCACACGAGAAAGAGGACAGGAGGTGGGGTCAGGCTGAAGGGGCAAGGCTAAGCTGGAGGTTGGAGGATCAATGTGCTGCAGTACAAGAGTAGGTGGAGGCAGCAGTCAGCAGAAAAATATCTTCGGCTTCATCAATTCTCCATTTAACATACCTCAGTAAAGCTCCATGTGGAACACAGAAGGCCAATATCCAGTAATCAAGAAATGTCACAAACTCTAAATGGGCTGGTTTCATTTCCTCACCCTGACAGATCTTTTTTTTTTTTCCCCCTAAAAATTAATGCTAAAATAGTCTAAAACAGTATCATAATGAAAAATACCAATAAAATGCCACCGAATTAAGAATATTTTAAAAGCCTTTTTATATGTGTAAATGTAGACAAGCACTTAAAACATTTTTCTTGATTTTAAATCTTCCAGGCTTTAATCTGAGAGAAATCAGTTTTCAAATATGAGTAATGTGATAAAATTATTAATAAGATAAAAATAATAACAGCTACAGTAGAGTTACTAATGTTATTAAAATGAGTTGTAACAGTGTTCTGGATTTCATATTTTCATTATGAATATTTTGGTTTGTATAAAAAAAGATATTTTCCTCCAAAAGGCTTTCTTGATAAACTCTTTCTGTAGTTTCAGGCAACAATACCACTTTTGCTCACATATTTTCCCTGGAGATGTAACCTAAATACTTAATACAATTAAACTTCATTTAGCAGAAGACAGACATTTCCCAAATGCTCATCTCTAACTGTGGCCACAATCTGTTCTCATGGGAACTAAATACTGCCATAAACCCCATGGCTTTCCCTCCCAGTGCCAGCTGCAGTTCTTTAGTGTTTCCTTTTCTAGCATAAATGCGTGATAGATATAAATGTGTGTTCATTAAACAATAGTGTAGCTTATATATATTATTTTAAATGAAAAGCCTATACTCTTTTCTAAGGCGTGTCACATTAAACCCCAACATTTCCAGAGAATGTTACATATCCCTGAACACTCCTGTTACATTCAAAACTCTAGTTTAGCTTAAAAATATAAAATCTTTTGTAGTCAGACATCTTTATCAGTACCTGGTACAGTTATAAGGATGCCAAAGAACATATTTTAATTTTACCAATTTTAATTTACAGAATAAAACTCAGCTGAAGTCTATGATATTAATCTCTTGCAAATGGCAAAGTATGACTAAGTAGTGCCAATGGTTCCTCTGAATTACTGGAAAGTCTTTAAAAGTTTTGTTGTGATGGCTTATATACAAGCAAGATGGAAAATGATAAAGACATGTCTGAAAGCACTAGACTTTAAACAAGACATATCTATCTGTGCTGAAGAGTTGGTCTTTCTACTACAACCACAAATGAAAAAAAAAAAAAGAGGAAACAAAGGAAAAGGTGAATATGGACATAAATTAGCAAGATCCAAGAAGTGCTGTCTTCAGTCACCCTGGAGGAGGATAATTAAAATTTCCTTCTCCTTTCTCTGAAAGTCCCTCCTCAAAGGAAGAGCTTTGAAAATGTGAAAAGTGTTACAAAAAAAAAAAAAGCACCTTTTTACATGGTGACTGAGCCCTGCTGCACAAAACAGTGTGAGTTGCAGGTGAGGTTCACAGAGACTTTGGATCCTGCAACATCTGGGTTATAATGTAGGTGTCAACAGAAGGAGCAGGATGATGACAATGACATCTGCAGTTGTGATGTGGGACAGGATACTACTGTACAGTTCTAGGCCTTTTCAATGCAGAGAGATGAAGTGTGTGTGGGGAAAAAAAAAAACAATACAAAACCAAACTTGTTTAATGCTTTTTTTCTTATTTGAGTAATGAAGAACAATAGAGTGAAGGTCGGGATATTATAAGGAGCAAATGTTTAGTTATTATAATCTATCAGGGATGTATAAATGTGTGGCAGAAAGAGAGAGTGACTGCTTAATTAAATACCTTAATTTATTTGACTTTTAAAAAGTCTCTGATAAGGTCATGCCAAAAGTTCTGGTGAGCTGCAGAAGATCTTTAGCTCTCTACAACTGCAAACTGGGCTGACTATTTCCAGTAACATGAGAGATTTAGAAGACAGTATTGTTGTGTATTTCACATTTTAAATAAAAATTAAGATTTGGATGATGACAACATTTGACAAAATAGCAAGCCTTCTTTATCAGTCTCCCTCCTGGCAGTGGGGAATAAAAATATATTGCCAGATTCTTCTCAATGGTGTCCAGCTTGCCCAGCTGTTGCAGTTTAGGACCAAAAGACAGTGTGGAGACTAATCCTGATGTGCTCTCAGTGCTGTCAGCTAGGCCTAACTTGTGCTTACTGCTACACCAGAGACATTATGGCATCTCAGATACTCAAAAACTGGATGAACGCTGTCAGGAGCAGCCTATGGTATCTGACCTTGCTCTGAGCAAGAGTTCTATTAGCTGGTTTGCAGACATCCCTTCCTACCTGAGTGATGTTGCAATTATGGGAAAATTTTCACTGTATTGGAGAAAAATATTAACATGTAAAGAAATTTTATTTCCTGTCTTAAGAGGAATGTAGATTCACTTAAGATTTGCTGATATGTGAATATGATTTACTGATTGTAAATATTATCACCTGATAGCCTTGTCTGCTGTCTTCTCTAATGGTCGTTCAGCTTGTACAAACACTTGCAGGAACAATACTATGATCTGTCTGCAGGCCCAATATAAAAATGAGATGTGCATCTCAAGCTAATGAATAAGAGGGAGCTTGTTTGGGTAATGGCTCAGGACACATTGATTTTTTGGATGTCGATATAAACCTTGGGTGATCAATAGTACAGCTGTTTGCAAGAAATGAATGAATGACCTCCAGCCCTGAAATAATTTCAGTCCAATGAGGACAATCTATAACCATAGTGTCTGGGGCACTATTATGCACTTTATCAAAGAGAAAATATCAAGACGAATAAGAAAATCAGAATCATCCTAAGAGCAGGGGAGGGACAAGGGGAGAAGGCAGAGGTCCCTCTATATAGTAGAAAACCATCTTTAGGAACAGAAGAGAGTATGGCATGTGTACATGTATGCATTGCCTGATGAGGACAAGCCTGGGAAAGGCCCAGGTTCTGGTGTGGCCAGGGTATGTCTTCAGGAGCACATGAAAAAATAATCATGAGGACTGGTCTTCTGCCAAGTTATCACTGCCTGGTTCCTCACAAGTCGTCTTCAGTCTGTCCAAGAAACAGGTTACGTGGCTGTCAGGCACGAGGCTAGGGAAGGCACAACAGAATGCTTCATGCTTTTCATTGCTCTAGACCAATTTTCCAAGATGACAGAGGAAGGTAGTTAACGGAATAATATACCTGTTTCTGATGTCCATATTTTAAAATGCTTAAGATGAATTGAAAAGCATAGACAAAGACATTCAAGACTCATTTGGAAAGTGAAAAAAATGCATTATAATGAGAGATTAATGAAGTTCAGTCCATTTGGTTTGATCAAACAGATGTTATGGGGATGAAGCATAGCTTCCCTGACTACTTTTTTTTTTATTATTATTTTTACAGTTCGTGGCACCTAAATCTAGTAAAAAAAAAGTGTAGTAATAATAATGAACTTTAAAATGCAGCTCAAACAAGTGAGAAGAGAAACATTTTTAATGGGACTGTAATGATCATACAGCAGCAGAACCAGCAGAGTAATGGAACTGAAAATATGATGAATTTGATGGCACTAGAACATCTAACTATACCACTAGTCCAAGTAAGTAATGTAGGCTCTGGATTTAGCAAATGGGAGACAAATATTAATTTTGGGAGTGTAGTTTATGTCATTATAATATATACATGGGAGAAAATGGGGAGGAGAAAAGAATCCTAGGTTAAAACTCAACCTTGAATTTAGATTGTTAAAGTTGTGAGAGATAAATTGGCCCTTGTCAACTTCAAAGTTATATATTCAGCATGGAATCAAGGAGCTCAGTAATTTCCAGGTTCTATGACCTGTATTAAACAGCAAGTTGCACTTGATCATACCTTTAATGAATGTCTGGTTTGCTAAAATCTTAAAAAACCCTGTGTGTGCTCCAGAGCCTGGCCCAAAGAATAAGTTTTAGAAGCTAGTGATGTAGATAATTTTTGAAAGACAAGGAGACAAAGTCTCAAGCTGATTTCCATTCAATTTTTTATTCAGTTTTCATTGATGGAAGAAGGCTTCTGCATTTGTTATATAAAGCAAGAAAGATTAATAGCTGGGATCTCATCAGTAATGTTCCTATGGGTGGATGAACGCAATAGCATTGACAAGATTGGAAAATGATAGCTTTTTGACAAATCACAGTAAATAACTGAGTAAATAATGACACTGTTAATTATTAATTATTATTATTTATTGAAATGAGTTCAATATGAGTTCACTGAGTTCAAATGAAGGATAGAATTTACTATACACAAAATCAGAATCTTCATAATACATGTCAGTAACTTTAACAATGGTCCTGGGATACAGAGGCAGCCTTAGGGGACAGGCTTGTTTATGGCACCTTACTTTGGGTGGTCTACAGGGCCTTAGATGTCTGTTGTGTCTCTGTCCTGGTCCTTTTCCATGTGGAAGTGCAAGAAATCTTCTCAAGAGAGAAGAGTTCTTGACAGTCCTAAGAAAGACTACCCTAGGAAAACCAAAAATACTATGCTTCCTTCATACTACTCCATCCTTTTTAACACAGTAAGACAGTAAGCATTTTAGAAAGACAGTCAGGGTCCTAACCAGGAACTCATGCTTGCAGGTAATCCTAGGTCAAGAAAATTCACAAGTATTGTACCTCCTAGCATGTCGCAGGACCTCTAAAATGGAAAAGTTAATTTTTAAATGCTTTTCAAACATACAGAATAATACCAAACAGCAAAAATAAATCTTAGGTAACATTTAAGTAGGTAACATTTAGGTAGCCAGTATCTCAAACCATCCTTCTAACCCTGGGCTCTGCCTTAGCTCCCCATTCCCTCTACTCTGAAACAACATCATGGGTTGTTCACTCTCAGATTCAGCTGTGCTGCATCAGTTTACCTCTTGAACTTCAGCTCCTTCTTCTATACATTTTGCTTTCCCAACCCCCAGAAAACTTCACCTTTAAGTTAAGGTAGAATTCCCCACGGTGCCTCAAATGAAGTTATTTTTTTCTCCAGCCTCTCATTAAAACCAACATAAAGACAAAAAATTTGTTTAATTTTATATATATAAAAATTTGTCTACAGCTCCACCTCCAGCTTTACTATCCCACTCCAGAAAGTAAAACAGAATTAAAACACGTTTTCAGGCCATAAAATTAAGCATAGC
>JAOXNG010000021.1:82992318-83020005 GCA_028566535.1 Scolopax minor
TTTTCTCCGTGTTGAGCAAAGGAGAAAATTTGACCCTATTTTGTGGTCTGTAATAAACTCCCATGATGATGTCTGCCTTATTGGCCTTCCTCTTGAGTCTGACCCATAAACACTCTACAAAATGAAACATATAAAAATTAATTTCACTTTTAGAATCTTAACATTATTTTGTGATTCTGTGTATTTTATCCTTTGTGATTTACCTATGAAAATTTAAGATCTATAGTGCTTTAAAACTTCTGCATTTATTTTGTTTAAATCATATTCCTTTTTTAATGGAGAAAGAAACATGAAGTTGCTTGAATTGCTGTTTATTGAATTTAGAATTTCACAATAGCTCCTTACAGTTATTAAATGATTGAAATAATTTCTTTCAACTATATTTTTTTAGCTTAAAATGGCATTAAATATTTTGGTGATTTGGGAGCAAGGAGAAGCTCTATTTTTCACAGCAGAAAAATGTGCACCTTTTGTACACAATTAAAGGTTATGATTAGATTATTTAGAAAACAGCAAAACCACAAAAGTTGTTGTAAGAACAGCTTCTTGCTTCTTTTCCAATAAATATTTTTTTCTTTTAGTGAGAAATTTTTCTTGCCAGAGGTTTTATTTCCCTAAACTCTATTTTATTCCAAAGAAGTAATTAATATTAATTTATGGAATAGATATGGTTGCATCTTATTGTGGTCATCCTTGCTATCATATAAAAGTTTTTTTATATGATGAAAGTTTTTTAATATTACAAGTGATATCTTATCCTTTAACTCACCAGACAACAACAGTAAAGTTCAAGTTGCAAGATGTTTGTTTTCAGCAGAAACCACTGGAGGTTACTAAGTTTACCAAGTCAAGAAATGCTTTCTGAATCTCTTAATTATAGATGAGAGCATCACATCTCTTTTCATAAAATTAGAGATGCCTTACCAGTTACTGTAATTGGCATAGACATGTGTAGTTTTATTATTGTTTGAATAAGTCCTTTTTTCTTTCCCTCCTCTCCTTTCATTCATTCAGTTCAGTGTTGTCATAGGAGCATCTGATCTGGCATTCAACAGAAGCAGTGAGGTCAGAATGAGCATCAAAGAAAAAGATGGTTGTTCTTAAAGCAGAAAACAGAAACTTTCTCCCCAGGGCAGATCCACTTCTGAAGGTTCCTTCCTTTCTTCTTCCCTCCATCTCCTCCCTATTAAGAAGGAATGTTAAATAAACCATTACAGTATTACATTCAGATAATTTCTATCAGGAAGGATGTGAAACCTTAATTCAATAATTGTTTTTACCATAATTTTTTGCAGATTTTTTTCACCAAATTGATGATTACTTTATCCATTCAAAATTCAAAAATAATAAAAATTACACCAACATTTAGAAGGAGTAGGCTTACTGCAGCAAGTATTGAACTGAATATTATGGTTAGGAGGACAGATTACACCATGACAGTCCCTTCTCACCATAGAACTAAGGTTTCTTTGCAGAAAGTAGAATAGGTATTCCTCAGACTATGCTGAAATTATTGGCCTCTCTCTTTCCATGACACAATGCGATCAGTATCAATGCTTAAGTCTCTTTTGTGTCTTCTTGTTTCCCTAAGGATTCTCTGTCTGCAGCACTCTACTCACATTCAATGTTTATACATTCTTCTCTGCTTGGATACCTGGTATCCCTTTTAGGATAATGGATCTCTTGCAATCAAGTCACATCAGACCACCCAGACAGCTCCTTCTCCTCAAATCTACATTCTCCCAATTGTCTATTATGTTTTGTTAGAGCTCTCCAGCTTATGTTTCATGGGATGAACTATCATACTTTCAGATAATTTTAAACTATTATTCAGATTACACTTTCTTACCTTTAGATTTTATTAAAGTATGCTTAAATAGTCATTGTTCGTAAATTTAGAGCTAATTTATCTTTTAACTTGCTAATTTGCTAATTTATTCCTTAAGAAACAAATAGTATATGCAATATTGTTTCTTACTTTATATATGCCTTATAACAGGCAAAGATTTGTGCATGCCTCATGAAAAACATGTAGAGTGAGCTATACTTTGTATTGTTGTGATTTTCAGTTCCATTTTCATGAGAATTAGAGGGAAGCTCCATGTAGTTGTAACGTGTTTACAAGGTACAGGTAAGCACCAGAGGATTTCTCTATGATTCTGTTCTTATACACTTGCCTTAATCTCTGTGATTGCATGACAGGAGCATTTTTGAAAATACGCTTTGAAGGTTAATTTACATGGTTTACAATCTCCAGATTGAAACATTTTTTGCTAATGGACTAATCCATTAAAACTCTCCAAGTATAGCACTTGGTGCCTTGAAAAGTGACTTGAAAAGCTCACCAAACTGGTGATATAATGCCTTTTCTTCACAGTGTTTAAAAGTTTGCAGCTGAATGAAAAGCAATTCTAAAGTGTGTGCATCACTTATCTATAGACTCTACCTCTCTGCTTCCACAAATATGTATAAATAAGGAATAGATGGCTCTGATGTTGTATATTGGATTTATGCCAGTGCCAGCATAGTGAATGTGGACTCATGATTAGTTCTGCAGGGACAAAAACTGGTGAGTTGACAAATGTGTTACCTAATTGAGATTGCTTTATTATTAAGTACATTATTTGTTATATTGTAATTCAATTGCTCTTGGATCTTCAACAGGCACCATTGTGTTAAATCCTGACCTGATTTAGAGGGGTGTTTAAAATTAAAAGTAGTTGAGAGCTGAATTCTTCATTGCAAAAGAGATTTAGGGTAATATTCTGTTGTTCTTCACTGCAAGAAATACAAACAACAAACCCAGAAAAGTGTGTCAAAAATGCTTAGCTATTCCCTCTCACCTTAAATTTCAATTTCTTAAAAAAAGCACATAACAACCCAAAGTATTTTGTTTTAGAGCTATGTTTTAGAAATATCACAATTGTTTATTCTCTATGTTAAAAAAAAATAAATTACCCTTGAAGGCACATAAAGATTTTTGTTTATTCAGGTTTTTGCCTTTCTATGTTTGTTGAAGGAATAAAACACTAGATTTTTTGTTGGAAGTAGAGAAATAATTTTCTTAAAATATGTGAAAAAGGGAGAATATTTTATTGTGCATTTAACTGTATGAAATGTATAGTAAAAGTTGTTGGAATTAATATTATATTTTCAGTGTTATATACAATATACACTGATTGCTTAGAAATAAAAATTGTGTAGGAATTAACTTATAATCAGAGGTTAAAATACAAAAATCCATGGTATTATAGGATTATAAAGAAATAGAAACATGAAAACAAAAATAAAATAGTGTGTGACAAAGATGAGTGACAAAAAACAAGCTTATGAAATTGTTAAAGGCTGCAAAAAATTTTAAGGTAGAAATTTTCTACATACGATATACAGCAAAGTCTTTTGGGACACCGTAATAAAATAGAATAAGCAGTCATGAAAAGGTTTGTGACTCCATGAGCATATTTTCATCAGGTAGAAATTCCATAGCTCATTAATCAGTTATTAATGGAATAGATTGAAATATCTTCTTTTTAACAGATGCCAGAATAGATGAGGGAAGAAGTCTTCTCTGATGACTCAGCTAAGTATCATTGCCTTGATTCTTCTGAGTGCATCTTATATCCTTCAAGGCTTATTAACTGCCTCATCATGAGCTGAAACAGTTTCTAATACTATAGCATGATTTGTGCTGCCTGAAACACAACTCTAAATTGTGATGTCCATTGAAATGTGCATTAAAATGGAACTAGAACCCAATGAACCCCCTGAGAGTCTTTCTGTTGGTTTCAGTGTGCTTCAGACTGGATACACGCTTATCTCTGCGTATCAGCAGAGAATATGCTCTTACAATAGCATCATTACTATGAAGGAAGAATGGCCCAGAAGTTAGAGAATAAGCTGAGGATTCAATTGTCACAACTTCTACTCATTTTTTTCATTACCTTTCTGTGTTACTCGGGATTTTTTCTAGCAAAGGAGACAGTGACCCACCCCAGCCCAGCCACTGCTGCTTCTGGAGCTCTAGAGTTGCTTCATAGGTGCACTACCTTTTCCAAGTGGAAAAGCTAACAAAAGGTCTGTCTATTTACCTCTCAGGCTAAAACCCAACTAGAAGAGGAAATGTCCAAATCATTTACTTTGCCTAAAATGTACTGGACATCTTATCAAATTAAAAAGGCCAAGGAGCCTGTTACACAAAGTCTTGATTATACAACCATTAGTGCATTTGCCAAGCAATTAGAATACAACATAACCAGAATGAGACAACTTCTGTCATGTGAAAAATATACCTGTGTGTTACATGACTCCAATGGACACACACACATCTGGACTGATGTGCAGGTAGCTGAAGGCTTAGTTGCAGTTGAATAACATAACAGATGCTTTTGTAGATGTACTTTGTGTCAAGGAGACAGGCAGGAGTTGAAGCTCACTCTTTTTTCTCATTTTGCCTTTTGGTTCACTTAAGCACATGAATAACTGTCCAGTTTTCTGACTTTTCTGACCCCAGCTCTCTTCAGTCAAACTCTACCTGTGCTTTGAATAGGCAGCCATAGTATTCCAACCTCAGTGCCTGGACAGGGTGCAAACACCTCAGTCTTACACAACCAATGTGATGGGTTTGGTCCGGGACACTCAGTTTGCATTTATTGCTTGTGAAAAACCAAGCAGATACATAGAAAGAATATAAATAACCTTGTTGTCTCATTGCAAGTTGTCAATCAAGGCAAAGCTTGATAGTGACATATAAACCCACCTAACAAGCAAAATCAAAAAGATTTTATGTGTAACATTTAAGCAAGTCACCAAGGACTAACTGGAGTCTCTCTACTACACCTAAATTGAGCTCTTTAAGCTTCTGCTGCCAGATACATTCTTATCACAGCTATCATTTTTAATGCAATGAAGAAATCCAGCTTCAATCTGTTTGACAGGGAAATAGATTTATTATAACAGTAGTTGGAGAGAAAACTCTTAAAATACAGTTCAGAATGAAGTTTGCACTTTAGCTGATTTGTCAATAATTTGTCAATCAGTATAAATACTGATTATTATGAGATGTGGGCTGCATTGCCTTGTTGCCCAATACTTAGTATTAAAATTAAAAAAAAAAAAAGGAAGGAAAAAAAGGTCTCTTTTTTCATATCCATCATACTTTTGACAGCCTAGCTGGTGATTAATGAAAGGTTCACACAGGGATAGCTCTTTATGATTACAAGCAGCAAAGCACAGAACAGCAGTTATGGAATAGATTGACTGGTTTGTGTAATGGCAACCATGTTCCACAAGATCTTCCTTGCCAGTTACTTAAAGACACACAGACTAGATTATTTATCAGGCATTGTTGTTGGTATTGTTTTCTAACACTATAATATTATGCCATGCTCTCATTTTGCTTTCAAATTACTGGATTCTTTTAATTCATTTCAATGGGATTTTAGTGACTCCTTTAATAAAGGACTAATATGATCACCTTTCTGGTCACTGATTTTAATTCCTTCTCAGATGGTAACGATGAATACTTTCATTACTAAATTGACCGGAATGTCAGAAACAAAATCTATAATAAACCAGTATAATGTGAGAAACCAAGAACAAAGAAGCCTTCTCAAGGATTCCTGCAACTGCTGCAGTTCTGTCTTCTCCCTTCTTTGCCTGTCTGTCCCCCAAGTCTTCACCCAGTCAATGCTCCTCACCTCCCCATACGTACATCACCCCTTTGGAGATGGCTAGGTTCAACTCAGAAGTGAGCTGGGGCGACACAGGCCTGAAAAATGAAGAAATTATTCTTGTTTGTGAGTCCAGCTTTCAGAGCCACTCTGAGCTCAGAGTTGTTTGCTCTGTAGGAGTTTTGCTTTTGCTGTGAATGTTAACTAAATTACATTAAAAAAAAAAAAACAAAACTGCCTGAAGGATTGGAGCAGCCTTCAACGTCTTTACCTAAAGATTCTGGTAGCAATACATCATCGATAATGAAAGCTCAGAGACCTACTGTTGTGGTTATTACCTGAAACTTCTTTGTTCAGGACGCAGAGTGGTACAGACTGCATCCTTTTTGCTATTGTATACATTGGGTAGTCCAAGACACTGATTGCATGTGTATAGCAATTATTCCCTACCCAGCAATGCTTTGTAATCTCTCAGTCTTTATACTCAATAAAACCATTGTGTCATTTTCAGATCCCTGTGTATGCTATTAATTTATGTTTTCTGTAAAATGATCTGAACTTATATCCAGGGGAGATAAGTAAAACTGAAAAGCATTACTCTGCACAGAAGGGAGTGAGGTACTTTTTTGGATGGCAGGGTTGTTTCCATTATAATTCATTAACTTCTGCAAAGAGGGTTTTCAGCTGTGAAGGGAATACACATTCTGCTGCTGAGACCCTGATTTCATCTGTGTACACACAAATATCTACTGGCTGCATGCATGCATGTGTACTTACATATTCATGCCTCTGATCATATATACAAACATATATTTGGATGTTTAAATAGCAGCAAATAACTGTGGATATAAATACATACACAGTGAATTCAGTATTTCATCATGATATACTTAAAGCTTTAAAAACACCATTAGCAGCTCCCTTATTTCAATAAGTAAAATTATGTTTTTCACACAGTTATGGACAGAAACCTGAAATTGTTCCTCCCCATATTTCAGATGCCATGACATGAATGAAAAAAAGAAAGCTAAACTCAGAATCAAACAACCAACGGGCCAAACATCTTCATAAAGGTAACATAAAGGTAATCTAATACTATGACTTACTGAGGAAGAGGGAAATAGATGACCAACGACTTTTAAGCCTGCTCTGGTGTCCAAAGGCTGCAGGGAATACTTTCTCTTCCATGGAGCACCTACTTCTCCTCTACCCTTGGCCGTAGTGCTCCCTCTGTTGTTTCTCTTTTTGTTTCCTTCTGTCTACTTTGTCCCCACACAGTAATCCTCCATGCAGGCCCTCACTGACAGCACCTCACCAGCTACAATCAGTACAGAATTTTAAGGGATTTTTCTTAATTAGATACCTCCTCTCAGTAATAAATTGCTGACAGACTCTCCTTTTACTGTGGCCTCTAAATTCTGCATTTTTAACTTATGACATTTGCTAACTGTAACTTTTCTCAGACACTATGAACCCACTGCAATATTTATATGCTCTTGCTGAAATAACCAATATCACTGTCTTTTAGTAGTTGATAATTTACTGTGACAACAGAAATTTTGTGGATAAATAGATGGATACAGAAGAAGAAATATTTGTTGGAGGAACCGAAACAGACAAATAAACAGACCTGTATAAGATATTTTCTTTGGAGTAAATGCAACATTAGCATCATTGCACCAGTCTAAACCAAAGAATTGCTTTGTGTGTGTGTGATGAAGAAGTGAGGGCAGGGAGAAATCACCCCTAATTGCCACAACCTCCCCCTTTTTGCTTCCTGTTACCTGAATCAATAATTAACTGAATTTTTTTTTTTAATCTAGTTAATGAGTTTACCCTATTCTGTTCAGCATCCTGTAGTGCATTAGCACTATAACAATATTTTAATGTTATAGTGGAATATTTCTGTTGAAAATTATGATTGGTACCTATTCCTGCTCAGATCAAAGAGAACTATCAAGTACAAAGAATTCCAGTGAGTCACAGCTTCTCTTACATGAGCCATGACTACAGGAGCACAGCCTAGTATACTTCTATGGTTACTGACTTGCTTTATCATTTCTGAAATAGTCATCAGGAAATTAGGAAAATAAGACTTATTATTATCTTCTTTTGTGTTCCACCTACAGTTATGGTATGTGAATATGGAATTATCTATAGGAATCAAGTTTTTAAAGAAAATGTTGAAGGATACTATTAAGTGATATATTTATCACAATTGCAGGCATTGCATTTGAACTTACATGTTTTGTCCCTTTTCATTTGCAAATGTCATCCCACCCAGGATTCAGTGCTGTAGTATGGTACTTCTTTTAACCATAAAAAATTACATAAGAAATGTAAGGGCGAAAATCTCAATATGTAGTTATTCCTTCTAGAAAATATTTCCATAAGTGTATAAGTTTGACTTAATTTTAATAGTAAATGAAAGGGCACAGCTCTGGAGAATATCACACAATCGTCATAATAAAACATTATGTTTACCAACTAAATGCAAAATACTAGCACAGAAACTATTGCTACCTCTTTGCTATGTTTAATTATTTGGGTTATATAGACCCAGGTTCATGGGGGCCTCCTGTGTTCCTTTCTGCATAAATTATAGTATAACTTGCTTTAATTAGAAGCAGATTGGGCTCTCCTGTCTAATGGTGGCAATAACCACCTTTGCCTGGTACAAAGGCAACTAACTTACACCAACTTCCAAATAATTTTACTTCTAAACTTAGCTTTGATGTCTTCTCACTATCACTGATAAATACTCTGAAAACTGGGGGTTTTTTTGGAAATAAAAGTTTCTCAGTAAATTGGTACAGACGGCTCTATCAGAACCTAATTATGACTGTGGAGCCAGAAAATAGATTGCATTTCCCATACATTATTAATGCTCTTCAAATTCTCATTTGTCATGTTCAAGGTTATGTAGAGATGACATTCAAGGAACCCAAACTCCTGGCTAAACTCATTTCAACAGTCTGATTCCTTTATAACACTACCTTCTTAAGCTCTTTGATAATATTACAACTATAGCATCACTCTCATGTGATTGTACAGAAACCATAAGGAAGTTATTGATGACAAAAATTAAGTTCATTACCATCAGAAATAATTTCATTAAGAGGTTTTCCATATATAATAGATATGCAAATGTTTGTATAAAGAAAAAACTAATTTTGTAGGACCAGATGATGTTTACTACATGGACATATAAGCAATTAGGCACATTAAGACCTGTAACTAGTACAGAGTTACATTAATAGAAGGTGATACAAAATATTATTAGTAAATGCACATTGATTATGAGAATTTTTAATAGAAGAAATTGCAGTTCAAGTGGTTACCATAAAATAGTTATGATTTTTTTTACTGCTAGAAGCACAAAGGAAACCAAATTGTACGCACTTACTTAATTCGGAGTACTTGTAAATAAGACAAGCTTTGTATGAGTAAAATAAGACTTGGGCTTTCAGTGTCCTTTCAGCTATTTATTGTAATACCCCAAAAAATAGACTTTGAATACAGAATTCAAATGAAATGATGTGAAATTGTCATACTATCCAGCTTCTGCTTAGTTTGGTGATGCATTAAACAATATTGCAGAAGTCTGTGATATTTTAGACTTTTTATTGTATTTTGGTACTTCATTGTTTTATTTCAGCTTAAGTAAACACCAATTTCTAATGGAAAAAATGAGCATTCACAGTTATCTGTGATGGAAGATGAGAAAAAAATCTATTATGAATGCAGTAGAAACCTAAAACATCTGAAAAGTATAAAGCTTCCCCCGTTCTATTCACCATTGTTTATACTTGCTGAAGGTATAAACCACTTATTAGAAGAAAAACTGTAGAGCAAATTAGACACTTGTATGTAGCTGTTTGTGACTTACCACAGAGTTATCTCAAGAATGGCTACTTAAACTTTTATAGTGTCTTATCATGCTGGGCCATCTTACAGTACTTTACAATATTACATTAAAATTGAAGGCTAATCCATTTTGCAGATTTACTGTTCAGATAAAGTGAGATAAAATCCAAGGGACCAAATTCAACATGCTTGCAACTTCTGTCCTGTCTACAGTTACACAGCTGATAACTACTCCACAGAAAGCCAATATGTCATATACTTAGATCTAAAAAAGCACTTGCTAGGACAAATTTTTAAAAAGGAAAAAAAAAAATTAGCCTGTCTTTTTCAGTAATCTCTTTGCTATTATTCCAGATAGGTGTATTTAAGTAGGAGCTTCTTCTTATTATTATTCTCTCATATCATGATTCTTTATCTTCTTGATCCTGCTGAGAAGTTGTTACTCTTCCAGTATGGGCATGTGTGTTTTTGAAGGAGACACTATGCCATCATCTCTTGCTGATCTAAATATGATGTGGAAATAAATGATATTAAATATCCTCATGATACTGAGGAGTTTGCAAAGAAGAATCAAACCTATGTTTAAACAATCTCGAACAGTTAGAAAACATATGAATCTGCATCAACATATTTGTTTTTCTTTTGCAAATGTATATTCAGAATAGAGTCTGGAAAACTTTAAGTAAAGATGATACTTTGGTTCACATGTTAGCAGACAAACATAATTAAATAAAATAAAAAATTTAAAAACAAAATAAGCTCAGTTGTCATACCAAATAACAACAAATACTAGAGAACAGTTATAAGCAGAAAAGTAATCACTTGTGAAGATGCATGTGACCAGAAAACTAGAACTAGATAGTTTAAACTTTCTAGTACCTTGGCATAAGATGCAGTGAACAATTAGTACACACACACTGTCAAATCTCTTTGTTCCTGTTTCTGATTTATTTTTTTAACTCTATACAACCTTTTTGAGATGAGAGGCACAGAACTGCAAACAATATTCAAGATGTGGCTGAATCATACATTTTTTTCAGTGAAAGAATAATTTTTCTCTCTAATCTCCAGGTCTGGTTTGCTTTTCTGCTTGCTGCTGAAATTTGGGCTTATGTTTTCACAGAACCATTTGTCATAACCCAAGATCCTGGTTCTGACTGAGAACAGTCAATGCAAAGCCAATTGTTTTTTTAGTTTTAATATTTCTTGTGCATATTTATGTGTCATGTGTCGTGTGTGTACCCAAGAATGTACACGAATCACTTCACATTTATCTATGTCGAATTAAAATCTAAATTTTATTTCCAATTTTTTTTATCTTTTGAAACTTCCTGGTGAAATAAATGCAGTATCCTAAAGCTTAGATTTATACAGTTTCCCTTATACTCCAATTTTTGGTGAAAAAATATAAAGTAATAGAAAAATGCCATTTTGAATCAAAATTAATAAATTTCATTGAATTTTTGTTGGATGTTGTATTCTCTGTCTTCTGCCCCAGAAAGTGATTCACATGTCTTTCACCTTCTCCTGGATAGAGTCAAATCCTATATTCAGCCTTCAGTGAAAGCATTGCTAAAATCTGCAGTGTCACTTAGCTTTTTATTTTTTTAAACATTATTTGCAATTAATAAATGTCATTAGCAAACTCCTAAAATTACAGATGTCACTATTTAGTGCAAATACTTAGAAAAGCTAAAAATTTTTCATGAACTTTCTGGGTAATCACAATCCCTTCAGTAACATACTTTTAGATATACACTGTCAACTGCCCAATTCTAGTACTTAGTTTGTGTCATTTTATCAGATTCATTACAGACAGATCGTACTGCCTTCCTTTAGACAAGCAAACTTGTCTAAAAATTATAAATAAAAAAAAAAAGAAATTATAACACAAAACCAGGAATTTAAAAAATAAATCTAGAAGTCAAGATAGTTTAGCACAATTTTGTGACATTTATGATTTACTCTACCCTTTTTATAAAAAGAACTTTCCTTGTTTCTCTCCTTACCTTCTGTTTCCATTTCTTCTCTTTCCTTTTTTCTTCCCTGTCTTCTTGTCATTAGTAACTCATCTTTTTCTTCCTCCACTCTCAATTTTTACCAAATATATTCCCTAATAAGCCATGAATATCTTACCCTGTTTTCATAAACCTATTAAGCTTTTTAGCCAAAACACATTCCACGTTACAGAACATGCTCTGAAATAAATCATCTGTTACAAGATCAGTATAAAACGATTGTGAAAACTGCAAGCATCAAAAAGAATAAGGATATGCTAATACTTAATTGCAACGCATGGTTAACTACCTGCTCTAATAGTATAAGGAAATGTCAAAATATAACACAAATTTGACATATATTTACTGTAAGTTTCCTTAAATGGTGTTTTCAGGGTGATAACTTATTTGTAAACAAAGTAGTTTATGTCCCATCTCCCACCTGGAAAGCAAATACACTGTCATAAGCACAAACAACCCCAGATGGAAAAGCTATCCATAGGTAGTAAAATAGCCTGAACACACTGTGAAAACGAGTCAAAAATGCAGGATCATAAAAACTTTCAGAAAAAAATATTCTGAAAACAAACAGGAAAAATGTGCTATCACAGAAATTTACTAAAGTGTTGTCTCCCTAAAATGTTTGTGTTATCTGAAGAACTTGACGCCAGGCTGATGTGTTAAACAGTGTTTCTCCAGATACGATAGTGTAAGCCTGTTCCAATGCAGAGCTCTTTAGCTCATACTTTGAAGGGCTTTGAAGTCACCTGAGTGTGTTCCAGGATGCTCACTAAATGTCAGTTGCCACATAATGGATGTATTTTGTGTTGAGAAAGCGAGGGGAAATGCAGCCTTATCTGAGGTCTTCATAGCACAGGAACATGGACCCCTGGAGTGACCATATGCCACAGATTTTTGCTATGTCTGTTTCACTGAAAACATAACCAAATAGTAAATAATAAAGACTGAGTGATATCAAATTTTGTCCTAAGATGCAGATATTGACCTAGGTCCAAAAGGGAACTACAGCTTTCATATAATAAATGCACTGGTGCCTAATTTAAAACATACCTATATTATATTTTAACGTTGATTTTATATACTGTATTTCAATATATTATTTAACTACACACAATAAATATAGCAAATAATGAACAGATTATTAAAGTAATAAATACAGCTCTAAATTTGGTACAAATCATTTAGAAACATAATATTCAAACATAAATCAACATGTCTAAAATATTTTTTCTTTAGGGGATACTTTTTTGGAATATATTTGGGATACATATTGAAACCTTTTCAATAACGTTTCTGTCCTTGACTATATGATGTATTCCATTCTATACCCCAAATCAGATGAAAAACAATTTGTGTATCTGAGTTAAAACTCACCTTTCCAGTTTCAGGGACATCCTCAAGTTTCAATATTATACTATAGCAGAAACAGATAACCTTTTATTTGGATAGTGTTAAAGATTTTTTGGTGACCAAATTTTAGTGACATATTCCTTCTCACAGATTTTGGTGGTAAATTATTGCTGCTGAATTTTATCTCATGCATTGTTTGGTACAAGTTAATATTGTTCATTCAGCCTGCCCTCATCATCTGAAAAGTAGTAATCACAGGTTTCTTTGAAGTCATGCCTTCTTCACCTTTTTCTACAAATCATTTCTTCATACATCTACAGTATTTAATACTAATTTAATTTAGCATGATATGTTGCCATGTAATGTTTAGGCTGTATGAATATTTAAGAAACATGAAAGAGACTCACAGTGACATGGGGATGACTTGCAAAACAAAGAATATCAAAGAAGCAGTTGATGAATTATTTTGCTATTGTACTCAGTCTGCTTTTTTCTCAGCAGGGAAGATGATATGAAGTTGCAATGCCTTCTCCTTTTTTCATGTTCCTGACTTTCTCAGGCAGAAGGAACATGGCTGTAGAACTCAGGGGCTTATGATTATCTGCCAACAGCATACAGTTAATTTACTACATTTTTATATACATATGAACATGCACGCAGAGACACAAATATATACATATTCCTGTTTTTCAGCCCCAAGAGGTTAGCAGAATTTAGCATCCTTTAAGGGCTTTTAAGGATTTTAGAATATCTCACCATCAAATGTTAACTTGAGCAAATAGGAAATGGAAAAAGACTCATGAACACTGTCAGAAAAGGAGGACATGCAACATGATGATGTCAAGTAGTAATTTCATCCATCCTTTCATCACTCTGACTTTATTGTCTTCAAGAGTTGTCTAACCGGGCTAAACCACTGAATTCTGGGCTAAGACCACCGACTTCTAACTTGAAACGCTTCACAACAATAAATATTCTTGCCTTTTTTGGGCAATGTGGAAGTTGAAAGACCTTCTTATGAAGCCATTTAAAGGAAGGTTCTTGATTCATTTCAATATATATTGGATGAAGGGCAGCTCAAAATGGGCCATCTTATCTGATATACATATGTATAGCACTTTGCTAGCTATCTCAGAATCTAGCTGTTTCTTAAAATAATGAATAATGAATGGAAAGATAGTGGGTACAGAAGGTATCCATGAAGAAATAAAATGTGATGACAAAGTGAGAGGCAAAGTGGAAATATTCCAATACACAATATTCCAAATGAATGAGTCAATCATTTCTGAAAAGTTTTAATGATCTTGATTCTGATACTGTATTTATTGGTTAAATTGTTCTTCATTCACTTAAGTGCAAGTGAAGCATCATAGTCATTATTCATCTAAATAAGGTGACCATGAGATTTTCATACTATCTGTCACTTTATAACTCTTGCAACAGAATCTGTTTCAATAACAATATTGCTTTTATTACTTGTGTGACTCCTGTTACACTGAACATTAGTTAAATTAAGTGTCTTTTATTTAATATCTTATGTGTAATGTATTTTTTTTTTTTCTTTGCTTCTGGTCAGTTTTACAGTTTCTGTAGACTGTCATAGTGTAGTATGCATTAAATTTGACATAAAAGACAGAATCTATGATTCCAGGATTCTAAATGACTTGAATGAGTCAATTGGTATTTTTCACAGTAATTTCCATCTGGTAAGAGGGAAGTTTTTAAATATCTGAATCTGGTCTGTATTGATACCAAGGATTGTTCTGGCCCATAGTACCATTTTATCTAAAAGACTGAGTAAGATTTTACAGATTATATAGTGAGCCCTGTGAAATTACTTTAGTGTAATGAAGTAATTTTAGCACATGCATATTTTTTTTCCTGCCCACAAAAAAAAAATTAATTTCAGTCTTAATATGTGTTTCTCAAGCACAAGCCAGACCCTAATAGACTGATTGCCAGCTTGTTTGCTCGCTTTCTACTTTCCTGCTTAATTAATAATCAGCTTTTTAAGAAATATTTCTTAAATTATAAAACCTATACTTAGTCTTTGTGCCCAAAACTGAGCATCCACGTTCTATGTTTTGGCATTCTGATTTCCTGAATTAGTGAATAAATGCAGCTCCCAGGTATTCAATATGAATAATTTAATTTATGTTTGCTATCCGGTGAATCATCATGACAAAGAACAACCTCAAATATTCAGTGGATGACGGGTAGCCATTAGTGATCGGTAAATGTCATTAGTTTCTCTCATTAAATTATCTGGAACTAATGTGAAAACAAAGCAAAGCAAAATACCTGTTGTTTTATTATTGTTTAGCTGTTTGAATGTTTGGTTGTGTTTTTTTTTTTTTTAATTTCAAATAATATGCCAATTCTTTTAGATTTTTAATATCTGAAAAAGATTTTTACGTACTTTAATTTTTTAATGTATTTAGGAATTATTATGATCATTTTGGCCCTATTATTATTTCCTAGAGACTAAGTACAGCTGAGAACCCTTAGGTTGTTTACACAGCTGTGACATACTAAACACTCTGGCAAGCATATCTTTTGGGGTATGTTGTTGAAAACCGAAAAACTTACCATTCCAGTGCACCCGATAAACCTCCCCTTCACATCCCACTCTTCTGTATTTTTCTTCCCATCCATCCCTATCATCTCCTCTCTGGCCTCTCCACTTTTCTGAATGGCAGCCTTAATTCAGTGTTCAAGACTGAGTTGTGCCAATTCTCATACTCCATCTTTTCCAGTCTTCTACATTTTGTTTCCTCCTATGGGATTTTTTAATCATAAAACCATAGATTGGAACTCTATGCACACTTGACATAAGTAAGCGCACTTTTAGCTCACCTAATTGTTCTTTAGAATATATGACACAAAGTTTAGTGTTTGGTATATTTTAGGAAGCACTTTGTAGCTTAAATATACTCAGGAGATTGCTATTTAAATGACAAGATAACTGCTTATTAAATGATGCAGCTATTTTAAGATCAGAAGATTAGTCACTTTTTTTTTTTTTAATCTTCTCTCAATACTTAAAGTGGTAGTTTTCTCCTTTCATAATTTAGGCAATTTTTTCCTGTGGAATCAATATGAAAATAGCAAGATTTTCTGGATTAAAGCTCACCACTGCTTTAGTGAAAACTTTAGTTCTTTCATTGAGTAATTTCCCTGACCTGCTTTCTATTCCATTTTTTATTTATATAGAATAAGACATTTGTTATTTCTCAATTTAAATTGCTTTTTATCCATGCAGGACAAATTAAAATGGAACTCTTAAGGGAATCATATCATCTTGATTACCATACTAAAATAGAGGCAGGTTCCACCACTACTGCTCACTGACCTGTGTCTGCAAGTTCTTATTTCAAATTCCAGCTCTGTAAGTGACTTTGGGCTACTTAGTTAACCTCTGTGTACTTGGCTTTCTCCCTCTGAAAATTACCTATCAACTTTTTTTTTGAATTTTGCAAAAGATCTGCTCTTTTGGTTTGTTTTGTAAACACAAACCAACTCCAAACTATGTTTATGATTAAAATCATAAAATCTGAAGATCTCATATGATGATGTTCCTACTTCTTGAACTATTGCAATTTTCCATAAGACGTGAATGAAAGAGACAAACAAATATCTGTAAGAGTTGTCCCATTAAGCTGTAGGTGCATAAAGATCTACACATATATATATATACACACATACACTAATATACAAGTGTTCAGTTACAATAGAGGAATCTGTAGAGGCTTACTTCTGAGATAAATATCTCAAGTTAGCAATGCAATTTTTCTCTTACTCTTTCAACTACAGAGCCATTCTGGACAAATGGCCATTTCACTTCTTTTTTCACCTCCCTCTTTGGGATTTCACATTATTTCTCCTTATTTTACTGAATTATTTTAACTTAGTGATACAAAAACTATCTTTATTCCAAAACTTACTGAACTCTGTGAGCCATTAGTGAGAGCTGGTTGAATGTCTCACAAGATATCAACTGTATATGTGTCTTTGCTTAATATTCTAAAAATATCAACATCAAGGGAATTGTGAACAATTTAGATGCCTTTTATCTCTTTATTTGTTATTTTTTAAGATATATATGTACTCTTTGACCATTAAGTTTTCATTCCATTCTTTAACACAGCAAAGGATAGAACTCACTAATCATACGCCAGGCTGGGGAACTGTAGTTATAACTCTCAAGTTTCAGAATAGTAAACAGAAAATGTTGTCTTTAATATAGAAAAAAGTTTAGTCAGTCAATGAAAATCTATCTTCATTGTTTTCTATTAAAGATCACACTCTGCTTTTGATTCAGTAAGTGATCTGATAGTTGCTGTTTCTATAGAAAACTAAAATAATACAATTGTTAAAATATTCGGTATGCTAAACATTTCGTTAGTACCTAAGATTTACATTGTGCAAATGATAATGCTTATTATTTATTTAATTCAAACTATGACTGGTCTTGTCTTAGAAAGTAGAAGTAGAACTTGTGATTCTTTTCATTTGATTTTGATAGAAATACAAGTTTTGGTGCAAAGTACATTTGAACCATGGAGTGACATGCAGAACTCCTCATAGCAATATATATTAATACTAATTGACATTGCACTGCATTTAGTTGGGACAGAGTTAATTTTCTTCACAGCAGCTGGTGTGGTGCTTTGTTTTGGATTTGTCACAAAAACACTGTTAACAACACACCCATGTTTTCATTATTGCTGAAGAGTGTTTACAGAGTGTCAAGGCCTTTTCTACTTCTCATAATTCCTCACCAGGGAGTAGGCTGGGGGGGGGACAAAAAAGTCAGAAGGAGACAGCCAATCCCATCTGACTAAAGGGACATCCCATACCATGTGACATCGTGCTTATCAATAAAGCTAGGGAGAAAGTTTGCCAGGGCTGGTGTTGCTCAGGCACTGGCTGGGCATCAGTTGGCAGCTGGCGAGCAGCTGGGGTTTTGCATCACTTGTTTTTCTTAGTTTTCTTTTTCTTTGAAGAGAGGAGGTTAAACCACAACAAATTACCTAGATTCAGGGTGTCTTTCTGGCAAAAAAAAACCCCATTATACAATTCTCAAATTGATAAGAATGTAATTTAGTTGTTTTACTATTAGCAGTGTGAAAGAAGGCAGGAGACCTACAACAGATGACTAGATCAGTCTATACAATCTTAGAACAATTAATCTGTAGACAATGATTATTTGACGGTGAACTGAAAAACAAATAATTTACAAGTAAATTACTATGTAAGTAATAACTCCCTAAAAAATAAGAATCTGAAGTCTCTGACTTACTCCAGTATACCTCAGTACAACTTATTTTTAAAGCTTCCTGATCGGCAATCTTTTGTTTGTTGTATGATATGTTGTCAGACTACTGACTGATTAGCATCTGACTTTTCAGCATATCATATCAACCCTTCTCAAGTTTGTTTCTCATCATTGGGGATACAAATGAATTGGTTTAGTTGGCATAAACTAACTGTTTTCTTTCTCAAGGGCTGTCGTGCTCTGTCACCGTATGATTTCTTACTTCTCTTTAACCTATGAAGTTATGCCCCACATGTGATTGCTTTTATGGAGACATCTCAGTATCTTCAGATTCGAACATATACTTTGCTATGCAGGAACTACAGTACCTGTTTATTCAGAATTAGAGACACTTAAACCCTAATTCATCATGTCAAGTGACCAAATATTTGCAAAATACCCTGTTTACAGTTGAATTTGCATTCAGAATGCTTCTGATGCTGATACTAAGTTATGTCTGAAATGGGAACAGGAAATCATTTTGTTTATGCTACAGTTTGGCTGGAAAGAAAACCCACAGCTGGTGCAACCCTAAACTTGGTGCAGTCTGAGATTCCCCACCATGACTGATGTCAAACAGACTGTCTTTATGTCTCTATAGCAAAGACATGCTATAGAGGCATGGGCCAGTCTATTTATAGTCTTAGATATTTTCATGTGAGGTAAGTCAAACACAGGCAAGGCTATAAGTTTGCTGGCTAAAATATGAAAGCCTCTGAAAAATCTGCCATTCATAATTCCCATTTATTGAGGAAACTCTTAACTAGGGATTATAAACTAGATCATTAGTTTTGGCTCCAGTATTACCAGATGGCAAATGGTACCGTGGGAAAAATCTACCTCCCTCTGCAACTAGTAGAGCGATACCTAATTTTATGAAAGATAGATCTTGCACGTCATGGTAATCTTCTCACTTATGACTTCCAGGTTGAAAATAAAAAGGCATCCTGAAAATGCTGTTCTTGGTGTAAGATGCAGCAGATAATCTTCTTAAGTTTAACAGGAGGCTATGAACAATTGCCTGCATGTTTTTCTCTCTATTATATTGAACATAAAGAATAATTTTTGCATTGGGATTGACATTGGACACTCAAGACATTCCCATCTGAGGTGTCCTGGTTTGAGATAAAACAGAAACAGACCTCCAGACAACTGCATTATGTAATAATAAATAAATAACATGTTTATCAGTAATAAAGTCAAAGCTTTCTCATGAATAAGGATTTAAACTCAGAAACAGTAACTACATCCTCAGCAAAGGAGAATAACTACTGAATCCAAGAATATTCAAAGCCTAATTTCAAAATTTATTTTACCAATTTGCTTTCCAAGAATAATTTGGTTATATTTCTACATGTGTGTATCCATCTATCTACATATCCACATATTTATGCAAGCAATCAACACATGGAAGTGATTGCTTCCTCCTATGCAGTGAAAAAACAGAGATAGATTCATAACGTAATTTCAGGAAGGAACTAATTCTTAACAAGAGGAGGAACTGATACAGCAAGTGACTAAGTAGGAGAGCAAGTATGTTATTGGAATAAGAGCAGCAAGCAACAGCTTAAGGTGTTTTTTTAAACCAGAAAGCTAGCTTTGGGAGATTAAAGAGAGAGGGTTACAAAGAAAAAAGGAACTCTGGAGAAAGTTTCTCTTTGTATTACCTTTTAGATGGTGTTTTCTATATAAATCACTGGCAATAGGCAATAGGCATGGTTTACAGGCCATATTAAAGGTATTAGTCTTCAGCAACAGGTTGATCCACCAGCTGTGGAGAGCTTTAAACTAGGAACTGGGACGGGAAATGATGACCAGCAATCCAGTGAGAAAGTGATAGACTGGGTTAGCAAGTTATATTTGTTCTCAGAGTTCACCCTGTGAAAGTCTTTAGATGATACAAAATTGGGAGGAGTGGCTTGAGTGAGACCAGCAAAGGACCACAAATGTGATTAAGGGACTGGAGTACTCATCCTTTGAGGAGGGGCTGAGAGAGTTGGGACTGTTTAGTCTGAAGACAAGAAGGTTCAAGGGTGATTCTATGTAAATACCTCATGGGAAACTGTGAAGAAAAAAGAATCTGACTTACCTCAGTGATATCCAATGATAAGTCAGGATGGGATGATCACAATCTAAAATACAGAAAATATCATATGAACATGAGAAATACTTTTTTTTCTGGTGAAGACTTTCAAACACTAGACTAGGTTGCCAACACAGGTTGAGTCTCCATCCTCAGAGACCCAAACCCAACAAGCAATTTTACAGAGCAACCTGCTGTAACTGATAGAAAAAGTCCTAAAACAGTGCTTTCAACAAGGCAAGTGAAAAGTAGCAAAGGTGTGTGAGGGAAGTGAGAGAGTTGTTAACAGAATGTAAAATTTCATTATCATTTATTGTCATTACCATACAGAAAAATAAGGTATTTGAAAAGATAAATAACATGTTTATGCTTTCATACTTTTTAATGCTATTGAACTTTTAAGAAATAGATGTTAATTCTCTGGAAGAAAGACCCCCATCTTCAGTTTCCATATAGCTAAACCACTGCAATAAATTAATCAGTCCTGAAAGTTGTAAGCTTCTACCCCTACATTCATTGTAGGGGTACTTCATTACAGAAAGACCACGGGTACCATAAGGAAGATAAATTCTCTAGAGATCTGAAGCAAAACGAGCAGGTGGCTTTAAAAGCATCAGTAATGGCCAATAAAAGAGTTGATTCAAGAGAATCTTCCCAAGGGAAAAAAATATAACCTGATTGGCATAAAGCAAATAGGGTGTAATAAGAGACATCTGCATATTGGAATTTCTTTCCTTCCTGACTTGCAGAGATTTTTCACTAGTGTTATATTCATATTTTTATTCTGTCAGTTCCTTCTGTTTCACAGATACTACTTAGAAGATAGGGTGGGTGTTTTATAAATTTTTTAGGGGATAGTGAATTCTAGAAACATGTCTTTCGTCTAAAATTTCTTTCTAAGAAAACCAAATAAACAAACAAAAAAACCCCACAACCAAACAAGAAAAATCACAAAACACAAAAAACCCAAACAGACCGCAAATGACAAAAAACTTTTTAGAATTTTCCCTACGTGCTGTGCAACTCCTTGTTGGTATGACCAGGAAGACACCCTGTCTTCAAAAAGTCGCTAGGTAATATTTCAGTAATTTATATATTTTTTTATCTATAGAAATAACAGTCTGAAAGCTTTAGTCCATGGGTAGCTCAAACACTAATATGGTACACAAACACATTAAAATGCTTAATGACCAGAGGAAAACTAAATGACTCTTGAGAACAGCTTATACTTACCGCAAGCAAATATGTATCAAGCTTTATCTTGTCATTTTGATCCCATTAATCATAATATGCAATCTTGCATTTTGTCCTTTTCTGAAACTTTTTCCAAAGTTCTCCCTCTTTCTTTATCTCAAGACTGATTTCTAGTTTTTTCCATATTTTACCTTTTGCTACTTAGCTCCATATTTTGATCTGTCTGTTTTTTAAGCAACTCTGGTGGAATTCTATCTGGGCTCATCACCTTATTAAATGTAATCCTTTCCTTTTTATTTTTATACTCTTGTCCTGAGTGGTTTATGGCTGTCAATTGTTCCTTATTATTTTGACTGTACATGCAGACGTTGCATTCCCAAGAAGAAATCCAGCACATCCCCACCACAACTATATTCACTTATGTGCATGGGCCATATTTGCTACATTCTATATAAGTGCTCTACTTGGTAAGCATGACTGAGAACAGCTGCTACTATCAGTATAAATTGGGAAGGGGGGGTAAAGGTGTAAATGCTTCCTAGCAGTTAAGCACCTGATGCTTATGAGGAGCAGTGGGGATGCTGTTAGCAGGAACTTATGTGTCCAGGTCATTTGGGTGCCAGTTCACTGAAAACAATGTGGATTGAGATTTTAAATTTGGATACCAAAGGCTGAAATTAGGTAACAAATTCCCTTAGAGGGCTAAGTCTTAAAATGTTAAGCTCTACATTTATTAAAGCATTCATAAAATTCTGAAATCTTCTAAACCACACGCACATAGCCTATGATTTTAAAAATCTTTCCTTAGAACTACTGCTTATTTATTGCTATTTCTTATTAGTTATTAATTTATTACCATTTTGTAATGATTGCAGTTTCTCAATTCTGTTGTCTGCTATGAATTCAGTTTTCTCAAGGATTCTACTACCTGCAGCTGCTGGCATTTTTTTACCTAAAGCATGTATTTAGTTTTAAAAGTGTTTATAAATAGCATCTTAGCATAAGGAAAATGGACTTTATCCTCTTTTCTAATAATAATTTCCTGACTGTCTTGAGAAAAAATGCTGTGTGGCCTACTTTTCCATTTGTTAATTAGTATTCATTGCTCATTTTTAAAAAGCCTGGTGTTCTTAGAAAATAATTTTCAAAAACTACTGTAAAGGTTCTAAATAGTTTGGATTAGTATTATCAAATGCAAAGACTAATAATGGATGTGACTAAGAAATTATTCTTCTTCTTCTATTTTTTATCAAGTTAGGGAGCCTGGAGCTATATTATTGAGCACCACCTCTGCCAAATCTTATTCTCCACAATTATATGTGCACCATGTAATATACTGTTATTACTGAACACGAAAATGTGGGGCTTTTTTTCTTTTCATGAAAAAATATCTAATTTTAAAGATAAATTTATAAACCAAAGACTTAAACATAGATTTTGATGATAATTTTGGCCTCCAGCTAGATCAACATGATCTATCACCAATTTCCTGCTTATGTTTCTTTCCACCAGAATCCTTTCCTTGTTATTTGCTTCTTATCAATGTTTTCCTTTTTTTTTTTTCTTTTCTTTTCTTTTGTTCTGCAATCTCAGCTGGTGTTAAGCATAAAAACAATTTAAGGACTCTTTTTGTCTCAGAAGCTTAAAGGTTTTAAGTCCCTCTGATAATTTTATCCTTTTAACCTAAAAAATTTCTACAGTGATAATGCTTCTAACATATTCTGCCACTAAACACTATGTGTAGTCTTTCATCTCATTTTCCTTAGTTATCATTTAAGCTACTGCTTGAGGCTGCCTGCAAGGTTTGTATTAGCAAGCTTAAATACAGTAAATATTGTGATATGAACGTCATTTGTTTTAATTATCCACATCAAATAATTCTATTCTTGTCTTTCAGAAGAAAATATGTTAAGAAGCTTCTACACTTTCTTCTCCATTTCTCTGTTCAAGGTTGTCAGAGGTATAGTTGATTCATATTTCAGAGATGTCCTTGGTGTTATGATTTGTAAAACAGAGAATTAAATAGTGCTCTAATTCCATCATTTTATTGTCATTAAAGAGGTATTTTCTGGAATGCCTTCATGTTAACATCTGAGTTACAAAAAAAGACACTAAACCCCTTCCTTTCAGGTATAAGTCTTATGTAGCAATGTTTGTACTAAAGACATTAAATTCCTGTTTAAACACACGTTGTCAGCTGTTAGGTTTGACATACGTTCATTATTTCCCATTCTGTAAGAAGAACTTTAATTTTTTCAGTGATTGATAGAGCTTTAATATTTATGGCATTTTAGACAGAAGGACTTATTATCTTATTGCTAATCACTAAGTACTGTATGGAACACCAAAAAAAAAAAATGAAGAAGGGAAGGGAAGGATTTAATGTGTGGCTTCAGTGGAATTTGGAAGTTCAGATCTGAATCTGTAACCCTGTAATCCTAGTTAGTTCATTTCTAAAACTTGAACCATCTGACCTCTAAAGTTGCCTGAGTCCAACATAAGTAAAAATTACTTCTCTTTTGACAGAATTATACTTGTCCCAAAGAAGGCAAGGCATTATATCTTTTAAGCATCATGATGGTCTTTACCTAATAAACACTATTACATTTATGGGATAATCTCACAAAAGGCAGTGTTGATCAAAGAGTAAGGCCTGCCACTCTCTTTTTTTTTTTTAATTTTTTATTTAACCTTTTGTAGTGATCAGCATCAGTTTAAGAATTAAATAACTTTAGTTTCCAGGGTCCAGATCCCAAGAAATAAGTCTAATTTAGAGATTACTTCTTTCTCTGAAGAGGGACATGTCGTCTGCCTCACCCTTCTGTGTATCATGTCTTGTGAAACACACTTTGGCAGCATTCTGTAACTTGTTAAATCACCCCTAAGATATACTGACTCTTTCCACAGATGGAGTGGAAATCCAATGTGAAGGTTAAGTGAGTTATTTTGTGATTGATACTGATTGACAACCATGTTAGTTTAACTAAAATGCCTTTAAGTAAAGGCAATATCCTCATCTTCCAATTCATCACTCTCAAAACCTGAGCAAAAATTACAATGTGACAGAAAAGTTCTGAGATGACAGATGTGCCCATAAAAGGTTTTGGTCAGCTATACCTCTTTTTGTTTAACACATTCTCAGTTTTCCCAGATTGCTAGTGCCACTAAGACGAAAGGCCTTCCTAGTTAAGATGACTCACCACGACAATACACTGGCACATCCAACTAACAGTAGAAATGTCTTAATTTAAATTCCATAATATCTACAGAGGACTACAAATGTTGAAATTCTTTATCAAAAAAGATATAAATGTTACAGAAGGTTACATTTTAATATTTCTCTGCATATAGCATTTTGGTCCTGAACCAAACACAAAGTAAGCTTTGCAGCTTTGAAGTAATTTCTATATGGTTTAAGGCATGAATCATGTAAGGCATGAAAGGTATAAAATATTCCTACTCTAAGAATCAACCCCCCTTTTTCATAAATAAATATTTTATTCAAGTGATACTGAAACAGTACTTTTTGCTTCCTATCTATCCTATATATCATTTTCTGGTCCAGGTCATTTCTCATTATAGTAATTGTCTTTTTACAATCTCTTTGTGTTAGAAATTAAAAAATAGTGCAGTATGTAAGCATGCCATTGCTATCAGATTCACTTTCTTGCCTACCTAGTAAATTCAGAGCCATCCCTCTGGTTACTTGCTGCTTACTCACCCCCCGTTGCTCATGCAAATCATTTGCAGGGGCCCTTCTAACTTCCGAGAAGTATCTGAAAGACCTAAATGCTCTTTATGTTTATTTGCAAACACTATTAACCATTTCGTCTTCTTGCCCCAGCTACATCGCCTCCTGCCTGGTCCAGGAATTCACAGACGTGAATCCAATTAAAGCAGCAGGGGAGGGATCTTTGGGAACCCGTGGGTTTCTCTTCCCTTCTCTTCATGGTAATTTGTGTTCCCCATCTCATTTGGGAAGCTTTGCTTTCCCTGGGCTTTGAGAACATTCAGCTCTGGGCTTCATTTGGCTCCCTCTGAGGTATGTGGTCTTTACTTTCTTCTTCATCTCCCAAATTTTCAGTGCTCCTTAAATGCCCCAGATGCTTTAAAGACATTTTGAGACTGACTCTCCATCTTTTGAGGTGACTGCTTGGGGTTGATGGCTGTGTGCCCTGGCAGTGATGGCTGCAGAAGACTGGGGTTGGTGGGACCTTCACTGACATGTTGGGCCAGCTTCTTCTTGGGGGAAAAAGGGACATTTGTGCTTCAATGAAATGGTGTGACACATGCTTGCTGAAGTTCCTGTTTCTTAGTTTTGAAGAACAACATCTTTTCTTGCTTGTTTTGCTCTTTCGGTGGCCAAATAGAAGTGGACTTCCCCATGCATTTCACCATATTGCAGCTCAGAGAAAGAGAACTTATTTTTTTAAGCATCAAAGGACCTTTGTCAGGCCCCCCTCAGCTAACCCCAAGATGTACCATCCACCCAGTTTGGGCTGGAAGGTATTTACCAGCATGAGTGGGAGCTGCAGCGTGGCTGGAGCCAGGCTGTTTTCCTTGGTGCTGGAGAAGCTGGTGCAGGAGCCAGCGGGAGCTGTGTGGTCTGCCAGGGTGCGGGCAGGGTGCAGGCAAGGCACAAAGCCTGCCTGGAGCCTGGGAGCTGCTGCAGGGCCAGAACCATGTTCCTCCATGATGCCAGCACTGGGGGGACATCTCTGCTGTAACTTTTTGCTCTCTTAGAGCCTTGAAAACATGTTGCTGCTTTCAGCAGCTGATCTAAGAACAGCAGTGTGCAAAACAGAAAGGTAATAAAATACTGAGTTCTAGGAGATTCAAAATTCATGTTCTTCTTGATAAACAATTTTAACAAGATGAACTGGGAAGGGAATTTAGAAGTATCCAAAATATTTCATTCTGGAATTTTCAAACTTTTTTGGTTTTTTACTTGCCAGTTATTTATTTATTTACAGTTTAAGAATCTGAAAATATATTGGAACGCTGAGTTTCCAGTTGCATGAAAAATTTCGAATGGACCCAAAACACATCTCTTTTTCTTTTGTGTGTGATTCGCACATCATCAAAGTAAAGTACATAATCAATAACATTGAATTCCTGTGGGGATGCCCAGCTCAATCCAAAGCCTTTTCACCTCAAGCAACTCTTTGAAGCCAGACAAAAATTCAGGGGGATTGTACTGAAGAGTGGGAGGGAAGCACATGGAACAACAGAGGGTAGAGTTCTGTAAGAGGAAGGTCAGTAACAGCAGATTGAGGAGGCTATTTCACTAAACGAAAATGAAGAGTATCATCCTTCTCTCACTGATTCCTTAAGGCACATGTTATGTACATAGTGCTGAAAATAAAAAATAAATAACAATAGTCATTGCTCTCTTCAAACTGCTCAAAAGAATCACTGAGTCAATTCAGTTGAGAAATGAAAAAGTCTTCTGAACCTGTGGCAAGGAAGCTAAATTCAGGAAATCTTCCCAAAATCTGTTCTTTATGGCAGGACTGTAAAAATATAGATTTTTTCCTCTGAGGCTTTAAATTTTCTTCAGAAGAATATTGTTAACAGAAGGAAATAATCTGTTGAATGACTTATAACAAAGCAGTATTTGGCTTCTACAGTATTCTCAAAGACATTTAGAGCTTTTGCTAGAGTCAGAATATTAATATATGAAATTATAATAATGATTTATTAATTAGGTAAGACTGTCATCACACTTTTTAATAGCTAATTTAAATGGCAATCCCATTGGAGTCTGGTTTATCTCATGTTCTCCCTTTCAGTAAAATCAAACAGAAACACTTTGTTGGCCATCTGATATACTTTTATCTTGGCCTTCAAGGACCCTAGGGGAATGGAAACAGGGAAAGAATATGGAAAAAGGATTTGTCCCTCATGACTTCAAGATTTTCCTTCAAGCCCTGCGTTTCCCCCCTCCCTTTTCCTGTTCAATAAGATATCAAGAGAAAGAGCAAGCCAATGACAATTCACAGCGAAGACACTTGGCACTTATGATGTCACAGAGACACTTCGCAGCGACGACACTTGGCGATTATGATGTCACTAAGACACTTCACTGCACAGAATCGTCGCACTTATGGTGTCACAGAGACACTTCGCAGAGAAGACACTTGGCCATTATGATGTCACTAAGACACTTCCCAGCAAAGACATTGGCAC
>JAOXNG010000021.1:83060094-83074144 GCA_028566535.1 Scolopax minor
AGTCCACAGTGTCTTCTGCAGGCTGTAAAGACCAGTAGTGACTGACTGTGTCCCCAGAATAGTCAGAGATTTTTGTCTTAATCAATCTCAATGGGACTGTGCAATCACTGTAATAGGAGTCACCTCGTCCTAAAAGGACTACTGTCTAATTAAACAATACAATGAATAAGCAAGATTTTTTATTTACTCACAGTCTCACCATAAGTAGAACCACAAATGATTTTTAGATGAAGCTACTTCAGATAATAAGCATTTTATTAGCCTTTTTAACTTCTATTTTATAAACATAACTTATGAAAGGTGATTTTTTTTTTTTTTTAATTAGCATTTCATTTTTGCTCTCTTGTTTGGTTGGATTTTTTTCCTAACATAACACTGTGTATTCCAGGTTTCACATTTTGTGAAAATTCGGTGAATAACGTTTTGTTCAAATTAATTTCTGGTAAACTTTTTTAGAAAATCATTATTTTCCCTCATCAGTCTGAAATTTGCTGTCTCTTACTATGGTAAATTGACTTACCTATTGCAAAAATGTCATTCTTACTCCCCTGCTTCCCAAGATTTCATGGCCTTCTCAGTTGTGTCTGCTTCAAATTAAAGACTACTGGTTTTATCCTATCAGAGTTGTTATTAGAAAATGTTGATTAACATTTTGAAAAGGAAATCATAAACCATATAATCTCTATAAAGAAATCATAAATAATGATAAAGCAAGGAAATATTCCCTTTGTTTACACAGTGTAAAACTGTTGAATAGCATTTAAAAAAAAAGACAAACCCAAAACAGAATTATCATACAAAACCATAATTATTATTATCACACCTTCAGATGATGATTAACATATTAATATTAAAATTAAAATCACCAAAGCATGTTAAATTATTTTATTTAATTAAAAATTATGTTAATTTTAAAATTTGATTAAAGCAGATTTGGCTGAAATTTCGAAGGGCAATGTTTAGCAGTCCAGCATGCTGCAAGTTAATTCCTAGCTGAATTTCTAATCTATGTGATTCATGAATATGACCTGAAATATCATGGCATGTTTGAGGAGGAGTTAAATATAGAAATATGGTCTGCTGCAGCTAGTTGAACTCTTTTAGTTAGGGCTACACCATATATTTTGTAGTAAATGCTAAAAAATATGTTTTCCCTTTCATTTATGTTTGCCCATGTTCAATACAATTTTTTTACCTCATTCCTACAAATTTGAAAATACTCCTATATTTTGAAAAATTCAGCAGCAGTTTGGTTAGCATATTAGTAGTCACAAAATCCTGGACTGTGGAGAAATCCAGTTTCAGATATCTTCCTTACAAGTAAATAGCCTTTTGTATCCATGCTTATGCAACATACTTTATATGAAAGGCAGCTGGAGCAAAACCAGGTATGAATCTGATTCTAGAAAGTGAAAACTGTATGTAAATATTAGGTCCAGACACTCATAAATGGCAACTATTTCATCGTGTAATTCCAACATGGGAGCCAAACTCGTATATTCATAATTCTTCCTCAAGCAAGGTTACAAATGCAAACCATCTGGAACATGTTTTACTTCGAAACAAATTACATTCTCACATAGTGAACTGTCAAAAAGAAAGACTGATTTGTAGAGTATTTCAAATATTAGCTCAGGAGTTGAGGCCTTGGGTCAAATCCTTTCTCTGCCATGGATTGCCTTTGTGATCTTTGGCATATCCCATAAATCTAGGTATCAGAAAAGGACTTACATGCCTACGTTGTGATCTCAAGGCCACTTCATTGTGGAAGCACTTATACTCTGCAGATATCATTATTCTTACCTTTAGAGTTCCTAAAAGTGCCATAACTGTATATTGGCAAAGGTGACTACATTCTCCATAGTTTAGTTTATTGCTTAAAAAGTCCTATTTAGCTTGGCCAGGATTCAGAAACTAGCTGTCCCTCTCCCTAAATCCTCTGTCTGGCCAATGAACTCAGAGCATTCCTAACACCTTCCACAGACCGGGATTCTCATATAAACTAATATGAGTGATGAATTTCTTTAAAAAATATAGAAAATAAGACAGTTGTGATACATTCCTGTCCTCTGGTAGCTTCACTGTAAGAGGGTCTTCTCATCTAGAGAGTGTGTATTGGGAGTCACCTGCAAGGGAACTGAATCACCTTTGGGGATGTCTAGCTCTTTCCTTTGACTACAGAACCTACAGTGACTACTAGAAATTTTCAAAAACATTTTAAGCTGCATAAAGCTGGGTATGATTACTCTGATGGCTCCCCAGGCAGCATGTCAAAATTTTTGGTAGGACTTGTTGTAATAGGACAAGGGGTAATGGTTTTAAACTAAAAGAGGGGAGATTTAAACTAGATATAAGGAAGAAATTTTTTACAATGAGGGTGGTGAAACAGTGGAACAAGTTTCCCAGAAAGGTGGTAGATGCCCCACCCCTAGAAACATTCAAGGTCAGATTGGATGGGGCTCAGAACAACCTGATCTAGTTGAAAATGTCCCTCCTTCTTTCAGGGGGGATTTGGACTAGATGACCTGTAAAGGTTCCTTCCAACCTTTTCTCTTTTATTCTATGATTCTGTGATTTTGTTATGCAGTGCCTGCCTTCTCCAGGTGCAGCTCAGAAAGCCAGCACACCTCCTCAGGTGTCTGCAATTCATTCTAGCTGCAAGTCCTATTCCTAGCAGCTGACTGAAAATCTGCTATGTGGGCACGAGACTGAAAGCCCCAAATGGACATGGATGGTGCAGGTTCTGTCACACAATACTCTAAATATTTTAGAGCATTATAGATGAGACATAGGTATTCCTGTAGTAAAGCTTACTTAAGGCTGCACCGACCTGGCTGTTGGTATTGTTAGGTTAGTGTAAGTGCACTTTATCCCCTCATCCAAATCAACAATAAAGATATGGAAGAGAACAGGCCTTAGTTCTGAGCCCTGGGGAACACCACTTGTGACTGGCCGCCGACTAGATTTAACTCCATTCACCACAATGCTTTGGGCCCAGACAGACAGACAGGTTTTTACCCTGCAAAGAGTAGGCCCATCCAAGCCAGGAGCTGCCAGTTTCACCAGGAGAATGCTGTGGGAAACAGTGTTGAAGGCTTTACTAAAGTCTAGGTAGACAACATCTACAACCTTCTCCTCGTCCACTAAGTGGGTTACCTTGTTGTAGAACAAGATTAGATTAGTCAGCCAGGACCTGCATGCCTTAACCCATGCTGACTGGGACTGATCACCTGAGTTGTCTTGCATGTACCACGTGATGGCACTCACGATGAGTTGCTCCACAGCCTTCCCTGGCACTGAGGTCAGACTGATAGTTCTGTAGTTCCCTAGATCCTCCTTGTTGCCCTTCTCATAGATGGGCCGGTTAGCATTTGCTGACTTCTAGTCAATGGGACCGCCCTGGTTAGCCAGGACTTCTGGCAAATGATGGAAAATTGCTTGGCGAGCATGCCCACCAGCTTCCTTAGTACCCTGAAGTGGATGCCATCTCGTCTCATGGACTTATATGTGTCACCCTTCAGAACCTAAAAAGTAGCTTTTATAACCTAGGTAGGTTATATATATATATATATATATATATATATATATATGCTTTAATGTTCCACATTATTTTCTTTGATCCTAAGTTTTGGCAGTCGTACCTAATAGTTATTGGGATTTGTGCTTTTAATATAATATTTAATAGAATTCTTTTGTTACATGCTGTAAATATTCTGCAAGTGGCAGATGGTAAAAACAGAAAACATTTGTTTAACAGTCAAAATAGTCAACAAAAGGACAGATCACGTTTCTCCTGTAGAAGACACTAATTTGGCACACCTATATGCTTTATATCGAGTGGAAACAACAAAGAAAACAGCACTGTGAAATGCTTTGGAAAAAAAAAAAAGAAAGTCTGTGATGTTAAAGATCAAACAGAAATCCAAGAAAGTGTCGTCAGAGTCATAAGCTATGTTGTAAATCAGACCTATTTTATATCTACTTTTTTAGAAAATGCCTAACTTTAACTGCACAAGAAGCTGCCAATTTTTTTTTCTTTCTTACTGAAGCTATTGTCTGCTGTAAGCACCCATAGGTCTTCAGATTTTAAGGGCACCATGAATTGGAAAATGTTGGTTACTGCTCTCTAAATAATATTTCTGCTTAAAGATGCAAAATATTTTATATGACAGTATTTGGCAGCCAGTTTCTATGGTTTTTAACACTTGGACCTGCAACACTGTGTACAATACCTTATTTTATATTTTCTAAAAGGTGAAAGAAATGTTTAAATAACAAGATCATTGTATATTGTTTCTAGCTCTGCAAATAGCAATCCTATTTTTTACTAATTTTAATGTAAGGTCTGTAAAACCCTTTTCAGAAGTACACTTGTTCCTTCAGAATACACTTGTTCAGAAATGTTAAATTAACATTACTAATTCTGAAGTTACATTACCAAGATTCCCTGGACATCTCTTTTCCTCAATATAACACACTAACCTAGCGGTTTCTTATAGTACAAATGGGAGTTGCCTGGTCAACCTGCTGTAGCTCAAGTTCACTTCTTGGTTTGATTGAAGCAATGAATTCCCTGGAATCCCTCTTTCCTTACAAACATGCTGTGAGAAGAATAAAATAAAGTATTTTCATCCTATTTTTGTGACAGAATTCAGTGGCGAAATATCTTGCTTTTCACTTCATTTATTGGTTTAGTTTTCCAGTAGCAGAAATAAGTATTTTAAAGAGAACAAATGCCATAAAACAAGTTTAAACTACTGAATTTTGAAATGCTCTTCAGCAGAGCAAAAGGTGTAAATGCAGCCATGTATAATGTCATTTGAGGTTAATGACAAAATAAATTGTTTCCCCATTTTTGGAGAAAGCTTTTGTGAAGAGATGTATTGCCATAAGTTTGAAATCCATGCTCTGTGACAGCTGCTGACTAGTAATGAGATCTAATGAGCTGTCTCTTTACTAGAAAAAAATAACATTTGAAACAACAACCTCTTTGCAAATTGTAAGAGCATGGGAACAGAGACAACTTCTCTATCCTGAGCTGATAAGCACATGCTGTTATCAATAGCATTTCGATTCAAAAGCAAATCTCTACTGCTCAATTCAAATTTGAAAACGGAATGTGAGATTAGTGTTTGCATAGACAATCAAGATTTGCATCTATTTCCTTGTGGGTTTTGTGATAAAGTAATGCTTTTGCTATTTAAAATCTTTTAATATCTCAGTAAATGTAATGCCATAGGAAACACAAACTAGCCTATGCTAATATAATCTAAATCTATAGATTTAACTATATTGTAAATATTTCTATATTCTGAAAGAGATTATATATCTGTATTAATTGAACAAGGATTTCATATGCAAAGATAAATGTGGCTACTCAACGCTGGCTCTGGGGTTGTCTATGAATTCCAATACTATTTCAGAAGACAACGATGTCAAAAGCACAGGACAGTGAATAATCTTATTGATTTCAGTGTTAATGAAGAGTTACTCCACTCTAATTCAGTGGAGTCCAAAAATGATGTAATGATATCAAAATCAGAAAGTCTTAACTTTTATTTTTCCAGCCTGCTTCTTTTTTATATTAAAGCATACTTTACTTTTTATAGTGCTTTTCCAATTTTTAATTGCAAGTGAACAATCTTCTGATATTTAACCCTTCATTCAACAGTATATTATGTAACTATGCATATATGTATATAAGTTATAGATTTTCTTTTAAGTTATCTGTTTTCGGATCTGATAATGAGCTTGCCTTATTCTAGAGCTACAAGAGCTTGGAAAATTATTCCCTTGACGTAAATAACTTAGTTTTCAAAACACGCAGTGTATTGTTTACCTACATTTCAGTCTATCTGATGATTGAGTAAATATGTATCCTGGAAAAAAATGTGTACTATGTAAAGCAGCTAGCAAACAGGAGGACTTCCAAATCAAATACTTTGATTTATTCTTTATGGGGTTTTTTTTTGGTTTGGGTTGGTTTGGGTTTTTTTGGGGTTTTGTTTTTTTAATTTCTCTGTTTATACATATATATGTATAATATATTTTTAACAAGTTGGTAGGAATACATACATTACAACTGATATTTATTTACATAATCAGTATATATACTGCCAACTATATTAGTCACATTAAGAGAAATCTGTATTAGAAGGGCTAAAGGCATGCATTTTGGTATTTGCCTTACGACTTTCAATTACTGGTAAAATATAGTCACCTGTATATCATAATAGCTATAAGAAATTAATCAATACAGGATTTTATTGAACTGATGTTTTAAAGATAAAGTGGTAGGGAACTTTCCCCACTAGGTACTATAGTCTTTGATTAATATCCAGGAGAACTCATTGGTGATAAATGAGCCAAAGAATGGAGTTCCATCGGTGAAATAGAAACATACAGGAAACTATGAGAAGATTAATCAAACGTTTTGTAAAAAGGAAACAGAATGTAACACAAAATAAAACAAAATGTATTGAAAACTAAACAATGTTCTATACTACCAGAGAAAAATGTGAAGACAACCTGGCCTCTAATCTGCATTGCTTCCTTCTTGTCTAGTTGGTTTCACTGATTCAAACTAGTAATGAAAATCTGCAGTTTTCATTTGAAGGCTTTTTCTTATATACCCACTTTTCACATGAATGACTTAATATATTTAAAAAAAAACAGGAGGAAATAATCAGTGCCTACTTAACTGCGAGGAGGCTACAATTTTTATTAAGTAACAATCCTGTCCCTTACATCTAGAGGACATAATTATAAAACACTGTCCTCTGTGAATGTCCCCAAAGCATAGCTCTATAACAGGCCTTATTAAAATTTTCCATACCTATACCTAAGGCCTACTTGCTCTAGTGTTCACCATTTCCTTTACCTGTGAACTACTAGCTGAGTGAAAGCAATGATTTTTGTTGCTGTGGTCTATTGCTAGCTTTTAATATACCAAGGGAAGAGTCAAGTAGCTGAATAGCTGCCTATTCTTTCTAAACTAGCAATAAAATAAAGAGATGTTATCAAAAAACTAAAAGACTCCTGTAAGTGCTTTAGTTAATTCTATTCTTCAATCAGATCTCTGTTTCATTTCCTGTACAGCAGCAAAGTTACTTTTTTAACTCACCATAGCTCCTTCAGGTGGCTCACTATCAAGAACACTGTGCAGTGAAAGGAGCAGAAGAAAAATTCAGGCGTGGAAACACGAGTTATGTTATTTTAAAAAGACATGGTAGTTACTGCTATAGTTGTCTGAGACATGGCCAACCTCACAATGCTGTATGTTTGACTACCTTCAGTTCATAGTTTTCCATTTTTAGGAATTATTAGTAATAATATTAGTATAATATTAGTCACTATTATGATCTGACTGAACTGGCACTGCCAAGTGATGAACATGTCACTTTTGCTGTCTCTCATGATCATTTCACTGTTAGTAGCTCTGTATACCCCCACACACCTGGATTTAGTCATTCTCTCAAAACTCAGAAGTATTACAAAGAGGAGGTTTTTCTTCTTTCTTCATAGCACCAGTCATTGAATTTGGCTACTCTCCGACCTGATTAAAGAACTGAAAGCCTGCATCTTCGCAGCAGGGAATCAAGGCACTAGGGTGTTATTTATGTATAATACATATATATCTCATATATATATATATATATTTGCTTGAACTTTGAAGGCAGGTGTTCAGTCCCTTTTTTTAATACATCACCTTTTGCCTGTATGTTAGATTTGGTAATTATTTCTTGATTAAAGTAAATTTAGTGGGATTTGGTTTTCGCATGTACAAAATAAATTTAAAGTCTTCAATTGCTCCAATGCAGACCAGCAACACTGCTTTCAAGATTTTACTGAAAGATCCCATTATACATGTATCATATATACATACACACACATAAAAGGATTTAAATAATTCACCAAACATCTTAAAAGCATAAAGAGTGGATCATATTATTTGCACTAGGAACAGCTCTTTAGTCGATTTTAATTGAATTGAGTGACTTCAGCATTGCCACATGGACCTATATCGCATGAGGACTGGCCTGTAACTGAAGAAACATAAGAAAAGCAATTTCAGCAGGAGCTTAATGAAGATAGCAGACACTGTAAATGTCAAAAGATCCATCTAGAGAACAGAGAGGGAGGGGTGAGGGTGTCTAACAATGTAAAAAAATACTTAATTTTATAAAACAAATCAATTATCTTTCAAGAGGAAAGTATTCAAGGTGAAAAATTTAATTTTATTTTAAAAGGGTGACCAATTGCGTCTGCATGCATCTTTCCCTATGTCACTTCAAACTATCAACTCCCCTGACTCAATGAAAATAGATTTCTATTATTTAGCATGGAACATCCAGTCTGCTATGGAATCATATAAACTATATCTTTCTTTGTTAGTACTTGTCTTCTGGTGGGATTTTAACATGAATGTTATCTAATTCCTTGTGTCATTTCTTCCTGTGGTTAAGTGAACAAATGCCTTATGCACTGATTGAGAATAACACGGAAACTCTTCTTGGCACACAAACTCCATAGGTCAGGAGCAAATTCAGTTTAAAAAACTAAAGTAAGTTCTTTCAAATTCTTTATTTATGTGTTTTGTATTTAATATAGAGAGATTGCATTCCATCCCTGCTCTTACACACATAATTTTGAATCGATAATCATGATTACTTATATTAATTGAGGACAGAAACTACAGCTTCTTAGAGCCTTTATAAAGGGTAAAACACAGCTCAGGGGAGATGCCATACTCCACAGTAGGGTAGGAGAGCTCTGGAGATCCCCTTCTCTTGAGGGGATCTGTGACTAGGCAGCAAAATGGAGAACTGGAGCATATACTGCCTAATAATTCCAAGGCTGAAAAGAATGAAACTTATGCAAGCTGTAAACAAGAAACGTAGCTTAAAACAAGCTCATGTAGATAAATAACATATCCTTATCTTGCAGCTGAATTTCTCTTTACTTCTTGGTAACAAAAAGAAGCATTTTTGGCTATATCACAAGGTCCAAATTTTAAAAGATGTAAAAGATTTAAGCAGCATAATTCTGCTTAATTCCATTTATACTGTACTGATTTATATTTATTAAGGATGTCACCCAGTACATAATTAAATACAAAAATTTATAGAACAGAGATACAAGAAGAAAATATGTCCAAAGAATTTTTTTCCATGTATTTTTTTCCTCTATAGCTGAAGCAGTATGACAGCAATATGTTGTCATGAATTCAGGTTACTGTGCAAAATAAAAGCCTGTTAGTACATATACCTCTTTGCTAACTCTCCATATGCATTCCAGAATTGCAGAAATGTTTTTGTCCAAAATCCTGCCAGCTATGGAGGCGTCCGGTATCAAGCGCCGCCTCCCAGTATCGCACAGTGCCCCCCCGATATCTCCCACCGCCTCCCAGTATCGCCCAGTGCCCCCCCGGTATCTCGCATGGCCTCCCAGTATCGCCCAGTGCATCCCCGATATCTCCCACCGCCTCCCAGTATGGCTTAGTTCCCGCCCGGTATCTCCCAGTGCCGCCCTTTATCGCCCAGTGCCCGTCGGTTATCTCCCACTGCCTCCCAGTATCACCCAGTGCACCCCCGGTATCTCCCACCGCCTCCCTGTATCGTCCATTACCCGCCCTGTATCTCCCACCGCCTCCCAGTATAGCCGAGTGCCCGGCCAGTATCACCCGCCGCCTCCCAGTATCGCATAGGTCTCGTCCGGTATCTCCGATGGCCTCCCAGTATCGCCCAGTACCACCCCGTGATCTCCCACCGATATCCAGTATCGCCCAGTGCCCATCCGGTATCTCCCAACGTCTCCCAGTATGGCTCAGTGCCCGTCAGGTATCTGCCGCTGCCTCCCAGTATCGCCCAGTACATGTCCGAAATCTCCTGTCGCCTCCAAGTATCGCCCAGTGCCAGTCCGGTATCTCCCACCGCCTGCCAGTATCGCCCAGTGCTCGTCCGGTATCTCCAGCTCCCCCCCAGTATCGCCCAGTGCCCCCCCAGTATCTCCCACTGCCTCTCAGTATCACCTAGTGCCCCAGAGCCACGGAGTCTTGCTGCCAACAACATGGAGTTTGGATCTAAATATAGTGCTGGTATAATGATGTATTTTTAGTATTGTTCTGGCAGAAATTAATCAGTGTTCTATGTCCTTACAGAGGAGTTCATGCCACAGTCGCATCCTTCCTTGGGAGGTTTGGTTCTTCTGCATCAAACTCAATTTTCCTGCACAAAACTAGACAAAAGGTAAGAGCAATCTTCGTGGAATTACGATCACCTTGCAAGAAGAGGCAGGGAAGGAGCCATCTACTCTCATTAATCCCACAAAAAAAGAGTGTCAGGGAGAGGTATCATGTCACTGGAACTCCATTCTACTGTTTGCCCCTCAAATAACTTCTTTTCCTATAATTTATTAAATGACCTAGAAAATTAATCTGCAGCCAGAAGATGGAGATGATTTGTCACAGGATGTCACACAACCGACCGATCCATCAAGCAGACAGTGTTGCTGTACATCACGTTCTGGTGCCATCCTGTCTTACAGTCCATCTCAATGTCAAAAAAAGGATTTAGAAAAATATTTTGGGATGTATTTCATGTGCTGACTCGGACTTGATGTCCCCTGTTAGATTAATCTACACAAGTAAGAAGTTTCAGCCAAGGACACGTAGATTTTCACTGTATAACTCCCCTCCGTGCCTTCTAAAATCCCCCCTGCTCCAGTACTCATCCTCTCTGGGTCTCCTCCTTGTCCCCCCAAACTATGACTGACCCTTGGGACAGGCTCATCCCCCCCATCCCTAGTCACACTGGCTTTGCAGGTCCTGCTGGGCAAATTCATTCCTGACAGTGAGCTGCTGGGAAGGTGCCCAGGGAAGGGCTGCGACAGACGGGAAGGGCACAGCTCATTGCCTTAAGCACAGAACTGCTTTTTGTTTTAAAATTGACTAGTCCATCATCTTTTTGTCTGTATGGAGGAGTGGCTCTCAGCCATGCACATCACTTTTTCTGCAAAACATTGGTCTCCGAGCACCTCTGTATAGATCCCATGAAAGGCGCAGAGTTTACTTTAGAGCGAAGAACATGATTGGTACCACCCGTATCTCCCACCCGCTGGTATGTGATGATAGAGCATTGATGCATCTGGTACAGCAATGTTAAAATTGCTCATAATTAAGCTAATTTCATTGTGTTTCAGTTCTTGATAATAATGAGCAACTGTTTCGTGTCATTTCCTTTCTTCTCTGTGTACGACAATCTGCTGGATTCATCTTTCCAGGAATACAAGTTAGAGATGATAAGTATAATTTATGATTCCCTTCTGGACTGGGGTCTGTTATTAATAGCCATGTTCTCTTAGACTGTCACCTCATCTTTCCTGCAAAGTGCTTATCTTTCTGTTGTGGGCAGAGCACAAGCTGCTGGCCGTTCTCTTTGCTGGTCATTGGAGTGTCAGTGGGTGAAACGTACGGTGTGCAAAAATAGAAAATGAAATTTTAAGCTCCCATTTTCTTGTTCAAATTTGCAGTCTTTGCTTCAGATAAACAAAGCCAAACTCTCAGAACTCATCCTGCCGGCACGAAGGATGCAGTTTCCCTGCCAGAACTGGTGTTTGTTTGCTCCGTGGTGGTTGTGAGCAGCGTTCCCAGCCGTGCAAGGGCCCCAGCACCACATTAGATCTTACATCCATGCGTAACTAGAAGGCAGAACTGTGCATGCATCTCAGACAAAAGGAGCTGTGGCTGGTCCTGGCCAAGGAAATGAGAACCTGCCAAGGCACAAGCTGAGATGAGTGCAGATAAAGAGAATCCCTGTTCCAATTAAGGAATCCCCAAAGTTTTACAGGATTCAGATCAATAATTCCATTCAGCTCTCCGAAGTATGAGCTGGACACTGCCTTGCTCACTTAAGAACTTATCTCCTTAGGTATATCCCTAACAAGTAGATTTTTCTGCCTTTCAGATTTCAAGCGCCTGTTCCACCTGATGCAGGTATTCTCCAAAAGTGTATTGGTGATGGCATTTCCATTGCAATTGTTGGGTTTGCAGTAGCCTTCTCCGTGGCTAAAGTATATTCCATCAAGCATGACTACCCAATAGATGGCAATCAGGTAGGGGAATAACACAGAAATAAACATGGTGCATTTTTAAATGGGAAATAAGTAATTTTAGGAATGCTTTGCCTTGTGAATAACTGTTATCAATTAGCTTCTAAGAACAATCTCTTTTGTTTTTATTTTAGGAACTAATTGCTTTTGGGCTGGGTAATATAGTTGGTGGATCATTCAAAGGATTTGCCTCCAGCACTGCTCTGTCAAGATCAGGTGTGCAGGAAAGCACAGGAGGAAAAACGCAGGTATAGAAAAAAGACCATAATGGTGTTTAATGCAAGAAACCATATTGCCTTTGGGCACTTATTCATGGTGAATTGCTCTCTCATGCAGATTGCTGGTATTATCTCAGCTGTCATCGTCTTGATTGTTATCTTGGCCATTGGGTTTCTCCTGGAGCCATTACAGAAGGTATTCACTGGTTTCACCTTACTCTTCCTCCTACTTGCCAAAGACAGCCTGCCCTGGCTCTGGCAGTCATTGGGTTCATTTGAAGAGTTCACTGGGAGCAAAACAGGGTTTTGCAAAGCTTGGTTCTTCTTCCCAGATCATGAAGGAGAAGACCACTACATCTGGTCCCTCAGAGGGAATGCAAGTGCACAAACACCAAACATCAGAGCACCAGCTTTTAGGTGCCACAGATAGGTGGGACTTGCAGGCTCAGGTCAGATACCTGCACTGCACCATGGCTAGGGAGGTTCCAGCACGATGGATGGGACATTCCGACTCACAGCAGTGACAGAATGTGAGGAGCTGCCTGGCCTCTCAGCTGCACTTTGGCTCTGTTTGTATGATCTTCTAAGTCTTAATGTTCAACATTTTCTTTGCTTGCTTTAAAATTCAATGTGTATTTTGGTCTTTTTAACAGTCAGTCCTTGCCTCTTTGGCTCTTGGCAACTTGAAAGGAATGCTCATACAGTTCAAGGAAATAGGCGTCCTATGGAGAAGGGACAAGTATGACTGTGTAAGTTGAGTCCCACAAGCATTCAGAAATGAAGCACTCTGGGGAAGTCACCTATTATGTAAATTTGCTAATAATAGCATGCCTTTTTCACTTTTATACCCCTTCCTTGTGTTTTCCATTTTGCACCACTTATTTTGAGTTGATTCCCTCTCCTAACTTTATTTTCATCCATTTTATCAAAAATCTATGAAAATACAGTTCATAGTATAAAGTCAGTAGTAGAAGGCAGTTACAGAAAATGTAAATGCTCAGTGCATTGACTACACATGCAGGGACACTTTCTCATTCACACAACATGTTAGGTGGAGGTTACATGGCAAAAAACCAAGACTGTGGCTTGAAGGCTTTACTCCAAATAGTAAAGCTGGTGGTTGGAGGGCAGGACTGCCTTGACATTCAAAAAGTTTAGGCTCTTGGCTTCCTCATGAGCCAATTCCTTGTCTTCCCAAACAGTTCCAGGCCTCGGTTTTCCCAGCTGCCAAACAGTTATTTACTATGTGAAAAGGCTCTGAGACCTCTATTATTCTAAGCCTTTATTGAATAGAAATTGTCTATTAAAATTATCCCTATAAACATTCCCTGCTGAGTCTGGCCCTATTTTTCAATGAAAACCCAGCCTAGGAAACATGCAACTTCTCACCAAAGCCTGGACCAGGTCTGAAAAACATTCCAGACATCACTGTTCCCACCCTGGGCTCATGACACTTGTCCTTGACACACTCTTAACTGCTGCCATCCATTTGCTCGTTACAGTTTATATGGCTGGTGACTTTCTTAGCTGCTGTTTTTCTTGGCCTGGATATTGGTCTACCAGTTGCTGTGGCGTTCCAGCTGCTGATGGTGGTGATCCGCTCCCAGATGTGAGTACTTGTTGGACATGATGAAAAGATATCTCAGGTGACAGGGCTTGTGTAAGGGTTCTTGTGATCAGAGATCAAGCAAGATTAAAGAACTTATTAAAGAACTGAGGGGTAA
>JAOXNG010000021.1:83090179-83102349 GCA_028566535.1 Scolopax minor
GCTCCCCCAATTGCATTGCTCTGAAGGATATTGTATGTTATTTTTTTCCTTAACTCCAAAGAGAACCTGAGTCAATCTATTAAGGCCATAAATTTAGAAATGCTCTTGGCCAAATTTAGCTTTCATCTCCACTAATGTAAATCAGGACTTACACTCTTAACTTCAGTAAAATTACTCTAGATTCACACTAGAAGGAAGACAACCAGGTTTTGGCTGCCTGACTTCTTACCTGAGTATATTACAACTCTAGTGTGAATCTAGAGTAATTTAGGAATGGATGGAAAGATCGCTAAGGATATAATCCTGAGAAATCTGGTCTAGATTATATATACATGTGTAAGGGGAGTTAAAATACTGCACCTATGGGATGAAAAATACTTTGGGGTTATATTTTTTTCTACATTTGTGAATTGATGTGTAACTACAGAAAGGGCCGTAATTCCTCAAGTGGAAGTCAGATGGAATTTGGGCACTGTAAATCAGCTTTTCTATCCTTAAAACCCTGATTCAGATTACTTCTTATTCTGGAAGCACTTGAACTCTGGAAGTGGCTTGGTTTTCAACTGAAGAGTTCCTCAAATATCTTAAGTCTTGTTCTGTGTCTGTCCAAAAGTCCCACAGTTTTAACAAGGCTGGACAACTTTGTGCTGCTTTGTGCTGGCTTGGATCCATAAATTAGATGCAACATGAGGAACCCTGAAAGAGCTCAATCCAGCAGGCACGTCATGAGCATACTTACACAAAATCATAGAATCATAGAGAAAAATCCAGTCACACTTGTCATTTTTTGTAAAACATGGTATGTTTCAATGCTATCCTTTTATTTATGAGGTCAGTGGTTAGAGCATTAATTTCACATCCAGAAGACGTAAGCTTCAGTTGCCCTCTCTGCCTGAAATACTCAGACACTTTTCCTATTTGATCTAACTACAAAGAAATTGGGTATGTGTGGCCTGGGACAGTCAACGTCTACAGTATATCCTATTTTAAATCCTATTTTAGAAACTATTTGACCTCATTTTAAAGCAATTTCACTTTGTTAAAACCTTACTGAAATAGACATCCTATTACAGCAAGAAGAAGGAGAAAAGAGGGGGAGACAGACAGAGAGAGAGAAGGCTCACCAACTTGCCAGTTAAAGTGCTCATTTCAAAGGTGGTGGTGCTAAGTTCTGGGTTCCAGCTCTTGCTCTAAGGCCCTAAACCTCCACAGGTCATGGAAAAAATAAATAAAACATTGTTTGTCTGTGAGCTTGAAACACAACTTCAGGGGTGTTTCTCCTGTCTGAGAGTTTAGACTATCTGCTTTTTCAGTGTTTTAAAACATTATAGCAGTCAGCTCAGCAGGCTGTTTATTAGGATCATCTTGTAAGGTTCTTACTTATCTCCAACTGTTGGCTGCAAAGGCGTCTAAATATTACGACACTTTGTGCTGCGGTATCCTGATTCTTCCTTAATGTGGGGGGTTTTTTTGTCTATATGTTTTTTTTTCCCAGTCTGACTTCTCTACCTGTAATCATGGAGGATCAGTCTCACAGGATTTTCTTTTCCCTATTTTCTATATTCTTATTTCTCTAGGAACAGTGTCAGGAAACATGCAGTTTTTGTACCCTTCCAGGTAAGGTTAAGCAATAACTGGAAAAGAACACCCATTTAGCAAAATAACTGCATATCTTCTGGTCAGCATTACAAAGCAGAAGCTACAATGTCAGAAGACACAGATGCTCAAATTCCTGTAAATCTCAGGAATTTGGAAAAATTAGTCAAATTGGAAACAGGACATAGCTCTGTTTATTTGATGGACTGGGCTACAAATTTAATATGGTGTTACTCTATGCTGAGAAGGTAGCCCAGCTGTATGTGGGAACTGAGAATATTTTGGGCTGGGTTTATGTTGATGTTTAGCAAGCTTAAGAAAGAAAATAAATTCTACAAAGCCTCTTTCATATGGTTCTCACACAGGTGTGATGCACCAGGCAAACAAGTCTGCCCCTCTACTTGTAGCATCTATGGGGAAATAGGACAATTACCTGTGTGTATCTATTGAAGTTTCGATCATGCCTCTTTGAAAATGGGCTTGCATTCAGTTTATATGGGGTGGAAGAAAGTTAATACTTAAGCAACTCACTCACCTAATTCACTAATTATTGCTAAGTAAGTTATACACTGACTAAAATAATTAATTATGAAGTCATGACAGCAGGCAAAAGACCTTAATTTTATTTTTTATGAGAAAGTAATGGAGAACTTATGCCTCGTTGCAGTGTAGTTTCTTGTATGTCATTCTGCTGGGCTGAAATAACATCTTTCACCCATGGACTTTAAAAGCCTTTTCAAATACCATTGCATTTATTTAGGTGAAGTTCACAGTATGTGCCACATGCTTGTTTCAGGGAAAAGGGCAAAGGAATGAACTGGGTGGAAGCTAAAGAGGTCAAGAAGGTGGGGATGTCTTTGGACAATATGAGAGGGGCTGATAGATATCACAATATTTTAATGTCTACTCAAAGACAAATATTTGGTTTCTGAATTCTGTTGCCTCTTCAGCACCACTTCTTCTTTGGGATGAAGGAGGAAGAGGAGGCAGACTAAAAGAGGACTGTTAATGATATATACAATTAATCAGGTAAAGGTTTAACAAGAACATCCTATCAAATTTTTGGGTGACGAAGAAACTTTCATTATTAGGACTTGAGAGCATAGCCTTTCTATCCCACCATTATACACTTGACAGCAAAATCATGAGGCCAAAAGCAGGTGAATGATCACATTCAAGAGGAATAGAGAAGAAAGGGAAGAAAGGAATGAGGTCCAGATGGGGAAGGGGCACAGCACTGCCTGGTCCAGCAGTAGGAGAAAGCAGAAGATAACACTTTGCAAAAACCCTGACGCAAATTTGCTCTGTCAGATGTGCCTCTGTAGTAGGAATCAAAGGAATTCAAGTGCTTTATCTTACTTTCTCTCGAGGTACTGAGCCTCTCTCCCTTTTTGCACACTGCTTTCCAGGGGCAGCCTGAAGGCGAGCACTTTGTTTCAGTGAAGCTCCACAGACCTCAAGATCCTACTACTTGTGAGCCACTGTACTAATACAACACACATCACTGGCTTGAGTGCACATATGTTAGTCTTGCTAGAAACCTTTATTTTAAAGAAAGAAAAAAGGAAAAGAACAAAAAAAACCTTGTGATTAGATTCCAGCTGCTAGGCTTCCAGTAAAACTCCCAGCACATGTGTTTGTGTTTCTCCGTTTATATCAGAATTTACTGTGAAGAGGGGACATAACCTGAGTGAATGTGGATGAAACTCCATTTTTTTTTCTAATAAGTTACATATGTTGACATGAGTGCTCAAACTGCCCTATGCCATGATACGATTAGGTTGACAGGAAGTAAATAGGTAGATAACTGTCTTGCTAGTTGCAATGTGATTTCTCTCTTCACAGTGCTGTTTAATACTGTGATATATTAAAAGGAAGATAAATACAAAGAGGGTATGTCTGACCTGTGTCCGGTGCTGTTCTTCATTAATAATCAGATCATTGACTCAAATTACTTTGAGGCTCTTCATGCTAATGAAAGAAGCAATACAGACACACAGTGACATGAATTGGTCCCAAGGTGTTTCCTGAACTAGTGAACTTGTCCAAAGGAAGAGCAGCAGAAGGTATGCAACCTGTATTCCCAGCTCATCTGTTTTCAACTGATGACTGAGAGTCTTGGGAAGATTTTCCTTGATTCTGTCTCTAAGGACAAGGAATAAAGAGAGTAGAAAAGAATCTTTTACTCAGCGTTTAGCAGCAGTTCCTAGAGTAGTGTGCGGCAAGATATATTTCCTTTGAACAGATTTCCAATAAATCTGGAAAGGCACAGGGGGTAGAAGAGATCAATGAACCATGCTGAGTTACAGAATGACCTTACAGCCCACAGGAAGAAGATCTCATTGGTGTTTATTTTTAGATGACAACTGTGTTGGACTGACTTTTATTTTTTGGCAAAGGCACTAAGAACAGAAGTGGCATAAATAACACCTATGGTGACTTTGAATGTACCAGAAAGGAATTCAGTTAGTTGTCCAGCCTCCTGTTAATATACACACTGAACCCCAGTTAACATCACTGTAAATTTAACCATATGCAGCAGTTAAAGAATAAATCTTATGCCAAATAAATGACCCCACTGGCTATTTTGCATAAGGTTGGAAGTAAAGGCTCGCCTCATGAATGAGCTTAAGGTTCATGCACAAGTTTGGAGAGTGCTGTGGAAATAAAACATCAGGTGCAGCAGCAGTTGGCAGCAACACAGGTTTTCACTCAGCCTTTAGAAAGATGATAGAAAGCAGAGGTAGTTTCAGAAGAAATTGTTAAATAAATGGAAAGGAGTGAAAGAAGAGACAGAGTAAATTCTGCAGTCGCATTTTAATGGCATTTATTTTCCTATTTATTTGGGTAATTCACCTTTGAGGAAAAATTAAGAATTACAAAATTTACTCTCTTAGAACACAGCCTGCTTTTTATTTATGAGAGAGAGAATTCAGTGAAAAGTCGACCTTAATTTTGGCTAGACAAGAAGCAGCATCTCGACAGCATACTTTCCATGATGTCTGCTTTTATGATTTTGTCATGAATCACACAATTTTTTTCTTGAAACCTCAACTTTAGAAGTCGCTTATTTTTGGTTACTACTTCGAATCTTAGTTTTCATTAAGTAGCAGTGAAGTACCAAGTGCTTGTGCTTGCAGATTTCATGGTGAAAAGGTGGCCTGACTTTACCTCTTGATTTTAGACAAAAAAGGTGAAGATGAATAGGTATTAAACTCTTATTTATTCATTAGTATTATTGTTTATAATTTATTTAGATCTATAACATTTTTACTGTTATTTAGATATATCATGATGTATGCCTATTTATCTGCCAGGAATTATTAATGCTTTAGGTTGCAGTACTGCACTTTTCCCTGTTTAGCATATTCCATTACACCAGGCACTGTAAAATCAGACTGCCTCAGTTATGTGCTGAGTGTTGTGATGGAAATGAAGAAACAAGGAATAACTGCTTATGTGAATACAGATATCTGAGCAGAGACTAAGCACAGACATTAATATTGTACTCCTTAAGGGGAGCAAGGAGGACTCGGGCACAGCAGGAACAGCTGCTGTCAACATGGCTGCTAACTGAAACGCTGCTTCTTGGGAGGGGGAAATGCAGCACCTTTCTGTGTTTTCACTCTGGTATATTTGGATTTAGGCATCAATTTTAAACTATTAACATATCTGATCCCCAACATGTTTCCAAACCTTTGCTGATTGAAGTGAGCACCCATGGGAGCCCTGGAAGCTTTACCTTGCAGCCTTTCTTTCCACGTTTTCCATTTCAGCGACTTATCTTACAAGGGAACAATTAACTTTGTAAAAGAGATAGGGGGAACTTCCTCCCCTCTTTTTGGAAATTTGTCTGAGAAACAAGAGGAGAGGAATAGTCCTTAAATTGCTAAATAATTCCTTAAGTCTTTGAGAAAAGGAAATAGAAAATGATACAGGAAAATCATGTCTTTATATAAATACATTTTTGTTAAAAAATTAGCAACATATGAGAGTCATTCTGTGAAGACATAAAATTATGATCCAATTAAAACCAGATGACAAGGGGGAAAAAAAAGTCATTCTGAGTCTAGACTTAAGCTTAATTACTCAAATTCATATAAACTCAAAATTAAATATGCTGACATATGGACTTTTTCTTTAATTCAAGAGTAAACATTCTGCTTGTGCTTGAAAGGACAGCTCAGTGTGTTATATTTTGCATACTTTTTCTGCTTTTTATTAAAATGCAATGAAAAAATCTCCTAAAGAAAAAGGGTGCGAAAAAATTGAGCATGTGTTCTCTTTGAAGGACAATATTAAATCTCAGATTAAAATGTAAAATAATTTAATAATAAAGCAAAAAACACAAAATAATCTGTTTATGGCTCTTGGGATATGCTGAATGTGATATAGAATTAATTTATTCTATAAGATGATCCATACCCTTATAAGAAGCTCTCATTCTCTGTTAACTTCTGTAGGATCTTAGCATATATTTATGCAAAATTCAATTGCTATCACTCTTGCTTTGTTCATTGGAACTTTTCCAAAAGTTTCATTTTGCAGAACAGCAGCTGTTTGAATAAAAAGGAAGTCCTACAGAAACTCAAACTCAAGAACTCTTCTCAAAACTTTCATGGACATGAGTAGGAAAGATGCATAAGGCTGTGTATGTTATATATGATGAAATAGGTTTTGTGCTTTGTTGCTGAAACCAATAGACATAGTGCAGTTTATGTTCATACAATTGAACTCTCTTCCTGACAAAACATGGCACTGACATTCCAGTAGACATACTGTCTATTGGGAATAGTTTCCAGCCCATGCCATCCTTCAAAGCATACCTAGATATACTAGTTGGCATGGTAGTGTAATAGTTTTGCTGGTTCTTCTGGACCAAGCATATCAGAAACTAGGCTAACAATTTAGCAATATGAATGATTACATAGCAGTAATGTACTTCGTTTTAATTTTCTGAAGATGTAACTGTAAAAATTAGATAGCTAATATAAGTGATTTAGTGGGTAGAAGCACAACCACAGGGATGTGCAATGATATTTTCCAGCTAGGAGTGAGACTAACTGTTCAGGAGGTATACATAATGATTTTAATACCTTATGTTGACCGGTATCTTCCAGAAATTCCACTGCCTAGGTGTAAGCAGTGGATAAACTCTGAAGCACACAGTCATGAGCATCACAGTATTCCAGTTATGAGACACTCTTCTGCCCAGATCCCTAAGTTCTACCAACAAAGGAAGGTCTGCAAGACCCCCATTGGCACTTGGAGGTCACACTTACATCATGGGGGATCCAGGTACATGCTGCCCAGTATGTCAAGGCAATTTAGAGAAAATGCTCACCTTTAAAAAAAAAAAAAAAGTTATCAGCCCCTGGCACCTGCAATGCTGATTCTCTTCTGCTGACCCCATCTTGATGAATTTCTGAGTTGCCCTCTGTCTTCTTATAACACTGGGACCCACTGGCCACGTACATTCTTAGCTGTCCAGACTGTCCTTCTGTCGTTTTGCTGAATCCATTCCAGTCCAAATACAAGAGACTGAAGAGTCAGTTCTTTAAAACTGGCTCAGAGACAACCCTTCCCTTTTCTTTCATTTACAGCTGTCTTAAGCACGAAGTTATTGCATTATTTTTGCTATGTTCTATTCATTACGCTGGCTCAGCAGTTTGTTAGTGCAGCAATTCCGTTATAGTCTACAGATATTTTAAGGCCCATCAGTTATGCTTACTCAGCCATTGTGTTAGCCTTTGTCCTACCTCAAACAATGTCAGATGCAGTTTTGCAGGATTTAGCAATAATTGTACCGTTAAGTGCCCCCACCCCATGCCGATAAGAGAGAGAAGTGATATATTGGGTCCCATCTCAGCTCAGCAAAAGCAAGCCGTGTTAAGGTCTAGTGGCTTGTGTTATTGTAGTGGCTCCAGTTCACTTCCTCTGTTACCAAATCAGTATCCCCTTTGGCATTTTGAATTTCCTCCTGAGCTACCCAGCCTTATCGTTTGAGTTTTAGGTCTGTTCACGCATAGTCAAGAAACGAATTCTGAATCTACATCTTTCTGGGCCACCTGAAATCCTTGTCAGCAAACATATTTCAAGTGGAGACTGCAAGGAAAGTCAGCGCCCTTTTTCTTGCATGGGGTTCTTTGTAACTCTCAGGTGGCTGATGTCCACTTCATAACCTTATTTAAAAACTGTGTGCAAGTGCCTTTGCCCGTTCCAAGGTGGGTAAGAATGATTGATTTTTGTAATGAGAAACCTCCTTAACTGCAAGTGAAGGTGTTGGGAAGGCATGTTACTTCCCAGCGATTGCAGTGCTACAAAGGGCTCCATGCAATGACCAAATATGTTGCCGTATGGCGGGTGCCCAGGAAATCCTTCCCCATCCTGAAGGATTTGCTTACTGTTTGATCAAAGGCCGGAGTAGGGCAAAGAGCAGATGGTGGCTTCGGTGGCTGCAGAGTGACAGCACCAGGATTAGCCCCAGTGTGAGCAAGCAGAGTGACAAGCCAAGAAGAGGAGGATTTGGTTGACAAAAAGCATTTCCACAGGTGACCTGATGTAAAAATAGCATATGGTTAAGGAGATTGCAGACTGCTGTATGGATTTAACATGGTCTGTGCTCCTTGGCACCAAATGCTGAACAGAAGAATTAGAGAAAAAGCAGCGCTGAGAAAAAGAATATTCTGCGTGTGTTTCCAAAGGAACCGAAAAATAAAATAAAAACAAGAAAAGTAAATAACTGAAGAGAACTCCTAATCTTGGGAATCTGTGCTCTCCCACATGATTTAAACTCTATACAAGTGCTTGAGAAACTTCAAATATTGAAAATGTCTTCAAAACATTAATAAATAAAGTATCATTCTTATTCTACACTAGAGGAATGATGTGATACCTGATATGGTCAAAATAGCCCCCCACCAATATTTGAATACCAGATGTAAATTTTTTGTGCACCTTAAGCCCCTTCTCAGGTCTGCATGTGCAGATGGAAGTCATAATTTTGTATTTTAATTAAATATAGAATGTGCGCCCACTCATTGCATGTTAAATGTTAATGACAAGAGCGTGACATAAGTGTATATTTATTTTTTTAATAAGTGCAGCCCATGGATCTGAAGGTTGTGTTGACATCATAGACTATTTTCCTCCCAAGTTTTATTAATGTTTTTCCAACCTGTTTCATATTTCTCTAAAATTAAGCCACTGCCACTCCCAAGTACACTTTCTATACTGGTGGTTACAATCAAATGAATAGCTGACAGAATACTGAAGTAAACAAAGAACATTTGCCATGCAAAATATAATTGTTTTTGAAGTTAATTAAATTAAAAGGAAAGTCCTGGATACTCTTATGCTATACAGAAGTTTCTACTGAAATGTGGTTTGCTTTTGATCTGGTTTGGTCTCTCTTACATACCAACTCCCTGATGTACAGTCTTCCTTGCTCATTTAAGTCAGTTGGTAGCTCACTGTCACTTCATGTGATTCCTAATCAGAATTATGAAGCCTTTAGAATGATATTTAGAGACTAAGTGTTCCCCTAATTTATCCTTTTAGCATTGATACAAGATTTTTTCAGGTAAATAAGTGAAGTAATTTAAACTAATTTTATTTTAGAAATAATTTTATTTAAATATAAGAACATTTTAAAACATTTTTTTTTCTCTGGGAAAGCTGTGAACTGACCAATATTCAAATGTTTAAAGAATTTTCCATAATGCCCTGAAGTTGTTTTAAGCAATGGAGACAAAAAAAAAACCAAAACAAACCAAGCAATAGTACTCTGAATAAACTGTACTGGAAAAAGAAGAATTGAAGAGTTTTGAAGAGGGGAATAATCAGAAAATAGAACAAGACCAAGGCAGATCTCTTTTTTCTTGTGGGTTTGTTTTGGCTTTATGAAAGTAGATGCTTAAAGCATAAGTGTAGTTTCAAGAAGAAAACATCAGAGGAATGTAAGAAGTCAATGGGAATGACACTAGAGGAAAAAGAAAGAGGAAGGTTGGGTGTCAATGGAGGTGAGAGGGGTGTAGATGAGCGATCAGAAGTATGAACAGCCTTTTTCTGAGCAACAGAGCCAAACGCTGGCTGCAGACTGAATTGCAGAAAAGTAGAATTGGGAAATAAGCAGTTTCAATATTAGTATTAGCAGGAACCACAGACCACAAATTCTACTGGAAACAATTACTATTATTGGTAACAATAACAAATATTCCATTCTTGTCTATATTCTCACAAGGATGCCATTTGGTGTAAGACACAGCTTTATATACTGTGGATATATACATACACTTTGGGAGTTTTAAATGCCTAAGTCAGTTTGCACAGAGTTGTGAGCTCATCAGTAGTTTTTAGAGATGGGACAAAAGTCGTCTGTGGGGTGACTTCGTTGTCTTTCCTAGCATTGTGCCAGAGTTAATACTTGGTCCCTGGTGCACAGTGACCTAGATAAATTTGAAAGGACATCCTTGAAATGAAGGGCTCTTTTTTTATTGTTCAGAGTGAGTTATCAAGCCCCTTTTACAGTATTGTTGTTGTCACTGGTTTTTAATTTGAATGCGTTAAGCATGCAATCTAAACTTTCCTTATCTCTGTTCTTTGTCCCTTTCTCAACATTTACTTATGTCTTTAACTATTTTAAAAAAGCAAAAAACATACAACAGAACTAATGCAAAACTACACTCTTTTACTCATTCCTATCCTCCTCCTCTTGCCACTAGCATTTACAGCTGAAAATTTATTATTTCATGAAACAGCACATTGCACTGACTACAGCTTAATTAATTACTAACACTTACATATAAAGTGCATTAAGGCTGCCAAAAATTGAAACCTTTATAAAGACAATATGGAGAAAAGCATTAAGGACTATGTGGGTTATCTTAGTGGATTTATAAATTTTAAAAGTTCAACCACTGATGTTTAGTATTCTGCTAACAATTTTAATATTTCCAGAGAAAGAAATTTGGTGCTATTTCCATTCTTTTAAAAAAATACCATTCTTTTTAGAAAGGTCATATTTTTCCAATGGATTTCTTCAGTTTTAATGAAACAGAAAATATCCTACATTCTGCTTGTACAGCTGAAGCAGAGGATTTAAATTATTTTCACTGACTTAATGTGTCAGTGTCAGGTAATATTTGTCCCAAGATACTGAGTGAGGCTCAGCAAAGTGCTGCAGCAGATGTCTGTGCACAAGTCCTGCACAATCACTTCCAAAACTTCCAAAGAGCCAACGGGAAGAAAAAAGACGAGAACTACTAAAATGCTCAACACTTAACATTTGAAGTGTGCTCCAGGTTTTGACTCTGCTGATGTCTTAGTAACTTCAAGCCTAAGTACAAAGTATGTATGCCAAGTATGACAAGTTGCAGGTAACTGGAATATGGTTCATTATTCATCTATCAGTTTAGTGCTTTATATTTCTCTGAGCACAAATATGATATATTGTAAAGAGAGAGGTCATGTAAAAAAAAATCTTTTAAAATTGTACATAAAATCACATAAACCCAGAGACATGCAGAGCCAAGAATGTTTTGTGTTGTCACTTTCTGCTCAGTTTGGATCTGTAAGAGCTGAAGTATGTGCTGAGTTGTTAGCTCAGATCCAACTGCTGCTGAATTTGGAATAACCAATCAGCACTACTTCATACTATGTACAGAGAGCATTGTAGCTATTGACTTTTTGTTTCTTTTCTCCTAATCTTTAATTGAAATCTTTTTTATTATCAGTATTCATTATAAAGAAGCTGCTTTTATTATCAGTATTCATTATCAAGAAGATGCTTCAGGAAAGATATTTTTCCCCCTATAAATACCTACTAATAGGGTAGTTAGTGTGTATTTGTAGGCGATAAAACAAAATGAAGCATAGATTCCTGGTAGGGAATTCTGCAGGGAGAGCCTTATTACATAAATGTGAATAGGAAAAAAAGATCTTAATTTCAAAAGAGCAAGAATAATTTCCAGATTTTCATGTGTAAAGTCACCATATGAACACCAAATAATAAAATAAAAATGCAAAGCTGAAAATTAATTCAAGAGAAACCATCCTTCGTTTAAAAAAATGTATTGACTGTCAGCATTTTTAAAATTGGAAGGCACCATCACAAAGACATAGGCAGCCTTCCATATACAGATCCTGTAGGATTTAACCTGCTAAAAATAAACAAAAACAGGCTACCAAATCAGTCAGTCAACAGATGAACAGGGCACAAATGGTTTGCATTATCACCCAGCACTAAACGTAGCCAGATTTGGGGCTTACTGAGCAAAAACACATTGGGGAGGAGATCAAAATATTTGATATTTTCTGTTTGCCAGAATAAAATGCAAGAAATGGGGAAACCATCTCTCTGTTATTTTAAGGGTTATTTCTTCAAAATGCATCATAAGCTGATTAAGTAGAGGTGAGTGAACTTTTCAAAGCACACCCTTCAAATTAAACTTATTGTGTAAAATTCTGTGAGGTAAAATACTTTCTTTTCACTGAGTATAATTTGTGGCAGTGAAATTTATTGCAAATTGGAGGTATTAACTAACTTGGAACACCCAGTCCAAAATCCATGCCAG
>JAOXNG010000021.1:83129926-83143234 GCA_028566535.1 Scolopax minor
AAGTAAGAATTCTGAGAGCAAAAATGTAGTAATTTTTGAATGTCACATGGATTATTCAGGGACTATTGTATCTCTTTATATCCATCAGTGAATTGAGTGTGTTAAGGTGGTGTTTCTATAGCAACTCCTTTCCACTGCAGTGTACCAAGAGGTCCTAATGCACGTACACAAGATATTTTTTAAAAACTTGCAGCCAATCATTTGGACACATTACTAGAGCCTCAAAGAATAAGTGGTCAGAGACTTCAGACTTAAGCAATTAGAGGGTGGGTGGTAGCTGAAATCAAATTTATTTCAGTATTGCTCCTCAGTTCCCCTTAGCACATTTTATTGAGTTACAGTAGAATCCATTCAAGAAAGTGTTAAGTAATTTGGGATCCGCGTGAAACAATTGTAGAGAGTTAGAAAAGGGACCTCTGGCCATTATAATCTGGTTCCAGAAACATTCCAGTGACCTATTATAGGATGTTTAGCTGGAAAAAAAACCAGAGTTTCACTCAAGAGTATAATTAAACACATATACCCTTTTCAGATGCTCATTTCTTTAACTTTTTGGATTTGCAGGTAAATATATACCAAAGTCTTGCCAGTGGATCCATCTTGATCCTCTTAAGATGCCATATTAAATAAAATTGGGGATTGGTGAATACACTGGTCCATACGTGAGGATATGGAAACTCTCATTTTACTTCCAGCCATTTCCATTGTGAATGAATGATGAAGAGAAAAACTCCTTCTCAATGGGATATGTTTAAAAGGATACTTATTTTTTCCATATTGGTTTCATTGTGTATTCCTCTCTAGTACTCTGTATTGGCTGTCTGTCAAGGTCATATGCACTGAATTTCAAATATTACTCATATCCTTTTCTAAATGGCTCATTAGAGGTTTTTAAATAAAAGCTTTTATTACCACAAGGACTGCAACAATGTCCGCATCTGTATATAAGCAGGTGATCATAACTTAACAGAATTTAAGTAAGAAGATATCACTGCCATCTTTGTCAAGAGACTCCCAGAAAATCCAGATGAATACAGTTAGAAATTTTCCTATGGGGAAAATTACAAATTGATGTTAAATATTTCATTAGTAATACAAATGATGTAGCATAAAATTATAATTTCCTGTATTTGCATGGTAACTGCTAAGCTGGCACTGGAAGTCAGATGAACTCTTGCTTGAGATGAACAAGTTATTACTTGGAATTGGTCAGTTGATCTAGAAGAACATTTGTTATTATTTTGACTAAAAAATTGTAATGAGAATCCCAGGCTGGTATTGTAAGTCACAGATCTATATAAATCAAACAGGTTTTTGTACATCTATGTTTCTCCCCTGAGTCTTCTTCTGTAAATAGATATCCTACTTTTACTTAATAGAAGTTCAGTCATAGATATTATCTCAAGACTAACTATCCTGCTGAGAAATAACTGTTATTGTTATCTGGGTGAATCAGCATTAATTTCTTGTACAAGTCTTACATTTCAATATTTCTCTGCTAAAAATAGTAGCTATACGTAGATTGTGAGTGACAATATGATTTGACTTAAGTTATAGTTTCTTAAATAATAGCTGAGACAGGGTAAAAGAGAATTTTGCTTTTGTGTTTTCGGTTTATGTTCTTTTTTTATATGTAGACTTCGGAAGCATTTCTATTTTATCCTTTATTTATATTTACCTAAATGGAAGAAAATATACCACTGTATAAAGGAAAAGATACTAAATGTCTATTTCAAATGAGTTTTAAGCAGGAGTTTATGTAACATGAGACATAAATACTGTTTAGAAGTGACTATTATTTATAATTAGAATTTAATCTAAGGCCCCATATAAAACTGCTGTAGTAAGAACAGACTCCATTTGTCATTCCATTTTGATTTTCTGTTATGATTTCTTTTTATAAAGGGTGAATACACTTTTCTATTTCACATTTTCTTTGCTCCCTCTGCTCTTATGTTCACAAAATGAGAACTGCCATAGGTTCAAATTTCCTTTCAGTTTTTCTTTAGGTATAGGGCAAAGAAGTGGAATCTTAATGAAGAGGTGATGAAGGTATTTATGAGAATGAATTTTTAATAAAATTTCTGGTCCTGGAAATGTGTATGTGTAATTGCCTTCATTGAAACTTTTGCTACTAAGGCTCAATCAATTAACTCTTCAACTTTAGACTTGAGTGTTTGTAATATTAGAATCAGTACAGCATATACCGTGCAATAATTCCTAAAATTTACAATATCCTTTCCTAAAGCAAAATATTTCTGTAAGTGTTTTGTGCATATTTAGGGATCTAGGTTCTAGTGGTTTTATTTCTTTCTTTTAATTTGAAATAAAAAGGTCAGAATCTAAAACCTCAGTGATGATCTGGAAGTCTCATTTATTTTTTCCGAGAAATGCAATCAAGTAGAGGGGAAACTATTGTAATGTTTTTCCTTAGAGTCTATCTAGCAGAGATTAGACACTCCAGAAAACAGTGGAGCTGCTTCTTTTAAAGCTAAAAGAAGGTTGGCAGCTGTGTCAGAAAGCTGATTGTTTAAGAGAACTTAGAGCTCTTGGAAATTTCCTGCATATTGTATTTAAGAGAAAGAATTTACTCTCTTTACTGGAAATAGAACATTGATGCTCTTCCATTTGACTGAAAACATATTTCCTCTTATGTAGCATAAACATGCATGATAAAAGTGCAGATGATATTTTTAAAGTGAATTTTTTTATAAATATTTAACTTTACATAGACTGTTGTTAGGCTCAAGGACATATGCATTTACTAGGAGGCAGGGAAATAAATGTAGATTGGGAAGTTCAGTTGATGCTGCTTTAAGACTACAGCTCTCTAGATCTTATCTTTGCATGTAGAAAACAACAATGGATACATCTCCTCTGTGCTCTCTAAGATTACAGGGATGAAACTTCCTTAGTTCAATGATTGACATGTTCATCTAAATGCTTTTTCTTCCATTACATGAAAGAACTGCTATCCTCTATACAGAAAAGTGAGAGACAGCCCTTGCTCTTCCAAAACCACAGAATATCCATGCAGTTACCCTTCTGCCATTTACAAAGATGTGTTATTATGGATGGCCTTCATCTTTCGTCTTGAGAAACACAGACCCTTGTTCTAACAGTGACTATGTATTACAGCAGTGAATGATAATCATCTCATCCCGGGTGCTGGCTCTCCTCCCAGGCAACAGAAATTTTCCAGAGAAGAACATCCAAACTTAACATGTTAGTAAGATCTGCTCTTCCAACAGAGAAATTATGTCAGAGGCTATATAACTGGAAAAAACCCCAAGTACCAGGGTCATGGATATTTTATCCAAGTTAGACAGTGATCCAAGTAGCCTGGTACCTAGGTGGTATGCTTAGACTTTACCTTCACATTTTACCACTTACTTTCAGCTGTTCACAAATTGTGGTTCTCCTCACTCAAAGACTCAAACTATGGCAACTGCACAGGCAGAATTTAATTTCCCTGTCAAGATGTGTTTGTAATTTCCAGCTGAATTAAGAAGCAATCATAATGGATGAATAAGGAGGCATTTTTTCTGTCTTGTATTTCATCGGTGAAATGTAGGTGAAATTAGATTTATTAAATACTCCTTTCATGAATTCATTCTCAGTTCTTTTCTCTATGTAAGTAAGCACTGTTAATCTTGCAGAGTTTGAAGACTCAGGACCTACCTTACTCTGAAAGAACTAGTTGAAGTTATTTAGACCAAAAAAACCCAAGAGATTAAGGTACATTAGTATGATAGTCTCAGGAAAAAAACCCAATGTTGTAGAATGACAAGAAGTTCAAGACACTAACCAGACAGCAAGAAGATCTTAGTTCACTTTCAACTTCCCAACAAACTTGTACATCATCAATAATCTCCTGCACTGTACAAAACAGATAACACATTTCATCTATTATTTAAGCCCTAATCTTCACTGTGCAGGAGCTACTCATACTATGTGGATGTACAATGCACAGCATACTGATCTTAGTGTGACATGCCAATCACATTTGCATCATAAAATGTAATATTAAATTTGTCTATGTTGCTGGGCTGCAAACAGCATCAAAGCCAATGATGCACCCATTGCAGAGTACACACAGAGCAGAGTTGCAAAGACGCATTAAGTTATCCAACGTAGGAATTTTAGTCTAGCATGCTGTTTTTAAGATTATGACAGCACTTCTGTTATCTTATTTTTCACCAATCTACAATTAGCTTGTACAAAATTCACTAGGGATTACTTTTTTGAATAAAAAATCTTTTCCTTATTCAAAATTGCTTACTAGCACAGAAAGAAATAGCTTAGTTGAAAGTTTACTATCATGTAACAGGAAGTTATTAGTGTTCTTATTTATCTTGAACAATAGAGATCTCTTGTTTGGCCTATCCCAGTGGAAGGTTGGACTGATGATAAAGAGTACTGGCAGTCTCCGAATCCAACTTCTATATTTTTTCCTTTTCAAAATTCAGCCTTTTCATCTTGTATGCTGTTCACCCTTTCACCTGATTAGGATAATGTTTCTATTTCCTTTAGAATGAAATCTGCTGCAGGAATCATTTCACATTTATACAATTTATACACATTTATACAAACAAAACTGTACTTTTCAAAGGTAAGAATAGTAACAATTTCCTGGTAATTTTTTTATTTATGCTTTCATATTGGCTCAAAGCATCTTCAAAGTGCACAGTATCATGAGAAGCTGAGGGCACTTTTCTTCATAGTTTCTTCAGCCATAGGGATAGAGCATCTCTTGAGACAATAAGAGTTTGAACAAAAGATCCCCCCTTTCTGAATTAGTATTTAAAGTATGCAGCTGACAAGAGGTGTGAAGAAACTGTTCTATCAACATCTCTTTTTTTTAAAGGATATTTGTGGATAGCAATGCTACCTAACACACATGTATTCCTTCATCGTACACTTAAGTAAATTCTGGAGAAAAAGGCATTTCAAATTTTTCTTGTGCCCTTATCCCATACTGTGTAGGACATAGTGCTTTCAGCTCTGATTGCTCTTCTGAGGTATTTTTTCTCCCATGCGACATAAGAAGATATTATACATTCACTCAGTCATAAGCTTCAAGATACAGCACAACTGAAAAGTCAATTCTCATTCTGTAATTTTTTTCTTAAACAGGATAACCTATTCTCTGGAGATCTGGACTGTTTTGGTAGTATTGCTTATAAGAACTTGTAAGGGCTTACAAGGGTTTACAAGTGAATTAATGGTGAATTTCAAATTATTTGTTGTGGTTAAAATAGCCAGCATGATAACCTGTTTGTTTATTTTCTCTTACAGTAGAAAAACAAACAAAACAACTTTTAGTTTTACAATACCTCTGTTTATCACAAATTGAGATTTCAGATGTAAAGCAGCCTACTCGCACACAGAGGGATTCCTGCTGTGTGCAGGAAAGGAAGAAAACCTTCATGAGCTGAAGCCAAATTGTTGCTAATCTGCTAAAAAATGCCGAGAGTCCTTTTCAAGTGAATATTTCATCTTTGATTATATGACTTTTACAAATATTCTTGAACTATTGTCCCTTCGTATATAAAAATAATGATACGCTGTATTTATGTGAACACCCATCTGTTTCGTGTTGGATCTCAAATACAGATAAAAATTCAAGAAATAATGAACTCCCAAATGTTACTAAAAAATTGACTCTTGGTGACAGCATCATGTTGTAGAGAAACAACTATGTTTCTCTACAACTACAGTGTGTTTCTTTCTCCAGAAAGAACCACATTCAGCATAAGTGGACCAAACAAGTTATTTGCTTTAATAACTTTTCCACACTAAAACATCTACTTTAGAAGCCAAATTCGTTTGGCTCTTTTTCAGAAACAAACTCCTGAAAAATAGCCTACTTAAGTAACTGGATCCAATGGAGAAAGAGTCTGAAACCTTGAGGTTTCAGAAAGTCTTTTATTCACCTGATATTGCAGGGAAATGCCCAGATGCAGAAACATTAAAAAGTTTTGCCATGGATTTTTGTGTCAGTGAAAAGCTGCCTTGAAGTTGGCATTCAAAAGAAAAACCAGTAATCATCTTTGTTACTATTCTGGCTATGTTTACCATAACTGTAGTTTCTAAGTACAGTCATACTGTTACATCATGTCAGTAAAGCTCTCTTACTATGGTCATATATCTTTATTATGTCTGACAAAGCACACCTTTCTCACAGAGAGCTGACAAAAATAAGATTCTGCTGCTATAGTCTACAAGATAGGTTTTTTGCTGCTACAGCTACATCAATCTCACATCACACCTCATCTACTCCAACTGACATGGGTATTCGGCAGAAGTCTGCAGCATAAATATACCATCAAGCAAGGGAATACCATTTTCTATTACATTCCCAAATAGGTAAATACATAAAGATAAATTAACAGGTGCATGAGCAGCCCTATACGATATTGATCATTACCATAAACATGCTAAGACCTTAAGGTGAAAATAATGTGATCTGAGAGATAAAATGAGAAATGCAGGTTAACCACCCATTTCTCAAAGCTCAGGTGAACTTCTGTTCTGTAACACCCACATGCATGATTCAGCATTTTTCTTAAGACCAACTACCATTATAAAGTAAATGTATTAATGTGTGGTGGAAGTATAAGAAACTTTATAAGAAGGAAAATTTCATAAAACAAATATAATTTTTAACTAGAAACAGAAAACAATTAATACAACATAGAAAAAGAAAATTAGACAGAAAACAATAAATATATCCTTCTGAGAGAACGTAATGTAGCAGTAAGAGCACAACTTTACATCTGTAACAACAAAGGTGTCATTCCTGCAAAGTGAGTTTTGTAAGTGAAGGGCACTTTGAAGGCACACACCCGACCCCTCTGCCTGCTATTATCAGTCACACTCAGCAATCCAAAATCAACAATCTGCATTAAAAAAATAAAACATGGTCATGAGAACAAAAAAGTAAACTCTGCTGCAAAAACTAACACACAATTTTGAGAGTAGAAATCCTGACCAAATGAAAAAAAAAAAAAAATCTTGGATTTTTGCGTGGGAAGAGAAGTCAGATCTTCATATCTGTTCTGCTTTGTTTCTGTCCTAAACCTCTGTATTCTTAATTGTTAACTGAATCTCTGGCTTCGGTTTGTATTTTCAAAAATACCTCCAACCTAATCTCTTATACGGATGGTGTTAGCTCCAAATTTTTGACCACATTTTAGCTGCTGATTTTGGGCATTGGACCCAAGGGTCAGTTTCTGTTTCTCTTCTATTTAATAGTATAAACACAGCCATTGATTTTACACAATTGTTGTTATGTCATATGAAAAGTTTATAACTTGATATTTTAATCACCTTGTATCAGAATACATTATTACTTTCTTCCTTCTACTCAAAAACTGACTAAAACCCTCAAAGTTGAAGACAGTCAGTTAGAATTGCTTGCGTAGAGAAGTTTCATGTGAATATCTGATTCTACTAAAGCTAAACGAATTTAACATTTACTGTAGTAGAGTCATATGCTCATATAGAGCTCCTAAGGCTATCTCAGGTAGACTTTGCATCAGTTAATGGGATGTCAATTGAGAGATCCCTCTGTTAAGGTCGAAGGTCTCAAATTAGTTCATTTAAGGCTAGCACAGTGCAAAGTAGCTGAATTAAGATGACCTCAGTTACAGTTGTCTGTGTTAAAGCTCTTTTAGTTAATGCTCTCAGAGTCTTTTTCTTCCCTGCAGGACACAAACTGCCTCTATTAAAGTGAGTGGAAATTGCTGATATTCTGCAGGGAGGAATAAAGCCTTGAGATTAAGAAGCCTGCATTAACAACACCTCAGTTAAGGTGCTTTTCTTTCAGCTGATTTAGGAACACTCAAGTGCTTGAGTGTACTCAAGTCTTTCAGTCTATTTGATTTTAAGTATGACTTGAATTTGAAAACCAAAATAACTAATAAAAAAAAACTTCTAAAAAATTTCTAAGAAATGATGATAATATTCAATTTTTCATTCTGAATAAATTTGAAATTTTTTGCTATGATTTAAATTTGCTACAAAAATAAAAATTTGTCTTTCATTTCTGATGGCCTATGAAAAGCTAAATGCAAATAAAGGACTAAGCACAATTAGTTCATTAGGCAGGCCTTTCAAAAGTTTGTGAGATTGGTCTCGCTGAGTGAACAGTTGGCTAATTTAAACATTATTGTAAGGCCAAAGCAACAGTGCACATTAATTTGAAGCATGTAAGAATCATCAGCTATAAAAATCTCATTCTGATGAGGTTTTTTATGCTTCAGCTTGGTAGATTGTAAACACAATATCCCATGTTCCTAAGAGAAGAAAAAGCATGTGTGTAAGTCTTCATGGTTCAGTCAGGCCCTACCTATACAAGGAAAATAGTCCATGTTTTAAATTTGTTAGAGGTTATTTTTTAATTTTTAATCTATGCATTTTCTATGAAGATAATTTGAATCCACTAAGGACATGAAAAATATTGTAAAAAAAGTTTTTTTAAAATCATTTCAGTAAAAATGGTCAGAAATCAGAGTTTTTCTCCTCAGGCAATGCTACAGTTGCTAAGGTGCTGAGTTTAATCTTGCCTAGCTTTTAATTGCAGCAAGAGGTATAGAAATTAAATATCAAATAAGTAGGAAATTCATGTTTATCCTATAGTTACAATTGTGGTGTAGCTGGGTAACAGGGCTGTGCCTGTGTGCACACCTAGTGCACTCAAGTCATTAGCTCCTTGGGTGATCCACAAACTCCCCATATAGACATCTGTATAGAAGAGATAATGGAGCAATTTAGACAATAGACCGACAAGACAATGATTGACCGAACTCCAAGCCACCCTCTCAATTAAGGATTTAACTAATTGTTGCAGAAGTTCTCCTGGTGGAAATTTTGGATTGCCCAGAAGATTTCCCCAAGGAAGCTCTGCAATGCCTAGACCAATTTCTATACTTAAATACATTGATTAACATCCTGGGTGGAGAAACTTGCTATCTCAGAGACTCTCAGGAGGTTCTTGCAACAAAAATCATCAAACTGGACATAGATAAATCCAATGGGGCAGTCTTTTGTAGACAATTAGGAGAATTAGGGGATGGTTTGTTTGTATCTTGAAATAATCTATGACATTGGAACTTACATATGATGGAGGTGTCACACAGGACCAGTTCTGAATGGACTGCAAGAACGAGTAGAACAGCAGGTCAAGGAGTCCCAGCCAATCCAGGTGAAGACATTGTTGCAAAGATCCTTAAAATGGAGATCCCTGCTGTTGTCTGGACAGCCACTGACCTGTTCAAGAGATTTGATTCCCCATCCTATGCCAAGATCCCAGTGGATTAGATTATACCACTCTGTCTGTGTCTATGCAAAATAATCATGAAAAAGTTGGTTGCCCAGTCTAAACTCAGGGGAAGTAGTGTCACCTCCACAGCATGATTTATACCACCTACCTTTTAGAAAATTAAAAATGTGTAATTCTTCTCTAAAAGTAAGAACTCTATTAATTATACTGAGGTGCAGGTGTTAAGGTTTGCCATTCGAACTCAACAGCAGTGTTGTCTCCTGCATCCTGTGATGCAGCTGTGATTACACAGCTGCAAAGCCTCTCTCCCCCACCATCACTCTTTTCTCTCACCTCCATCTATGTCGGGGTTGGAAACATGTCCTTGATTTTACTGATTCCATCAAAATAGCTCACCCAATAACTTTTCACACAAATATGGTTAATTTAAAGCAAATACACAACTTTGAGAGTAATTTGCAGTGGAAAAACGTGGAAAATTTTACAGCACTATAGTAGCTGACTAATCCTGCAAAATAAAACAGGAAATGTATGGAAAGAGGAATGAAAGCCACTCACTGAAAAGGAGAACTTTCAATAGTAGTTTGATATTTTTAAACCTGTTATTGCTGCCATAGCACCACTACGTTATGCAGTCCTGTCTCCATGCTGTATCCTCCCTCGTGCCAGCATAACTTGCAGTGGCGAAAAAAATTGAGAGGGTGATGTTGATGAAAACTCACACGGCAGAAGGAAACAGTTATTTTTCAGCTCGTCAGGTCTCCAGTGTGGTTCATTGCACAGTGGTGGAGTGAGGGCAGGTGTGAGTGGTAAACATGGTTCCTGGCAGTGCTAGTATATGACAGCTTAAAGTACTTTATAGTACTTATAAAACACCAGCCCTTCATACCCTGCATGCTTCATTTTAGACAAACTGAGAAATCTTTACAGAGCTTCTAAAGGCTTATCTAATACTATAAAACACAGAAAGAGGGTTTATCCAGCAGTTGAGAACTATATCTGTGAACTACAGTGAAGAAGTAGCAGCTTCTTAATCAAAGCATGGATATTCATAAAAATAGGGAAAAAATATTGTTTAGATGTTATCCACAAAGAGGTTGTATTTATGACTTTATTATGGGATGCTGAAATCTCCTGTTTTATTCTAACCTTTTCTTATTCTACATAACTAGAAGATAAGTAGAATCAAACTCTTACTGATTTAAAAAGAAAAAATGTACAATGTTGTCCCATTTTTTTAAAAATAGAAAAATCTGGAGCTTTAGAAGACCATTATATGGACTCTGTGTAACTCTGGTAGTACCACATGTACATATGGTAATATATTAGCCTGGTCTTCTCTACTTGCAATGGACCAAATGCTAAGGTCACCCTTCAAAAGGAAAAAAAAAATTGATAAGGACATTCACAGTTAAGTTTAAGTCTTAAAAGTAGAATTACAAACAAAGCATTAAGTAAAGAAATTTGAAGAGATAAGACCTTCCTCACCATGAATCATCATACATAAATCTATCAGTTCTATTTTAAGCTCTTTTCACATTGTAAAACTTAAAAGAAATCAGAACACTCCAGACAAACTAGTTTAAAAAGGAAAAAAAAGAGTAAGGCAGTATTTTTTTAATTATAAGCACATTCTAGAAACAGCACAGAAATACATTAGAACAAATATAAAACAAAGTTGATGGGGCTCAAATGCTTGGGCTCAGGCCAACTTTGACAATGCAGCCATCCAGGCATGAAACCAAGAACAGGTCCCCCTTCTGCTTCTTGTGGCTTAATCTTTTCTTATAGAGTAAGAAAATAAAAATAAAAAAAAACCAAGGTGGATTAATGCTAAGTTATGCAGGCATTTTGTAGAGTGCATGAAAGGTAACAAACCTCACAGCTCTCTAAAGCACAAACACTAACAGCCACAATAACACCCATCAAGGAAAAAAATCTATTCCTTAAAATAATGGATAAATTTAACACAAAACCCTATCAGCTCAAGGTGGAATCAATAAATGAAAAGAATTCACTTGTAAATTCTTCACATCCACTTTTTTTTTAAAATAGTAATTCTTTTTTCACTTGCTATTCCAATGTTGGCACAAAGGAAGTTTAAGCTGAATTTCATCCAATCTTGAAAAACAAATGTTAAGTGTAGTTTAAAATAGTTGGGATTGTTTACTCCTCCTGGGTTCTACGTGCCAATTCAAATACTGGAAAAAACGATGAAAACAGTAATGCTGCCAAAACGAGCGCCTCACAAATGCCGGAGTCACAATGCAAGACAGAAATCCTAAAATCACCACTTTATAATAGAAATAGGGTTCAATTAGCCAACTCCAAGCATGTTGAGGATTCACATGCCTCATGTGTGTACCTTAATAAAATTAAATACTCATTAAGTGTGAACAATCCTCTGTATCTTTATGAAGATGTTGAGTTGCTAATTGAATTTGTAGCACAAAAGATGCTTAGTATTCTGTTCAAATGCTGCTTTTTCATGTATATTAACTATCTGTATTTGTGTATATACATCCATACACTCTTCAGTTATCCAAAGCAACTATAAAAGACCAGCCAGAGGGGCTTCTGGTTCCCCAAATGTAAGCATTTAAGCCATAAACTAAAAATCTTAGCAACTCCAGAAAGGAAACATTTTGCTGATCCCATTTCTGACTCAAACACCTGAATTTATAATGAAAGCTTATTTAAAGTTGAAAAATATTTTGAGTACAGCTTACAGACCATGCTGTGGGCTACAGAGCTCCATCAGCAAGTCTTCAGAAAGAGGTAGTGAGTAAAAAAGGTAGTTGTCTGGGAAGAGAAATAAGAAAACCAATTAAAAACAAAAACAAAGCCGAAATCCCACAGCACCACATAGACCCACACCTTCACAGGAGTTAGGAACCTTTTAAAATGTCGCCTTTTTTTGGTCCCTGCTGCCAAATTCCTGACAGGAGGCTTAGAGAGGCAGAGGGTGTGTGGAAGGACCATGACATCCACAGAAGCTAACGTACAGAAGGAAAATTGAATAAACGTAAACCACAAAACTTTTCCTGTACTTCCTTTTCATGCACAGTTCATGAAACTTTCAAGGAATTTAAATAAAAAAATACATCGCTAAAATGGAAGCTATAATTTTTAATAGTCTTCCTCCATGCTAGTAACTGTACTCCCACCATGCACTTACCTACAATTCATACCAAAATAGATTATCTCTGACAAACTGTTCAACACCACCAGAAATGAGATGCACGTGGCCACGTTTTCTTCTAACGGTAACAACACGCACAGAACCCCTGGGGATCTTCTGTCAACCCTTCAGCTCTCCTCTGACGACACCTTATCCACCTCTTTCACTCTCCAGTGTTAAATACCAAGCAGAAGAACCTTCCTGATATTGCAAAGCCTATGCATTGCCATTTCTGTTTGGCAGAAGTTTGCTGGTGAACAATTTTTGCTGCTGAACTCATTAAAGGAGAGGAATTTAGTCTGGGCTCCGAATGAGCTCTCACAGCCCTGACATGTATTTGGGGAACACAGAGCAGGTTTTACACAGAAGACATTCAGATCTCACAACAGAAAAACCCACAGAGGGACAAGGGGACAGTTTTATGCAATTTAAACAGAAAATTCGGATTTAACCACTGGAGCATCAGCTTTGAAATCAAGCTTTCCATAGAGCAGATGCCTGTTCGATAAAATAATGGCAAACGAATCCCTTATTTTGAAGGGTGTCTTATCTTTAACACGGCATAATGTCTATCAGCAGCACCTCTGAGGTGACTGCAGACACACATACACTGCAGATTCATAAGCACGGCATCTAATCAGTTCCTCCACACTCCTAATTAATTAAATTAAGTGCTGGAGCATGTCCAGAGGAGAGTCACCAAGCTGGTGAGGGGTCTGGAGAACAAGTCCTAGGAGGAGAGGCTGAGGGAACTGGGCATGATTTGTTTGGAGAAGAGGACGCTGAGGGGAAACCTCATTGTTCTCCACAACTACCCAAAAGGAAACTGTGGAGAGGCGGG
>JAOXNG010000021.1:83147058-83162619 GCA_028566535.1 Scolopax minor
GGGGTTGTGAGTCTTGAGTACAGGACAAGGTCAGACCTCTGGGCACTCTTCAGTTCCTTCCCACCTCACTACAGCAGGAATTCTCATAGAGGGACACACAGGTCCAGGTGAGGCCACACCATGGCTCAATGTGGGGGGACAAAATAAGTAATTTAACAAACTCACAGAAGTTAAAGGATATAAAAGACCTGTTAGCATAGATTGTTTAGTTCTTCCCTCATAACTACAAAAAAGACATTGAGGTGCTGGAGTGGGTCCAAAGAAGGGTGACGAAGCTGTTGAGGGGTCTGAAGAACAAGTCTTGTGAGTAGCAGCTGAATGAGCTGGGGATGTTCAGCTGGAGAAAAAGAGGCTCGGGGGAGACTTTCTCCCTCTCTACAACTCCCTGAAAAGAGGCTACTGAGAGGCAGGGGTTGGTCTCTTCTCCAAAGTCACAGGCGATAGGACAAGACGAAATGGCCTCAAATTGATATTAGGAACAATTTTTACAAAGAAAGGCTTATTAAGCCTTGGAATGGGCTGTCCAGGCAGGTGGTTGAGGCACTATCCCTGGAGGAATTTGAAAGATGGGTTGACATAGTGCTTAGTGACATGGATTAGTGGAGGTTTCTATCAAAGTTTGGTTGATGATGGGACTAGATGATCTGAAAGATCCTTCCAATCTAGACAATTCTATGATTCTACAATTCTATTCTTCTGTGAAAACTCAAGAATCCTGGAGTGGTGACTCTTACCCTAATAAATTCCCCTTTGCAGCTGCTCTTGTTCATGGTGAGCATGAGCCAGTGACTCATATGGTGTCCCTCGTAATACCTAAGCCATTCTCCTCAGAGTCCCTCCTCAACCTTTCAGGAACTTGCTGGCCCTCATATACAGGGATGTTTTCCCTCTAATGCAGGACTGGCCTCTTCTACTTGTAAAATATGAGAGTTTGCTGCTGGCTAAATTCCAGAGTTTTCCAAAGACCCCTGGACTAAAGCTCCATTTTGTCAGTTCTTAATGTTTGCATGCAGACACCTCATCATGGTTGTGGTGATCCATCAGCACAAGATAACAGCATGAAGAGCTGCAAGGCACTACAGGAAAAAAATAATAAAAATATTATTACAGAAAAAATCCACAAACCCACTACAGGAAACTACAGGAAAAAAAGAAGACAGTAAACCTTACTGTATTCTACTGTACTGTCCAACATAGAAATCAGCACAACTATGTTAGAAACATCTTTGTGCCATGAAGAGAAGGCAGAAAACAAACAAAGACAGGGACAGTGGGGAAAGAGCAGAGCTGGGCTATTTGTGAAGAAATCTGTGAGGAAGGTTAAAAGAGAAGGACTTTGGAGGGAGAAAGAGGAAAAAGGGAAAAAAATGATCAGCTCCGGATATGATGATGCTGGTTTCAGGTAACCTCATGAACAACACTGAGTTGCTGACTTGTATAGGAAGAAAAGCCACAGTTGAGTGAACCAAACCTACATCTGCTCACCTCTGTGGTCATGGGGCACCTGAGTGCTCTCCCTGGCATCCTCATAGGAACAGACCTGGTGGAAGGAAATACACAATCCTGGGAGGAGCCTTGGGAGGTCTCCAGGCCAAGACAATCTACAGCCTGTGGAGAAAGTGAAATGAGGGTTGAGCTGGCCAAGTTAGTGGGAGATGTTCCCTGTACAGATACACAGAAAGCAGGGATCCCTCCAGGAGCTGCTCTTAGACCCTCCATCTGTCTAGGAGGTGGCCTCGGCATTCCCTCATCCCTCCAGTTCCCCCCTGGTCAAACAAGCACACAGATGAACACCTAGAAATGTCCTTCTCCAGCACGTATCCACAAAACTACTGAGACTGGAAGGCAGCATCTTCCACCTTCTCTGTGCTTCCTCTTCATGCTTGATGTCAGTCAGGAGCTCCTTTCGTATCCATGCCAGCCTCCCGCTACCTCCATGCTTCCTGCATGTTGAGATTGACCATTGTTGATCATGAAGAGGTGATCCTTGACCATCGAAGGGCTCTCTGCAGAGCCCACCTGCCCACAGACATCCCCTGGGCAACAGCTTTTAAAACTGACCTCCTAATTCTTATGCTCATCAGTCTAAATACTGTGCCATACTTGTGGATGCCCCATCCCTGGAAGTGTTCAAGGCCAGCCTGGATAGGGCTTTGAGTAACATGCTCTAGTGGCAAATGTCCCTGCCCAGGGCAGGAGGATTGGAACTAGATAATCCTTAAGGTCCCTTCCAACCCAAAGCATTCTATGGTTCTATGATTCTACTCTATGATTAACTTTCTTAAGATATATATCTATTGTAGCTCACATCATGAGCTGATTTATCGTGCTTGAATAAGTGAACTAAAGGACACCAGCTCATCACAAGAAGCCGAAGAACAGCCCTGCCCTTGAAACAAGGACTTTGCTTCTCAGAATCATAGAGGTGTTCATAAAGGATAGAAGATATCCCTGGAGAACCAAGAGAATGCCAGTGTCCTGGTTCCTCTAGTGCATCTTGGAAACTCTCCCAGTGTCCAGCATCACAGAGAAGTAACTGGCAATAAACCAACCCCGGGGACGTCTGAAACAATAGACAAGGAGCGAGAATGCTGATGGATTATGGCACTGCAGAAATAAAGTTGCTTCATGAAGTTTTACTGTGATTAGTAAGTATCCATGGGAGTGTTAATTAGTGAATAGTCACATCATGCGGTACCTGAATGCTTGAACTGTATAAGAGCTCTGTGGAAAAGCACATTTGAGGTACCTCAATGTAGCTCGGACATCTCATGGGTGTGAATAAATATTTACCCTTGTTATTCTGTGCTTTGTGTCCCAGCCCCTCTCCTCAGTCAGCACAGGCCAGTTGCAAGTTTTTTGTAACACAAGTGAGTGATTGGCACCCTGCCACCCTCAAAGTAAAGAACTTCTTCCTCATGTTTAGATGGAACGAGCTGGGCGAGGAAGAACCTTATGAGGTTCTACAGGGAAAAGTGCAGGGTCCTGCACCTGGGGAAGAAGAATGTCAGGCACCAATACAGGTTAAGTGTGGATCTGCTGGAAACAAGTTCTGAAGAGAAAGATCTGGAGGTCCTGGTAGACAGCAAAATGTCAATTAGCAAGCAGTGTGCTCTTGTGGCGAGGAAGGCCAACAGAATCCTGGGATGCATAGAGAAGAGTGTGGCCAGTAGGGGACTGACTGCCAGAAAGCAGCTCTGCTGAAAAAGAATGTGGTGGGCAGTAGTCCAAATATGAGTCATCTCTGTGCCCTGGCACAAAAGCTCATTGCATACTGAGCTCTGTCAACAAAAGCATATTCAGTAGATCAAAGGAAGTGATTATTGGCCTTTTTCTCAGCAATTAATAGACTCCATCAGGAATACTGCAATCATTTTTCAGGACCTTGGTACAAAAAGAGTTTATAAAGCTGAATAACTGTAGCAGAGTCCAAAGTCCAGCAGAAGGACACCAAATGGTTGGTGGCTGGAGCAGCCAGCCTGTGAGGAGAGGCTGAAGGAACAGGGCTTGCTCACACTGGAGAAGAGAAAGTAGCAACTTTCTAATACTTCAGATTAAGCTACCAAGAAGACAGAGACAGTTTCCTTAACAAGGTGGAAAGAGGGAGAAAAAGAGACACTGGTAAGAAATTGAAACAGGACAAGTTCAAGGTGATATAAGAAAAAGAAACTGGCCTAAGAGGTTAATTGAGCACTGGGACAGGATGCCCAGAGTAGCTATGGACATTTTCTAGACTCTAATGTACAGTGGAAACCAAGCAACCAAATCTAAATTCACTGTTCCCTCTACTTTGAGCAAGAGGTTGGGCTAGATGACCTCCCAAGGTCCCTTCCAACCTCAATAATGTTATAAAATTTTTTATAGGTGTCCAGGGTTGAGTGGCTCTGGACTAACTTCTTTTCTAATGCTGGGGAAAGTTGTACTTTTGGAAGACTTTAGTGTATGAATTCATGAAAATACTTACTTTACAGCCAGTTTTGCTATGTGGGACTTAAAGTCTCAGTGTTTTCAAGCCTTGCCAGGTGCAGGAATGAGGAGGAGCAAGGTCTGGGTATTTGACCCAGGCTGTCCAACAGGGTTATTTCATACCATGAACGTCACATTTAATATAAATTAGAAAGTTTGTTTCATAGTTTCTCTCTCCCTTGATGGCAGAGGTCCAGAGAACTTCTTGCCCCACTGCCAGACCCCTGAGGTCTTCATCCACTCTAAATTGTGATGGGAAACTGTATCTAGAAAGTTGAGACACATAAGAGTTAAAATGGAAGGATGTGGTTCTGCAGAGATGTAGCACTATTCTATATGTAACAATTTAGACAATGGAAGTAGAAATCAGATTTATTAAATTGACATAGCATATCATTTTGGAAGTTGTAAACATCAATTGCAGGACAGATTCCAAAATCAAAGCAATATTGTCAAACTGAGGAAATATTTGGGAAGGAAAAAAAATCAATAAACATAAATGCAAGATTCTGCCTTTTGATTAGAATGTTTATTTGTCTGACTGACTATATTACAGTAAAAATGGATCTGGGTAACATTAGCTGAGCATACATCAATGATATTTTGTAGTTTTAATACTATAGATCAGCACAGTGAAGTACCTCAACCAAACCTGAAAAACACAAAGTAATATTTCCCTTCCACCAGTGTTAGTAGAGCTTCACCTCAGCCTTTTACAGGCATCAAACTACAAGAAAGATGTGGGTAGAGAAACCCCTGGCATAAATTATCAAGAATAATGTAGGACCCTGCTCACATGACCTGCAAAGAAGTTTTGCAAGAACTGTGGCTGTTTAGTCTAGACAGAGAGACAGAAAAGAAACATGATACCACTTTCGAAATATGTAAAAAGCTCCTGCAAATTGAAAAAGAACAATCTGCTTTCTATCTGTGTGGAGGACAGGTCAAGAAGCCATGAGCTGAAATTGCAGCATAAGAGCCTTGTGTGACATTAGAAAAACTTTCTGACTTTAAGAATAGCAAATCACTGAAATAGACTGATAATGAAAATGGTAAGTCTGCATCAACTGTGGACTTTGAGAACAGGCTAGACAGACCCCTGTCAGGGATGCTAAAGGTTTAATTGTTTCAGCCTGGGGATGGAGAGATGGAACAGATGACCTCTAGAGATCTTTTCTAACCAGAGGCATAGAATCATGGTAAAACTGGAACATGAATTTTCTCTTGCTAAAGAATGCGTAATTTCATAGAAATTGAAAGGTTCAGCCTTTATGAAATAATGCTTTTTCTCATACAGCTGTGCTTTCCAATGGTGACAAGCAGCTTCACTGTTCTTAATGTGAGGCTAAGGCTAAGACAGCGTTTTAGGTACCTTGGGCTCAAGCAATTCATTGTTTTGGAATGCTGTTCGTCTCAAGCACAAATCGAAATATGACAGATTGAAAGATAGAAGGTTGAAGGGAAGTTATTTAACAAATGAAGAAATGAACAAATATATTCAAAGAGATGATCCCGCTAAGCCTATGAGTGCATGCAGTCTCCTGTTTGTGGAATAAGCAGCTGTTTATTTCTGCTGGAGAAGGTGGCAAGTCACCACTGTAAAGAATGTAACCCATCAATAATGCCTCTGGTATAGAGGAGCTCCGGAAGTTCTCCCTTGATTCTGTCTTTTTTGATTCTTCACTATGGATACTGATGCTTCAGAACAAACTTTACAATCATCCGTAGGCCAGTATTTAAATACCCTTGGAAATGCAGCTGTCAGGGAGGCTGAAAGATTTCCTTACAATTACTTATAATTTGCACTCCAGTTCACACAAAGCTTTTTTAAGCATAAGAAAAATCTACAAAGGCCTTTTTCTTTCTGAAAAAATTAGTGGGTTGATTTACTTCTCTGTACAAAAGTTACTAGAGTAATTATTATATAGCATTTGAGAAGTAAAAGCTAGATCCATTGCTGGTGATAATCAACACAATTTCATTCACTTCAGTGGAACTCTGCCAATTTATTCCAGCTCAGAATCAGATCATAAATGTCATATGTCTAAAAAGTGCCTCTATTTTTTATATTGAAAGGTAAAAAGCCAATAATCTTTTAGTTTTTTAATTTGCTTAGAAATCTTATTAAAAAAAATTAGTTTATGTATTTATTTTTCCAAGTTAGAGTCAGATTAAATATAATATGCTTCTCAAGATAACCTATCAAAAAAATTAATTCTCTTCTTAGAAAGGTTTCTTTCTAGGCAAATTCATACCAAAAATGTTAGAACAGGACAATTTCAAAGTGGAAGTAGTAGCTATTGTTTAAGCCAGTGTGGTAATTCAGAAAAGCTTAAAGATTAGGAATGCTATATAGGAAACACAATTATTCTGCCTTAGAGAAGAAGGGCTGGAATTGGTTGCTGGAAAGAGAAAAAATGGAAGGAGAGCTCTGGAGCATTGAGCATATTCAGAAATGCTGAAAATGAGCAGCATTCCCTGTTGCTGGGGGACAGGAGGAATAGCAGCTGTAACTGTTCCTTCAGGGTAATGACTGCTTTCCCACAGTCTTCGATTATTCTTTCAATAAGAATAATGAGACTGATTTGCTGAAGTTGAGGCATAGGCAAAATAGGTACGAGGGACCATGGTGATTCTATCAGACTGCAGCCAGACATGGGACTCCCTGTAGGCATAGGCATCTTTTGGAGCCAAAAGCTCTCCACGTTTCCCTCTTAGAGTCTTTGCCCAAGGCTTCTAATCAGGGCATTTTAATTATTATTGTTTTAAACCCCCGTCCATAAAAGCGTAATGCTTGCACAATAATCTGCTCAAAATTTTGGAGGGATTGACCCATGTGCAGTTGTGCATAACAGCTCACAAGATGAGACCTTCAGCTAATGTTTCAAAATCATCTGAGGAAATTAGGAGCTGTCCTTTGAAGTGTCCTTGGAAATGACAGTCTCAACCTAGACCCCTGTAGTCATGGTAGTTTGTTCAGTCTATTTCCATGTGAATACCAAGCAGGCAATTTAGAAGTCTAATTTTTACCCTCCCTTTACTGTCAAAGAGGAATTAGACCATATGAAGTCATCAAGGACTATCTGAGGATTTGCTATAACACCCATCACCATGGTATCTAAGTGCTTCCTGAAAAGACCTATTAATCACTGTGACTAAACGTCCCCTCCTACCTGATCTGTCAGCTGAACGGCTGTTACTTCAGTTTCTGATTTATGTTCTCATGATTTTGCTTAAATATGGGCATCAAATAGGATACTGGATAAATTCTCTTCTTTTTGAAATCATCAAAGGAAAAGACCCAAATTAACAGATGAATTTGTTTCTATTAAGTTGATGGGGCAAGATTAAATAGAGTATTGATTTTTCCCCCAAAACTAGAATTTTCAAAATTCCACTGAAGTTAACTAAGGCAGTGTCATTAAGTTACTAGGGCATTTCCTGACAAAACAATTTTCATCAACCAGTATTTTGATTTGTAGAAACATTGAAGTACTGATTCTGAAAATAGTTTCTTAAATACAGGTTGGAAATTCTCATCACAAGTTCTATCACTCTGTCTTAACAATCAGGTTGGTGGTCAATCTCATGAAATGAAGTATACGTAGGATAGTATGATAGCCTAATCGCAAGGCTCTCAGATATGGCACAGACACTTTCAGTTAGACAAAAAGCTACTTAAGATTCATGAAACTTGTATGATTGAATTTTCAAAATGCTCCAAAATAATTTAATTTTTTTCTATATAAACTAATAGATGTTTCCAATAGGAATAGTTAAAATAAATACTTGAAAGGAAAACAATTAAATCACCCTTGTTTTGCTTATTTTTAATAAAATTAAAGCTTCTTTGCTTCAACCTGAATTAGAAGTAACATTCAGAATTCCCACACTGTCCTTGATAAATAACACTGGCTGTAATCCCATCATAAAAAAAAACCCTTAAAGTTTCTAACAGCTACAGCTTCTGTTAAGGATCCTGAAGATCATGTTTACATATTTTTCCTGATCTTTATTATGAGTCTTGCACTCCTTGCTGTACTGAATTTATTCCAGGGAGCTTCATCACTCTTCTTCTCCTATACAAAAATTTTATTTGTAACTAAAGATTTTTTTTTTATTAAAATGATTTTATATTTTGGTTCTATGACATTAGAAGTGTGGGGGTTTTCTGAAAAATGTCAGTTGGTCAATTATTTTACATCTTTTTTTATATATAATGTTTACATAAGGCACACTATAATTTTAGAATTGCACCTGACAATATGATCTTTCTTAATACTTTTAAATTGGGATTTTTTATAAAGAAAAGCTTCTGGATATCTCCTCCTCTCCTCTCCTCTCCTCTCCTCTCCTCTCCTCTATACATAGCAATTAAAATGTTACATTTCTTTGGGGAAGTTTATTAATATATTTAACGATTTTAGGAGTATATTAGAATAACTGACCTAATAGGATGGACTGTTTTACTCCAACTTAGCTAAAAACAGCTTTGACTTTTACAATCATTGCTCAGTATTAATGCATTCACATCAAATGCTAATTCAGGTCTAAATATATACATTGACAAAAGATCTATATCTACCTTTGCACAAATCTACAGGATGATTTGGAATGGATCATTATGATTTCCCCAATGCCGTTTAAATACATTGTAAAGTACTTTGAAATTGCATACATTGAAGTCATGAAAAAGGGACATAAGAAGTTAATCAAAGCATTAAAATTTTGGACAAACCTTTCATCAATTTTCTGAGTACAGCAATCGAAATCTTTTGAGTCTTTCCTCTTGGAAGAAGTTTTGCATCTCCCTCATGAATGTCGTCTTCTGCTTCTGATTCTTTTCTGATTTTTTTTAACAAGTTGAACATACTGCTTTACTTTGTTATTTTAACAACAAAACAGAGGTAACTACAAATTTTCTAAGATACCTAAAAGTAGCAGTAATTCATAGCCAAACAAAAAATTATAACAATCACTTTGTCCAGAACAGAAATATTCAGTTTGGTTAATTCAAGCCAGTTAACTACAGAAAAGTACCTTCCAAATACTTCCTGCCCATTTTTCTATAAACTTTCTCTAGAAACTCCATCAAACAGATGGTGGCTTTTGCAGTGACCTCAAAGTTGTTAAAATGATCTCATGTAGCATTTTTACCAGCCTTATCTACATGCTCTTTCTTCTCCACATTCCTTTTTTTTAGAACTCTATTATTATTGATTAGCTCTTTATAGCTTTCTCTCTTGTCGATGCTTCTCTGAAGGTGCTCAACTTTAATTCATTTAATTTCAGAAATTTAGTTTAAAATTGCCTCCTATGGATGCCTTATCACATACTTTAAGTTTCATCTAAGGGTCTTAAAATTAATTCATGATAAATCTTCCACTGCTTTTTACACTTCACTATCATAAAAATCTAAGCCATCATCTTCTCATTGTATACCTTCTAATAATCTTTAGTAATCTTTATTCTGTATTAAATTCATCCATTACAGAGTATTCATGTCTGGAAAAAAAGTGCATCTTAAATTTTGTATTCCTTGGATAAGAGAACAGAAATGTGCTCTCTCTCTAATGCTGAGAATTGCATGTTTGTTTCCATGTTATTAATTTGCTCTGTATTTGTTATCTATTGTTATCTGGCTTTTCTATGTGTGTAAAAATATACATCAAGTAAAACCACATAATATTTCCCTGAGGTTATATAAACCTTGTTTAATCTCAACACCAATGAGGGATTAGTAAATTGCAGAAAAAAGCATGGATGTAACTGTATAGTTACATAATATAGACAGTTGTATAGACAGTATAGTAAAGACAGCTGGAACTGAACAAAACTTTGGTCATCACACTTCCTGCCTCAGTTTTCCCTCTCTGTTCCAACAGTTTCTGTGTAGAGGCAATTTTGGTGGTGTAATGGCATTAGTATCCAATATCTGCTAGGAAGAAGAGATGTCTACCAACATCTCCAGAAGTCTCTTTTAAAGCCTAAGTAAATATCCTAAACTTTTGCTTTCTCCAGGGATTGGTAGTAAAGAAATAAGGATTATTATTTGAAAGTACCTAATTTTTAGTGGGCAGATAAAGTTCAAAGTTTTGCAGAATTTTCTGCTGAGCATCTCTGTTTCCATTTGGATCAGCAGTAAGCTTGGAGCAATATGTTCCAGGGCTTATTCTAACAAGTTAAAGGAAGGAGAATGGGCTTGAACTTTCGACTTGACACTCTGTCCATCTTCCATTAAGTCACTTCTTAAAAGCTGTTGTCTGTTCTTAACTTTCCAACTTACTTTCTGGCAGAATGTAGGAATATGACTTTTCTTCCAGTGCCATTGTACAGCTTGCCTGGCTGTATCCATGAGTACCTACCAGCCCCCAAAGAGCTCAACTTCTAGGATCATTTAGCATTCCTTGACACTGGTGTTTAATTAGAGAATGTTTGAACTCTTTAAACTCCTAGTCACTCACAGTTACTTGCATCACCTTTTCAAACTTTTAAACATTTATTTTTATTTTTAGAAATGCTTAATCCCCTTTTTAATAGAAGTGAGTGAAGAGGATTAAGCCAATGAGCACTGAATTGAATACTAAACAATGTGAGGAAAGATGCTCTGACAGCAGCCTGCATAAAGCCATCTGGGGAGGCAATTGCAAAACGGGCAGAAAGATAGAGAGCATTTTAAATATATGTGATCCTTACAAGTAGCTGTCAATGCCCATGCATACAAAAAGGTTAGAGACTTAGGTTCAGACAGATGTTCGCATGAAATATGAGGGAAATAAAAAGGAAAGGATCTGGAAAATAAAATTATTAGGAATTGATTGAAAGGAAAGAACATACCTTCCTACATTTGACAAATGTATATTTGGTCAGCATCCTGCATCACATAACCATCAATTCATTGCTATGCAGAATGCCAATAGCAGGCTTCCACTACAGCTGTGCCTGCAAAATAAGGGAGAAATATGTGAGAAACTGGTAGTAGAAAACCTTTGTGGTCAACTTCTTCAAAAGGGAGTATCAAAGAAGAGCTTAGGTTTAAAGGAATCTCTGGAAGTCATCTGGTCCCACATTTGCTTTTAACAGGGCCAAACTCCAAGACTTTTGCTTCCCTGTGTCCTGTTTTGTGGTGTAGACTATATTACATCTCATATAGATCAGTTCAGTGGCACACTTATATTTATTACAGAATATAATTCAGACAAGTTTTATGTACTGACTATTTAGACCTAATGTAGAGATATTACAGATATATTATGGGGCATAACTTGCCAAAAATAACCACAAAGGCAAGGAAATAGGTATTTCTGATAATAAATACATATTGAAGATTCTAGGCATCTGAACCATAAACTTGCAGTTTGCCTCAAAAGCAGCCAGTTTTCTGGAGGGCTTACAGAAAAAACATAATCCAGATGACAATTTAGGCACTTCTCTGTGTGGTATGGATTGCTTTTTTTTCTTATGCAGAAAAATAACAGGTAGGCAAAGAAGCCCCTTACAATTTAGTATTTGATTGGCAAATATTTCAGAGGTCCCATGGCTGTATAAGAACTGAATTGTCTGTGGTTCTGAGCTTTTTGCAGTTTAGAGCTTCTGTGATAGTAATATGGTTTGCTGTGTTTGAGCCAGCTTTGTCCTTTGGACATCAAAATTATTTCTTTGCAGCAGAACTTCAGTTGTCAGGTCTGCAAAAGTAGGCCAGATTCCTTGGTGCCATATGGGATTCTTTAGTAAGATTCTCCTAATTTTGTTGAACCCAAAGAGAGCATTTAGGAGGCCATGAAGCCTCAGGCCCACCTTGTGGCTGAATATGCAAAGAATTATAATGAGTATGAAAGCTCCCTTAACTCAATGACATTCAAAGTCCTTGCTATTACAATGCCTGACCACTGGAGTTACTGGAATGGAAAAGACTGTTCTGTCATTTAATCAGTGTTTTCCACTCATTGGGATTCAGCCCTAGTCTCTAGTGGCAACTGTGCTAGGATTTCTACAGCTTTAGGGCTGCAATAACTCACTTAACCGTAAAAAGGGGTGGGACAGATGAAGAAGATTAAGAAATGCAATGGTTTGTGGAGGTTTGCTCATTTGCATATGTTTTCATCTCCCCTGTGGATGGGCTGGCATTCATTAATTTCCCCTCAAACAGAAACTCTTGTTTGTCACAGAAAGCCCTAAGATACATCTCCCGAATTTGTCCTACATACAGATACTATACCACTGAGAACAATAAACAGTATTGATTGTTTCCTATCATACTTGGGTGACCCTGACCACTTTGTAAGAATTTTTAAAATCTATGTGGCTTAGGCGATATCAGGACTCTGTTGGACCTGTGGATTGGCTTCTAAACTCATTGTGTCTCCTTAAGAATGAGATTTATATTGGCTGCATCCCAGAGGTGAATATAATGACCTCCTTCACCTTGTCAAAAGGGCAGCCTTGTCAAACTCGCAGTAGTCAATATCCTACAGTGCATCCATTTAGCACAGGAGCACGGCCCAAAGTGGGACTTCAGAGTGCAGGTACTCAAATGCACAGGTCTGACAAAGACAAATAGCACAGGGATGCACTAACTGAGCAAGGACAAAGGGACGCTTTGCCTCCACTGTGTGAGAAATTGAAGCCCACTTATATTTATCCTGCATGTATTTTATGATGTGAGAAGAGGTTTAATCTTTTTGAAATCCCTGATTTAAGATATCAGAAGCAGAGGAATCGCACATGTTTTCTTCCATTAATTTTTCCTTTTTTTTTTTTTTTAGTTGACTGGAACTATTTTTTTCATATAGGTAGATTTGTGGGTATTGTTAAATAATACAGTTTCCCTATTGATACCCTCTATGCTCTCTGCTACAGGTACTTATTTTGTTAGTTTCTGCTTAACTATTACAGCTACACTGTGCCAAGAAGTGGTCATATTCTTTATGTGGACAGTTCTGATCTTTTTACTGACTTTCCTGATTAATAAGTTACACTGAAATTGTCCTAGATATACATCTATAACACTGAATGCATTTCACAGAACAAGATTTACTAAATTTTAGAAAGACTACATTTCAATTAAAAACGATAATTTTTAACAACACTTGTGAAAAGAAAGAACCAAGATATGTTTTGAATTAATGTATTTGTGACGTTTTTTGTAGAGACATATTAATTTTCCTATATGATTTTACTCTTGCATGACTGTCCCTTTAACGCAGCTTTGTGTCAGCCTTCTTTCAGTGTAAAGTTCTGCAATGATCTCAAATCTTTTTAGAATTAGGACCGCGTTTCCCCTTCAGGTCATAGTTTTCTGACTGCCATTTTAATGCAGATCACAACAAGTAAACTTAGTGGAGTCAGCGAAGTAAAATCACCGCCAGTTCCCAATCCTACAAACACTCAGCATGTAACTAATGGTAAGTCACATTGATTTCAACAGTACTACTAACAGTGTGCAAAATTAAACACATTTATAAGCCTTTGCAGGATCAGGGCTTCAGAGAGCTCAGAAGCTGGCCTTTGATGTCCATTTATAAATCCCCATTATAATTAACAGGAGTTTTACAGGCACATCAATAGCAGAGTATATGTAGAGTGTATTCCTGCTAGCCAAATAGTCTGCAGATGGAGTCCCAAAATATTCATTGACTCCCTGCTGACAAGGAAATTATTTATTATTACTACCTACATGATACAGTACTAACCTTGAAAACCCATTATATTCTAATGAGGCCAAAGCCACTTAAACTAACAAATGCTCACCATCTCAAAATCTGTATTAAATTAAGGAAACATTATGGCTACCATAGAATTAGACATTTTCAAACTTCTTTATTATGTCCCATAATGGACAAGAAAAAGCCTTCTAGAAACCAGAACCCGTGCTCTGTTATTGTTTCTAAAATAGTCAGTCAACATCCGATTATACTGTGGGACAGATGTATGGAACAGAAAGAGCAAGCTTTACAAGCAAGGAGAGGTTACATCAGTGCATGCTACTGGAAGCCCAATCCTCCAACTTTTTTTCTGGGGGGGGTTGAACTAGATGATCTCCAGAGGTCCCTTCCAATCCCATATGATTCTATGATTCTCAATGGAAGAGCAATCAGAGATGTCAGACACTTAGAAAATCTTACATCTACGTCTGGTTTTCTAAGTACTTATGGAATCTGTAGGGGTATGTATGGAAAACAAGAGTTACTAGTTGCTTCCTCTTTGATTTACCCTATTTACCCTAAGGCCTTGGTTTCTGAGTTGTGGAAAAAAAAGGACACTGACATGTGTGAAGTCTTTTGCTTTGTTGATTTTAAAAGCAACAGAAGTTTAATCTGTGTATGTGGGGTGAACTGTTGAGCAGACATGCAAGAGTACTGCTTACAGCACAGAACAACTGGAACACTTTTCTAAGCAAAGACTTTGAAAAGACAAATATTTACTTACGTATTTATTTATTTATTTTAGTAAAGTTAATGGGGAAATTCTAAGGAAAGACAGTTTGGGAAGATTTATGCAAAGGTCTGAGAGTCCAATTGCAGCTGGAAAGGCCAAAGCATAAGATACAGAAGACATCTGTCTTAGGTACATGAGATAAAATAGTTTTTATCAATCAAGTCATAAAAGTTTTCTTTTATTGGTTCCATGTCACTGGAATTAATTCACTTCACTGAATTTTGCAAACACTTTGTATTTCCCTCATACCAAGCTCTCCTAATCTAAGAGGACATCAAATATTTATTATTTGTCTGAAAACATGTTTCCCCACCATCAACATTTGATAAAGGATTCTGCTATGTCTACACTTAATAGGGAGCAAACTGACGTATAATTACAAAAGCAACTTAGTTTTGCATGTTAACACTGAAAAACTTCAGAATGTTTCTTTGAAGTATGACAAATTAACCAGAGAGAATCTGACCTATCCAGCAAATGTCAGGGCTGTGGGGGTTTATATTGTATTAAAAACAAACAAGAAATACAGTCAAAAGTTCAAGTTTGGAATTAGAGTAAACAAATTTGGAATTTTGTATCTGAGTCGCAAATTCACCAGCTGGTGTTTTCATGATAAATCAAGTGACAGAGTGAATGCTCTGAGAAGGTAACATCTATGCTTTATACTTGTGACCTAGTAAGAACAAACAACTACTTAGGGTTCACCATAATCTCTTCTGCAAAAGAATCTGAAAAAAGTCTGTCATACAGTTCACTGGCTGTAAAGATGTGTAACATTTTTTCCTCTTTTAGTATAATTACTGCTCTGGGAGAAAGTAAATCAACTGGGTTTTGTTGAAAGATTGATATACCTGACCAGATCATAAATAAGGACCTTCTCAAGGGAAATGTACCCTCACACACATTGTCCTTCAGAGGATTTTTATTTTCTTAAAACTCCTTTATTATCTTTAACTGAAACATAGAGGAGAATTTAGCCATTTTCTCTTCTGTCTGTCTTTAACTTATTTTAAAATTGTTACTGTAAAGAAGCCTAGATGATTTTATAGTAGCTTGATTTTTGACATAAGAAATTTCAGAATTACTAAACTCTTGAATAATTCCATATCTGAAAGAACTTTTGTGCTATGGCAGAAACAGGATCCTAAATGTTAAATC
>JAOXNG010000021.1:83187888-83204662 GCA_028566535.1 Scolopax minor
AGTTGAGTGAAATTTTAGCAGGGAGTTACCTTTACTTGTATGATATAAGTTTGTCAGTTACTGGTAGCTCTTCACTGCTCCCAATGATATGAGTGGAATCTGAGTATGAAGCTGTGAGGGACTTTTTAATCTTAGGTTTATTTATCTTGATTGCATTCTTGTTGTAGGAGAAACCTTTGAGAGTTGTTGTTATGCTCGAATGTTTTATGCTTTTTAAATAAGTATTAATTGAAATGTATGTAGAGATGACTTGTAAGAAAATGGTGGTGGTTTTACAGATTGTGGAAATGGTTGCTATGATTCTGCTCTGCCTTTTTAGTGTGTTAACATTAGATGAAAAGGCATCATGACAGATCTGACAGCTTGAGAGGGGTGAGGCTGCTGCAGCTCCGTGTCTCCAGGTCCAACCAGTAGCAAGGCTGAAGATTTAGTCCCAATAGGTAGAGCACACACATACGCAACATATATACATAGGTGGCCGCAGAGATAACGGACACACATGTGCTCACACAAACACAGACACCACCAACAGCCTTATCCTGCTCCCCTCTGGCTGAGCAGGATAGAGGCCCACTAGTGAGAAAATACATATATATGTGTGTGTACGCATATATATATATATATATATATATATAAACACACACACATATCTATACATACACACATATGTATAAGGTGGATCCCTCTGTCAGCTGAGCTCAGGTACTCGGTCTGCCCCGTTGCTGGCACCTGGACATACAAGCCACCAAGGCCCCTGCTGGTTGCTGGTACAGACCATCATGCACACACAGGCACACAGCTGGCCCAATAGCTGACCCCCTGCACTCTCATCCATAGAGACACACATAGGCAGTCTCAGAGCCAAAGATGTGCTCACTCCCTGCATCCCAGGGGGAGTGTTCACCTCGTTTGGCTTGCTCTTTGACAGCAGTCTCAAGTTCACTTGCTCCAGTTGCTGCACTCAGACTCCCATTTGTGCATCGATTAGAAAGTCCCTCACCCAGGAGAGAGTTAGAAAGGAGTTTAATAAGAAAACAGGATGGACTGTGCTGGTCAATGCACAGTGCATGGCCAGATGAGTTTAATCACTGGCAAAGTATTTAGATGTGACTGGTGTTTCTAGGCTCTTGGCCTTTTAGGCCCCTGGCCTTGCCTCATCATCACGGATGTGGACCCTGGGGCTGAGGCTTTCCTGGGACAGCCCTGGGAAAGGCCCAGAGTGGGTGTCCCTTCTTCTCAGTCTTTAATGTGGGTTTCTGGCTGCCACTGTGCCCCTGTGCTGCTCTGGGCTTGTGAAGCTGAGCTTTTGGTGGGCTGATGGCCACTGTGATGAACCTGGCAGGGTATTATTTGGGCTCCCCCTCCTGCCTTTGTCTCTCTATACTCCTTTGAGTGTGCAGACAAGTTTTTATCATTAAACCTAATAGTTAATATTATCCATTCTCTCTTTTTTTTCCTAGCCAAATCTAGTGAATTTGTATTTCTTGAACTGTCCCAACCGCTCACAGAATGGGAAGAAGACAGGCTGACTGAACTGATTACAGATGTGAGCAAGAAGAACAGAGCACCAGATCTCCCTGAGGTTTTGTCTTTGAAACAAGCGTTATCCTTATTTAAGGACCTTTCTCCTGAAGAGTGCTCTTTTCTGAGTTACATTAAGGATCAACTAAAGCAACATATGCCAAAAGAGAATACCTCAGATGCTCGTGAGCCTGCAGTTCAGGTTAGTGAGTAGCTGTTGCTTAATTTATCACCACCTGTTGGCATTCACATATTCTAGTAAATTTTAGATCAGCCAGATGCAGAAAATAGATTCTTTCTTAATCTGTAGCTTAAAAAAAAAATCAGCTATGTTTGTTATTCTCTCTGACAATGGGACAAGGTCTACAGTAAACCAGATTGTGTCCAGAGAGGGATAGCTTATAGACCTCATCAGTGTGTGGCAAATACTGAAGCTTTACATTCATGGTTCTGTGTCCCTAGAACCACAGGGATATCCTGTCCATGTAGTCTCTAGGGCAACAAATTGGGAGTTAATCAAATAATAAGTGATGGAGCTGTTTTCAGTTGAGCTGGAAATGAAGATGTGGAGCAGAGGAGGAGCTCAGTATCTTGATTTTTTTTTAGACACCTCTAGACATTCTTCTGGAGGCTCCACAGCTTGAAACAGTAAGGCTGCTGTCAGTGCATCTCGCTCTGAGGGGTAACAACCCCACATTATTGTCATTCAGAAATTACCCGCGTTTGTTACTATCAGTAAAAAGCACAGAGACAATAGATCAATCTGGCTATGAAATGGGGAACTTAAAAATTGAGCCTGTATCATTTTTAGGCAAATTGTTAAGAATTATATTTTCAAACCTTTGAGGTGTACACAGCTCATAGTAAGACAGTCTGATGCTTGTCTCCCTCCTTTCAGGTTCTGTTTCTTCTCCAAATCAGTTGGCTGAATAATGCTTAAACACTTTTAGAGAGAGGTTATGAACAGATGGAGGACTTGTCATAATTCTTAAAGGGACATAACTCTTTTGTTATCTGAGCAGCAGCACATTTGCCTGAATACTAATGTTTATACTGCTATTTTCCAGCAAGATTCTTCTTCAGTGGTGTAGGGTACTCCTGTGGGCTTCAGGCTGGCTCTTGTGTGTTCTCTTTTACATATCAAGCTATTTAATGCTTTTTACTATTATTATTGCTTGGATTTTTTTTCTGGTAGGAATCAAAACCAAAAGTGGTCAGGCCCAGTTATGCCCTTGCAAATAAGCAGAATAGTGGTTGCTATGCTATCTCTCTGTCCTCTGCACTGAATGAAGAATGGAAAGAAGTAAGAGAAACCGGAGCAGTTAAGAAGTAAGTATATTTCATATAAATGAGGAGGTGAAAATAAATTGAATAAACAAGTTGCTGAAATAAAAGCCCTGGTTTAACTACCATGAGGAAAGCCTACTGCCATCTGTAGATGTGTATTTGCCATTGACATCCAGCAATATGTTCAGTGTTAAGAAAACCTCAATGACAAGAGCAAATGATTCAGATTACTGTACTAAGCAGCCTTCTGCAGGCAGAAATGGCCCAGCAAAGCCCTGCTGGGCTTGGAGGAATTTTGCCTCTATTCCAGTTTAACAATGAGCCAGAAAGGAGACATTTGAAGCAATAAAGTGAGGAACAGATGGGTGAGCCAAAGGTTAGTGTTAATATGTTCCTCTGAAAATTAGCTCTATGGTCATCATTACCACAGACTAAAGCAACAAGAAATCTCATTGGAAGAAACAGAGGAAAGTAGTACAAGCACAGAGGGTTCAAAAAAAAACCCCAAGAATATGTATATATTAAATCATAAAAAGAATTTCATGTATCTTCTGAGCATTGGAGATGTAGGTGGTCTCCAAAGTTGTCTGTAACACAGAAGTCTTTAGTAAGGACACCCTAATTGGAATTCCCTTCAAGTTAGAGTTGCTAAGACAGACTCATAGCTTTCAGATAATATTAGTTGCCTTAGGTAGAAATGCATTTTGTTAGACAGCTCTCCCTGAGAATGTTTTCCCCGGCCTTCGTGTGCTTTGCCTGAGGGTTGTGATATGCATTGCCATAGACAAGCAGAGTTGTCTCACAGATTCATAGATGGCAGTGGGGGCATGATCCATTATACTAATTACCATGTTGAAAGAAATATTCAAGAAAAATAAAAAAGATGTCTTTTTAAATTTCATCCACAGAAATTCATGTCTAGCCAAGTGAATGAATGTGCTGAAGCTTACTGGGGAACCTGAGAACTGGTATTATACTCATTGGCACAGATTATTACTCCAGTGAAGTCTATGGAAAGGTGCCAAATTACACTAGGTGCAAAAAATTAGATCTAGCTGAACATTTCATATTCTTTTTCTTTCTGCCACTTGAATGAATGTACGCATTAATTACATGAACCACCCCTATAATATAAATAGCAGTCCTTTTTTGGTTGTGGTTTTTTTTTTCTTCTTTTTTAAATAGATGACTGAATAGAATAGTTCTTGGCAAACAGTAAAAAGAATGAAATATAAATCCATAAAGATATCCAGAATGCAACAGAATTTCACAATGAAGGAAAGACACCATTATATATTAGATTATTTTGAAGGTCACTAAACTTTGATAGTCAAAAGCTCCCAGAAATAGACCCTCTTAAGAGCCATGTTGAGCCTTAAAATAAAAAGAACTGGTGTGCTACTAACTGGAACTCCAGTCTAGGAGTGAGAAAGTGTCTTAATTTCACCTAAGAAAAGTAAAAATACCACTAGGTGCAACCAAGTCCACCTTAAAAAGAAGAAAAAGAAGAAAAGGACAGAAGGGTAACTAGGCATGAACAGAAACAACCCCTTTGAAACTATATAACCTCTCTGAGTTTTCTATCACTGCATCTTATAAAGATATTGGCTTGAAACCTTTCCGATCTCTAAATTGAGCCTTGCTCTAAACTCACTTGTAATCTTTAAGCAATCATAAAAATGCTTGCAGGCTTACAGCATTTACAAACATTATCCAAAAATGCTATGCCAATTGGCCACCCAGCATCTTATTTGAAAAGTAATGCATATTTCTCCATGGAGTGTCTCAGATAATAAAGACCCTTTGTTCACTCACTAAAAGAGCAGAGAAAGAGTCAGGATTGTCTCCAGTTTATAATGCAGTTCCTATATTCTGTGAAAAATTATCTTAACCAACACCCACACCTATGACTTCCCAATCTACTCAATCATTTATATACAAAGAGAATAAACTATGCATACTGTTATTGTGCCTTTCAGAGAAAATGAGGATTTTTTTTTAACTTTGCTGCTAATTTATTAAATAATTCAAATCTAGATGGCTCTAGAGAGAATTTTCCTCACAGCATCATTTAGAGACATTAGAGGGAAATTGCAGCTAGGGAAAAAAAGACAAAACTGCTTATGTCTTAAATGACTGGCATTAGTTTCCAATCATGTTCTTATTTATTTCAGCTTTATGATATAAACATATACTCTTGAATAAGTCAGAAGTAATTCTTTCTATGATTCTGTGAGACTAAGGGGTGGATCAGCCTCTATAATCTGACACAATATAAACCAACAGACTGTGACACAATCAAGTGCACAGACAGGAACTCTTTCCTTAAATTTAGAATTCAGGATCTAGAAAGATTTGAAGCAAATAAAAAATCTCTGCCATTAGATTCTTTTATATCTCATTGGAAAGCCACACAGATCCCCCTTCTGTTAGGTAATGGCAACTTGTCTAAGCCCATCCAGTCCCAATTATTATATAGTACTTTCAGCTGGCATGGTTTGTCTACCATAGTTAGTGGAGCTGCTCTCTCCACAGATGAGAAAACTGAGGAATGGGAAAGAAATGGTTAATCTCTTTACAGAACAGGGACCAGAACTGAAGCTGACCTTGCTTATAGTCTATGTGTTGACCTGAATGTTCATGAAGTATAGTCTGTGTGTTATGAAGCCTCGTGTATATCCTCAGATCAAACATTTTCTTTAGTCAAATAGCATTGACTTTTGGGAAAACTCCTGGGGCATTTAATATACTCGAAAATTCATGTCACTCTTTGTAAACCATGCTTTCCAGTGCTAGAGTCCTATTTACAGAGTACCACAGATGCAGTGAGTCCTGTTGAAAGGGATAAAGTCAGACAGTTTTTTCAGCCAAGTCTCAGTGTTGTTTTCTCCTTTTCCATTTTTAGTTTGGCCTTTCTAATCTTTGGACTTTGATGCAGTTGTACTTGTCTTGTCCATAACACCTTTACTACTAAGTCTGTCCCTGGAAGTACCCAGCAAAACTTACAGCGAATCAAATCTCACATTTATTCTGCATTGTTTTATTTTATTTCTTTAGCATCCAGACACCGACTCTGGTTATTTCTGAAAAAAAAAAGTATGTGGAAAAGAAATTAACTATGCATGCATGTGTGTTTTATAGACATGGACAAATACATATGATCATGTACTTATTTTTAAAAGCAGGTGATATATTACAGTTAAAATGCATCACTGTTTTATAACATTTTCAGTGAGGAAGAAACACATATAAAAGCTACCAAAAAATTACAGCATCTATTTTCTGGAGATATCAGCATGCATTAATTGCAATATTTCAGAACCAGCTTTAACTCAGGCTGGGATCACTGAGAATGATACACACACACACACTTGAATCAAAGAACAGAAAGGGAAAATAAAGAAGAGTGCCTTTCCATTCCAGCAGAAACTCAAAGAAACACAATTCCAGACTTCTAGGAATTGGGGAAATTGTCTTATCAATGACTTGATAAGTTTATAAAGAGACTATTTAGACAAAAGAAAACTCTCAAAGGGAGAAAAAAATAAAACACTTAGATGTTTCATTTTTTATTCTCAGAGCCCAAATTAAAGGCATGTATAATAATAATTTAAAAAAAAAAGCTCTGGAAACAAGAAATGTTTATAAATGTGCTATTGTTTTATTGTGTGTGTTCCACACACCTCCTCCTTTCCGATGCCCGTAATCATTTCTGTGACTAGCTGAAACTACCCAAAATCACCCAGATAAAAAAATGTGTTCCTAGAGGCCAGCCTAGCCAAGTTCTTTCTTCTCCTTACACAAAGCAAGAATGGATCTTCCACAATAATTCCCTACTTAACATTTACATTAAAAACATGAGATGAGCAACAATGTTTACAACCTAATACTGGCAATTCTGGAAAGGATGGCTCAGGGCACTTCATAGATATCTTTCTGCTGCTGTCAATATTCCTGTAGTTTATGAGAACTTGTGGCTCAAGAAAAAGATTAATGATGTTAATTATTTAGTGTTTATGTGTTGTACTATATTGTTTTTATTTCCACTTCTATATGTATACTACCTGTCCCGTTTAATATGCCCCAAAAAGTCGAATGAGACACACAGTTGTTTTGCACGTATTTGGGTAGGTATGTAATTCTTTCTTAAGAATAGGAAGCAATTATTTCTTAAAAGGGCCTTTAAAACAATAAAAGAAAAAAAAACAACTCTCGTGGCAAGAATTGTAATGAATCCTAATGAAGTGAGTGATATTTTTTTCTCAAATTAATATCAGTTCTTTTAGAAAAGATCTTGTTCCCAACCCCTTATCATACTGCCATTGGCAGATTCTCCCCCCTATTCCTCCTACTGTCTTTCAAACTTAAGAAATGGTTTAACTTGAAGCTGAGGGATAATTTTGTAACATTTCAGGATTTTAGGCTTAGCTGAAAAAGAAGGCCAAAGAAAAGGAAGGTTACACTTTATATTACTTTGATTTGATCTTGCCTGATTCAAGAGAAGAGCACGGCAAAAGAATTAATAATATGTAGGAATATGGTTTTTTCCAACCTATTTTAGGATGTGCCATATTTTCCTGTGATATATAAAAGCTTCCTCCCTTCTTCCTTACCCCCCAATTCTATCTTATTTTAATTTCTTTGAATTTCCTGATCAAATCATCATTTTCAAAATAAGATATACTCTTCTAAACTCAATTCATACTTACAGTAACTAACAAATTACATCCAGAGCCAGTGTATATCAACTTTAATTGGTGCATTCCTTTGACTTAATACAAACTAATTGAAAGAGGCATTTTTTTCAAAAAAAATAATGTACTGAAACTAAAAGCAATTACCTTTCTTTTTAAATAAGTGTTTTCTGCTACTGTTGCAGTCAAAAAAAATGATGAGTTATATTATGATTTGAGGAATCACCACACAGGAAAGTGGTTATTCGGTTTAGTTCCTTTTTAAAGATTTTTATTATACATGAATTGTCTAGAAACAGACTATCAGTAAAACATTAAAAAACGTAATAAGAATATACTTAACTGTCAAAGTATAGGCACATTTTTAATTCAAGACATGGTTTTATACCGTATTTCTTTAGTCTTAGAAGATAAGCTACAGTAGCCTCAAGGCTGGCATAGAACCAGTAATTCAGTTTCATATTAGCACTTTTTATGGTCAAACAGATGAAGACATCTCCTTATCAAATATGAACAATTTTATGTGTCCAAGACTGTAAAGGAAGAAGTAAATCAATGATTGAGTTATACAAGGGACTATATACCGGACTATACTCTCTCCAGTTATACACTGGAGAGAATGGTAGCAGCATGAACACTGGTTGTGATAGAACTGGCTCTGGCACCAGATAAGAGTGTTTTCACACAGGACAAGACAGTTGACTGTTTCATATGTGCGTTGCTTTGACACTCATAGGAGACTCCTAGTTCATTTAGTGAAAGCTCGTGTTTCTTTACCATATTTTCTTGTTTGCTAGTTTTGCAAATACCAACTTTAGCAACAGTTAAGGCTTTTTCACACATTAATTTTTCCTGTTTCTTAACATTACATAGCACCTGTCTCTGCCTTTTGGTGGGCTGAGTGTACTAGAGCTATGGACACTTATGGAGTTGCTTTGACCCCTGCCAATGAAATTTGCATAATACAAATATTTTGAAATCAAGGCTTTTACTTTGGGTCCTGATATTGGCCATACCAAATTAACAGATCTATGTTTCCTCTAAGATCTGGTACGTTCTCAGTGCTGTTGTGTTGAATTACTTCTAGGCCTTGTCCTAAAACATTAACTTTCTGAAAGTTAAAGATTGAGTTGCCCTGTTGCTAAACAAGTGTCCTCCACTCATAAGTATTTCATTACAGACTGCACTGGAAACTTGCAATATTCTCACTCTTTACAGTCCAGACACTTCTAGATAGCCTATATTTCCAAGAATTAATAACTAAACATCATATCAAATGAAGGGGTAAGTACGTATGTGGTGAGCTGGACACACATGTGCCCACACCATTTTTAATTTAAAACCCTTTTAACTGTATATATATTAATAAGTTCTAAATGTATGCACTTTCACCCAAACTAATATAACTTAATACCAATGCATATTTATTGTTATTAGATTTTTATAGCATTTTTCCTGTATGGCACCTCATAGGCGTTAAGTTAGCTGAATTCTTTAAAATTCAGACTGTTTTGAGAACAATAGGTCCATTCACAAGCAACATTAACTGCTTAGCAATTTATAGCCCTTATTTACACTTACCTTGTGCAATATATGTAGAATAAATCTTCACTGAAACTAAGAAATTAATGTATTTGGATATTATGAAACAAGAAAATATCTGAGATGTTTTCTTGTGTTTCATAAAAATGGTCTTCAGGCATGGGTGTAAGCAAAAATATCCTTATTAAGTATAAAATGCCATTTCTGAAAATAGTTTTCTATAATAATGTTTCTTGTAACTTTTTATTCTCCCTGGAACTCCCACCCTTTCCTCATTTACTATGTTTAACAGCGAAAGCCTCCTGTAAAGATGAGCTAGGAACAGAAGAGGAAAGTCAACCTATTATACTGGAGCACTGACTCTGACAGTGTTATAAATGATGGCAAGGCTCCAATTTTTAAAATTGTTTCATTTAAAATCTAAACATTGAATCCCTGTACAGTGTTTAGAGGCTTCTCAGCCTTTTCTGATTCAATTTAGAGGAAGCATTTATGGGGTTTAAATTGTTCCTGGCAATTCTGAGCTCTGTGGCATTTTAAACAAATATATTTTATACAAAGCTATGGCACATACAGTCCCAAGAAATCTAAAAATATCAATCAAATTTCACTTGCAAACCAGTTTTACTAATAGTCAGTGGTTCAATTGTTCTTCCCTCATGGAATTAATGGTAGTTTTAAACTGATAACTGTGAAATACATATTTCCAACAGCAGTCCTTCTCATATGGAATGACTAAAAGACTTCTACAATCAAATCAACTAAACCTTTCAAAACAGCATGTAGATTTCTTGTTCAGTTATACATGATTCCAGTGCATTAATCAAACATCAGATAAGTTCAGCATAGCAGTATATGGATACTAAAGCTTTTAGTTTATTTACACCCCATTTTTTTTTAAATTAAAAAGCACAAAACAAATTCAATAACTGTGCCCTTCTGTTTTAGAGCTATTATAATTAAATAGCAGATAGATTACTCTCAGTGTCAGGTATTTATTTTTCGAAGATTTTTTTCTTCTCTTGTTTTTTTGCTGTATTATTCTTATTCTATGTATGCCTATAGCTGAAGTGACATGGCTGTGGTGAGTTCATCCCATTTATTCTACTTTTCATGAGTTTTATAAAGAGGATGGATCTGTTATAACTTGAGATATAAAATGCATACTAGTATACACAGATTAAAAGAACACCTAAAGGTTGAATACTGAGTAACATGGTCCTATTCTCAATGTTTTATTGTCAAGTCCTGCGCTCATGTCAATTCTAATTATTTAGTATGTCAGTACCTGCATAATATTCTTAAAATGTTTATTTTCCATCAGCTTTTTTAAGTCTTTATTTACCTTACCTTTCAAATATTTTGCTTGTCCTTTTTAAAATTTTCTTTTTGTTTTCTGTCACTTGCTTGCCTGCTCAATTTTTCCTTTTTAATGAATGTATTTTTACTAAATCCAACTTTAATTCTAGGTTGTCTTTCCTGCCTGTTTTTTTTTTTTTTTTTCTTTCTGAGTTCCTTCTACTTTGAATTCTCATACTTGGAAAATCCAATAAGTAGCCTCTCTCTGAAGTTTTTTCCCCTTTTTCTTCCTTCTTTTTTTTTTTTTCATTTAGACAATATAATTACCAATTAATTTATGTTAGCCTACTCAAGATACAGATTGTTTGTCACATTTGTTAGTTGGTTGAGGCCTGATAGACACTTGTAAAATCTATGAACTTCAGTCATATTGAATATTTCAGTGCCTGGAAATCAAGTCCAGAGTTATGTTTTCATCTTAATTTAATTTTTCTGCTAACCAAAACTTTTTAACTACTCACCTTCCACCTTGCTCATTGTGTGAGAAATTGGCAATTCCTTCAGTTCAAACCCTATCATTGAAATGACTGGCAGTACCTCCAATTAGCATAACTTCAACTAGTCAGGTGAACAGTTAGGGTTTTTTTAACTTTATAAACTGATTAAAGTTAAATCAGTACATCATTTCTCTTTATAGAAATCTAAAAGATTTACACCAACTGTTTAGAGCAAGCACATTTTTGCTTGCAGCTGTCAAAACAGCCTGTCAGTTCAATTATCTGGAATGCCTATTAGTCAATTTTTAATAAAGCTTCAACTACTTTTCTCTGCTGTTTAATGAATAAGGTCCTTCTGCACACCTTTTAAATATGTGTTTCATGGCCCCTATGGAATTCAGAAATTATAAAGAAAAAGTGATTTGATTTACTCATAAGATGTATTATAATTTCACGTGTTGCATGAAACTGCCATTCCTTTCTGCTTATGGGACCTCCTGCACTCTTCTGACATTATTAGGCCTCCTGCTGGAAAAAGAATCTTGTTTTGGTAACAGCACTTAAAAAAATACAGCACTGGTAAGAAGTTTTGTTTTAACATCTTCCCATTCTCACTAAGAGAGAAATGTAAACTGAGTGCTTACTTACATAGTAACAGTATGAAAGGACTATTTATCTTTAAAAAAAACATTAATAGTAGAGCAGGAGACTGAAAAATGAGGAGGCACAGAACCCTACGCATAGCTCATGTTTGGTTCATGTTGATTGGATTTGCTTCATCTGCCCCCAAAGTAGGTCAGGCCTCTTGCCAGAAGGCTGGCTAAGTCAGATTTTTGGTTTCCTGTGGGTACAGATAAGGAGAAGATTCTGTACTGATACCTGTCCTCTAGATTTAGAGCGTTATTCAAGGGAACACAGCATCTGTTCTTCCCCTGGTGAAATACCACAATCTCTTTGCCAGAAAGTGGGTCCTTTGCCGTTTGGCCATGGAATAAATGAAGCTGTAGTACTTGCCTGTATGGCTGTCCTTTGATGATGGTCTTGCCATTTAACAGCAGCAGCCTTCAGGCTTCCTTCCTAGCAAGGTCATAGCAAATTTAGTCACAAAGTTGTTGCAGTTTTGAGGAGCTGAAATGACCATTACTTGCTTGGCCTTATCTTTCTGGGCAGTTGCTTTTGTGATACAGCTTTACATAGGTAAAGCAGTCTTTCAGGCTGCTTTCTGCTTAAGCAACAGGATAAAATTTTACTCACATTTCTAATGGGAATTAAAGTTCTTTCTGTTCCACCTTACATGGCTGATCTCCTATGTGAAGTGGCACTGATGCCTTCACTAGCAACAGAGGACCTTACTGCCTGTGTTAAGCAGATAATCCAGCTTCTTAGTTATTTGCTTTGGTTTTTTGTTTTGCTCTGCTTTGCTCTGCTTAGTTTGGGGGGTGAGATGAGGGGTGTCACTGTTTTCCCCATTATGAAAGCAAGTCATTTCTCATCCAGCCTAATCTGCAGCATTGAGACACAGCAAGTCAACATCCTTCCTGTAAGTGAATAGCTACAAATGTGTTAAAATAATAATGAGTTACTGAAGAGGTGATACTTATTTAAAAATTAAAATAATTAGTATGAGAAACATGTCTTACTGTGATAAGACTGCTGATGAACAAAAGATTTGTGATGAAATGGCATGAACCTTTTATTTAAAGTGAGCATAGCAAGACATCATCAGGACTTTTAAACTAAAAGTTAATTTTGTTTCAGCATTATCATAAACAAGAAATCCTGAATCTTCTCCTTATAGAAAGAAAAAAAAAATCTCCTCCTCCCTCCCGTGTATATTGTCCTTTAACAGTAGATATCCTTCCAGTCCTGGTCTTTGTCCAGAAACTTTTAGCAGTTTCTCATCTTTCAGAAGCCTCTGCCCCTTCTCTGTCCTAAGAAAAATAGTTTGGTTTTTTTAACTTCTATCCTCTGGGAGACCTGGCTGCCTGCCTATTTTCTGATTGTCTCTGGGGCTGCCCAGTCTCTGTTCCTGCTGCAGACCCTCTGCTTGCTCTGTGTCCTTCACACTCTACTACGCATGTACTGCTCTCCAGAAGCTTCTCCCAGCTGAGCAGGGTCAGCTGCTGTCAGGGAAAGCAGCATCTCCCCTTCTTCCAGAGGATTTCTCCTGACCCAGGCTTGAGCTGTCTGAAAAATGCAAAGCAAAGAGCTTTCTCCTCTGCAGCTCATCTATACCCCTAAAAAAGGAAAAAAACTAAAAAAGGAAAAAAAATCCACTTTTTAAAGAAATAAACAAACAATCAAACAAAAAAATTATCATAATTGCAAATGGAACAGATAAACATCCATTACATTGATGTAAAACCTAACTCTACAAGTAGCCTCTAAACTGAGATGCTTGGAAGCCAGAGAACTTGAAAAGGGATGCTGGTTTTAAAATTACAGCCCATGTCAGAGATAAACAGGGTCATTTGAACAGAAGATTAGTGTAACCTGCTAGGAATAAAACAAATCATAAGGACTAAAATGTGTCTGTAACACTTTGCAACATTTTAAGTGGTATTATGTCATGTTATTTTTATCTATATTCTTAGATACTACTATCATCATCACATTAACTCCGTAGATCAAATTAATCCTCATAATAGCTGCATACTACTGAGAGAAATTATTGATGTTATACATCAGTGGGAAGCTGAAACAGTGAAAGACTAGGGATGAGATCCAATGGTGTGCATATGTGTCTAAAATATTATTTTACTGGAATTTTGGTGTTTAAATCCAAATCTGTGGTGAAAAAAAGTCCTCAAAGGTGCTTAGCCCTGGGGGTGTCTAAATTTTATAGACTTCCTGGTTTTTCACCTGTAGGCTGTTTGGTACTTAGACACCTGAGCTACTGAAGCACAGATTGGATCCAATTTGGGCTTCCTGCAAGACTTCAGTTAGGATGCCAAAACCCCTGCCTTAGCCTGTTGCAGGGTTTTATCCAACAGCAACTGTCAGGAACTGTCAAACACAGTTTGAAATGCAAAGGCAGCCTACGCTTTCTTTAAAAATTAAAGGAGAGTTCTGGCACCTTTTGCTGGCATCTTTTCCCCTTTCTTGTTTAGGAGGAGATGAAGCATTTGCCCACGATGTAGAAGCGTGGCCATTTGCTTCTTTGTCTCTTGGAATTTAAATATACATTTTCCTGTTTTCCAGGTAAGTGCCCTCATCACAACGACTGCTTCACCACTAGCCCTCATGAGCTTCTCTCTCTCTCTGCACTGTGACTTTAATTAAAAGGGCTTAACAGCCATATTCCCTGGAGAGCTGAGTAACCAGTCTACTTACACAAAAGTCAGTTTAAAGAGAGTTTAAAATTTGATTCTTTCATTTTCTAGGGATTGGTCTAACCTAGAGCAAGCTGCAAAAGGGGTATTGTGCAAACACCACAATCAGTGTGGACACATTTGCAATTTGTGAAAGTTTTGATGGGTGTTTATCCATGCCTAGATCACACTTGATCAAATTCCTCACAACTGAAGACATAGTGCCACCTAGTTTCTGAATACCGAGACACTTATGTAGAAATGAGGTGCAGAATGTGCAAAAATATATAAATGGCTGTGAAACCTCCAGGATGAACGAGGAGGCAGACAAAGACAGGTAGGTGGCTGTTCAGTGGCTGCCGAGATAATTGTTTTGGACTACGTCTGTAATATCCACATTTGATATGTATATTTTCTTTCTAATGGGCTTGTAGATTGGGAGCTTTAGTTCTCTACTTTAGCATTCCCAAAGTCCATGGCAAAACTTGATTTGCTGCCTTAAATTTTAACTGTGGGGTACAAGACCTTTCCAGAATGTGTATGGCATATAATTAAAAGCATAGAAGTTCAAAATATATGCCCAAAAAGCATAGAGTTGCCTGTTGAATTTAATGTTGTCTTGACCTTTGATCCCTTAACTGGGTGAAGAGGAAGTGTTTTTATTGAATTATCCTCTTAACTCCTTCTGTAGCATCTTACCATGATATTCCTTGGTACTGAATTAACACTAACCCCACGCAGTTGAAGACAGAAATGATTGTCAAGGCTGTGAGACAATAACTTATTCTGGTATTGTTTGTTGCTTTACTTATGGTTTAGCATTTACTGAGAATAACAGCACAATGGAAATAGGATTCCTTGCTCACAGTCCTCACACCCTGTGCTTTTTATTGTTTGTAAAATACTGCTGTCATTTTCATTTGTAAAGGATGTGACGCTAGGGCAAAAAAAAGTGATTGTTCATTTGAGTAGAATGCTCACAGGACCGGATAAGATTTTAGATCCATTGGTTACCAGGTAAACTGAGATAATTTTAGTTCAAAAAGAACCTGTTCTTCTTTATTTTGAATTTACATTACAAAAATATGAAAGAATCCTTCAGGGAGAAGGGGGAGACTTGTAAGGGAACAATTTTTGGACAGCTGAAGGAAAAGATGGGCACCTGCTGTTCAGTAAGTTGAGGGAATTGTTGCATATTGCAAATTTTCTGTGTGTTACCAGGACAAGCAGATGGCCAGAGACAGGGTTTTCTCCTTGTGTGTAGTTTATCTCCTGACGTCTTCTAATGGCCTATATTAAAGTTTCCCAGCATTACACGCAGTTCAATTTAACACAGTTAATATATGTTTAAGCACTACCAGTTGTTGTCAAAATTGCCTGCTTGGAATACATAACTCTTTCAAATACTTCAGCAAGGGTGATGATATAAGGGGCAACACTGTTTGCCTGTTATTTCAGAGTGCTAACTCAGACCACTAGCGATGAAGCTGCTGCCTCACTCAACATCACTCACTTGTGTTTTTCAAAAAATTACTTTGTCTTTCTGAGCCTTCACAGGGAAAAGGATATAACAGCTTCTGTCTCCTGAGAACTGTTGCAAGGTCTAATTTATGCTGACAATATGCAGAATCAATGTTGTTTTTTTTCTTTAATGTTACACCACCTTTTTATTTTCTCATAATGTTTTTTGTTGATAAAATTAGTCTGTCAAAAATATCTTCATGAAGAACCTATACAGAACTTTATTAGTTTTCTAGTTTTGTTAAATGATATTGAATGTCACTGACTTACATATTTAAACTATTAAAGTACATTAAAAAGTAGGAGATTCTCTTAAGCAGAGAAAACAGGAAGAAGTATGAGTCGGCATTCACTAGTATCTGAATATCTTCAACACTACATAGGAAAAGCAGGGATTTCTTTTTCTGATACTTGTTCCTGCTTGGACTGCCTCTTTCCAACAGCTGGTAAAATTAAAGAAAACAAAATAATCTGTGAAAATAGATGCTGGGTCCCAAAATTTCTTTGTATTTCATATTTTCACTTTGCCCCTCCTGTATTCTTGTCTCTGCAGTAATGCAGTTGAAACAGCAGAGTGTGATTTAAGTATCTGTACAAATAAGTGGTCTCTAAACTGGTGTATTTTCAGTTTCAGATTAGGACTGAAACCATCCAACATCTGTGTGGACAACTATGTCCCTTTTTGGAAGTAACTTTTAGCATTTAGCCATAACCACAACTGCAAATGAGACAACTGACTCCAGTAGTTCCACTTTGGTGGGATTCCACACACAAAATATTTGCTGCTCCACTTTTCACCACATATTCCACTTCTGAGATTTAGTTAGTTTTTTTAACTGTTAGACAGCATTTATGGTAAGATCTCATAACTAGCTCAGATCAAAAGATTGGACAATACAAAGAAGGATCTCTGACAAATAAAAATGTGGTTTGAAGGTTTTTTTTTTTTTTCTTAAGGGCAATGTCAGCTGCTCAAAGCAACAAAATTCCTGAATCTTTCAACTTATTGTTGGAGTTTGAGGTAGAGGTTTAGCACTCTCATCCAAGGGCAAGTTTATCAGTTCTCTGACCAATTCAAGTGATATGCTCAAAAAAGGGGTGC
>JAOXNG010000021.1:83248248-83262556 GCA_028566535.1 Scolopax minor
AATGAGGAGCTCAAGCTGAAACCAGAATCCAGCTCAGCTGGCCCCTACGTCATTGCAGTTAGCATTGAGTCCCACCATCTACCAGAGTGAGCTGCACTGTAGGCATTGGCAAAGTCAGTCAGGTATTTGAGAACACTGTAAGTGGCCTGAATTTGTTAAAAGAGTTTTCCCAATGCCTGTCTAGATTTTTAATAGGTGTGCATAGTATAACTAGTGTTATTTATTCTCACAAATGACTATGCCTTTGCCAAAGTGCTCTGAAACAGAGTGGGAGATAAAATGTCTATTTTTCACAAGCTGATCTGCTGCTACTTTTAAGCCATGCTTCCTTTTTCATTCTGTGTTGGATGAGATCTCATTTAGTTGCAACAACATGAGCCTAATGCCACAGACATATGGATGTTTAGGGCAGCATGTTATTGACAAATTCTCTAGACTGATGATTTATTATGTACATCAATGGACAACACTCCTTCTGTCTATGAAGCCTGTTTTCTCAACTCTGCTCATCTGGGAAAGACATGCTGTGCACAAATGGATGCATGGTTTGTTTTATCCAATTGAGCCTTCTACAGAGCCATGCATTTCATTCTGATTTATGTGTTTTAACCCCTTCAGTCTGTTCTTTGACCTGCAGGTATGCCATTCCAAACTGAATTGCACTTAAATATGTAAGTGGTCCTCAAGGAGAAGGAGAATACTAGGGAGAAGAACTATTCCTTAAACACTATATTATTGTGAGATTAAAAATATTGCTTGAAAATGATACGTTGAGCCCTGTCAGTGGTGTTTTTAACACAGATGAACACTGGTGACTTCAGAGGGGCTGAACATGTAACTGTACATCAAGCGGCCCACCTGAACTTGCCCTGCTGATGGTACTAAAGTCAGATCTGCTGAATTCATTAGAATCAGATCCCAGTCTGTTAGAAATGTAAAGGTTCATAAGGCTATATAGTGCTGGCATGCTGAATAGTGTTTTCCAAGAAGACTATTGTTTATAATAATCCTGAAAATTTCAGATTCATCAGAGGCTTTCCGTCTTGAATTCTCAGAAAAAAAACCACACTGTCATTGCCTAAAGAGAAACAGCGAATATTGTGATAGAAGCTGAAACAGATGTACTATACAGATGTGCTCTAGCTAAAAGTGAAATGCTTCATTCACTTTTTATAATGTATTTATTTTTGGAACTATCTACACTTTCTTTCCTTTATTCCATAGTTATTTCTTTCTATGTTTCAGTGGAAAATTGTAAGATTTTTGACTGATATGAGATCAGATGCAGAACATCCTTAGGGATGGTTCTTGTGAAGTCTTCTGAAATCATATGCTGGAAAGCACAAAAGATATCTCACTGCAGAAGCAGGAGTGAAGTTACTGTCACTGCAAGCACAATTTAACACAGCAAATGTTCTATCTTGACAGCTGTCATTATGAATAATTAAATAATATAATTACAGATTTATCAGATTGCACTGCACAGCAGTATTTACAGTATCTTTTAGGCAAGTCCATACCATGGTCTTGCCTGGATTTTTTATGTATGGTGTTGCCCAATCTGATATTCACATGATTCTTCATGTGTAAAACAGGTGAGGGTTTTTTTCAGTTTTGACTTTGTGCACATTTGCAGATCTGAAGATAAAAACTTCAGCTTCAGCTAGAACCTACTTACTTGGAACTGGGACATGAGGCGATGACACTGGTGCATTGCAAAGCTCCCATTGGTGCAGTGCAAAACCTTCCCTAGGATTCCTCCTGGGATGACTCCCACAAGCAGCATGGGGAAAACAAGAGAATGTTGCTGTATCTTAATGCAAAGAGTAAAGGAATGTCTTTCCAGAAATATGTGGGAAAGTACAGGAAACAGTGAGGTCACAGCACAGCTTATATCTGCAAATCAGAAACATTATTAAAATCTTAAGGTTCAAGGTTTCTTTATTCTGATTACAGAAAAATTATTAGTAATTCCATAACCAGAGGATTATTTTTTTAAGTCATCTTTACAAGGCATCTTTAATTGCAAACGTGTTACTTTCAGATTTTTGAGGATTCTTTCATGGTTAATGTTTTTTCTGCCCTGTCTATAACATCACTAATCTATGGAGTGAAAACAAGTACCTCATCAAAATACAAAATGTTCAGTTCAAATCAGTTCAAACCAGAAGTTTTTATATTTTAAAAACTTTCTATTTCCGTTCTTGTTTCTGCAATAGTAGATCATGTGAAAGGTGTCATTTTCACTGCAGTTCAAAGCCCCACCTTGAACTGAAATAGTTTTCCACTCAGCTGAACAAAGGAGGCTTGAATTTAGTTACAAGTTCAGACATCAATGTCCAAGCTGTGATTTACCTCAGGCACTCTCTGATGGCTGGATTTGTGCTATGTAACTTTGGAAAGTTGGATATCCAAGACTATCATCAGTTCTGTGTATCTGAGCTAGTTGTTACCTTGTGATTCACCATACTCTAAAACTGGTGAAATGAGTTAAAACTTAGTGTATTTTTTTCCAATACATTGCCTGTATGCAGAACTTTGTCTAGTTCCTGACTTTCAGACTACTCAAAATAAATAAAATGTGCCCAGCCCTAAAAAGCCATCTCTGGGACTTTGCAAGGGAATAGGGTAAAGATCTGATTACAGATCCAGGACCCAGAGATTATCATGACAATATCTTTCTGCTATTTTTGTGACAACTATTGTATGAAAGTTATGAAGTGACAGAAATAGAGGTCATTCTGTCAGAATCTTAAAATGTGCAAGCTGAAGGCCCTATTTGTCGTTCTTTTTAGCTGTCATTTTAGGACCAGCTCACTTTACAGTGCATTTCTCCTTTTATGAGAAGATGTCAGCTGCAAAAGGTGGTTTTAGATAGATACCAGTGCTTGTACTTAAGAGGATATTGCAGAAATACATACACATGAACAAACATATATATGCATATATGTGCATGTTTGTACATTAAATGAGTATACAGATGCAAGATATGAGTTACAAAATAGTATAAAGGTTTAAGTTTTCACCTATATTTCAATATATAGTTTTCCATAATGAGTTTATAAACTTCTGATGTAGTCAGTGGTTTGAATGAAACCTTTGATTTCCACAAAGGCAGGGGACAAAAAACACATGATAACTGAATGGTAATGAGTTATGGGTGTTGTTCCCCCACAATAAAATTTATGTTCAATATCTTGCTGAAATCTATTATGCCTTCCACATGTAAAAACAATGAACTATTTACAAAATAATTTTCCCCTTTTTAAGTTGGCTATACTGCACAATACAATATAAAAGAGGTTTTATCATACATTAGAAGTCTGAATTCAAACTGAAATACACTTTAAAAAACTAAATGACATATAATATATTGATTGTCATTTTTCAGAGAATAAGCTTTTCTCACAATTTCATAGTAAATTAATTTTTATCTTCAAATAATTCTGAACAGTTTTATATTTTTTTTAACATTCTGACTGTATTTGATTGTATATCTTCCCAGATTTCACCTGAAAATTTGGGATGACTGAAGAATTGACCCTATGAAAGCTGATCAGTGCTTTCTAGTTGGCTCTGTATTAATAGGATGTTCTGCTTCCTAAGAAAATATTTATAAAGACACAGTGATTTGCATGCATTGATATATCATATTTTTTTTGAGAGGCATGCCTAATGTGTATAATTTTTGCATTTAAAGGCATAAAATTTTGAAAAGGACTAATTATATCCTGCATTATCTCTTGATGACAGAGTATCAACAATCTATTTTAAGTGACAAGCAATTTGTAGAAGAAGCTTTGCCACTTCTAAATGTCAGTTAAAAATAAAATCAATCTTTTTTAGATTATGGATTTCAGGAAGGCATGAAGGATTGGTGCTAAAACCTACTGAAAGAATAACCATGCATTTGATACTATGCAAAAACTAAATTTGAAAACGTTCAGGTACAGTGAGTTCTATTAAAAGCTCAGTAAATGTTACCTCAAAATGGCACTGCAGCATGTCCTTTTTGAGGCAGTGGACAATAGCAGACCCTGCCAATCCATGGAGTATTGGATATTGAATTTTTAATGATGCTCACTGTGTTATTCTGTTCTTATTATCCACTCAGCAGCTATAATATTGGTAAGGACCTTGATATCTCAGCACATTCTTTTTTTTCTACTCAACACTTCCTAACTTAGAAATTTTCTGTACTTTTTTTAACATTAGATGAACTATTTTCACTTATCAACCATGTCACTAAGCAAACATGACTGACAACAAATACATGTTTGGTACTTAATGTTTGTCTCTCTATCTCAGACTAATAAATGCTTTGGAAATTATGTGGGTTTATTCATAATAACAGGATAAACACCCCATGGTGGTTTTGTCTTGGATACCTAGCATTTAAGATGACTGTAGATGCTAATATTTGGACATCTGAACTGCTCCCTTAGTTTGTTTAGGGAAAGCTAAAATCCAGCAATAAACTATAATGCACAAAACAAATTCTAACAAATTAGTTCTGAATCTTTCTAATACTTGATGACTTATCATGATTTATCTACCTATGCAGATAACAGATGTAAGTAGGCATGATCCGTAATATCTCTAAAGTACCATAAAGCTGTGAGTGAAACATACATTTTTATGATAGAGACAAGTGCACTTTGGGGATGAATAATTAATTGTAAGATAAACTTTCATCACACCATTCACAATGAGACTGGTTACATTTGCCTCTGTGGTGGGTACAACTGTCTTGATAGTGTCCAGAAAGTACACATCAAGAAACTTAAAGGCAATTGAAAACTAAACATCCCCTCCCTCACAGTTTTAAATATGTATAATGAATAAGGAGGTGCAAACAAAGTCTAAAGAATACTTTTTAAAAGTCCTCAAACAACTAGAAGACATGTTCTAATCCTAGATGGTCATAACTCATAACAGTGTGAATCTGAGAACCTTAAACACTGGATTTTCTCCACCTTGTGTCATTACAAACTTAGAGCTTTCTGATAGTTTTGTCATATTCATTGTCATAAAAAAAATCCAACATTAGAAATCAGTAACAAATTAATTTGAGTGTTTGGCCTGACTTGAATGCCATATTCTCCCTTTTGCACATCTGCTGCATAAGTAACATCATGCAGCAAATCTCTAATCCAGTCACAGACTTGTACTGTAAAGCATCTAATTCATGCCCCTGCCATTACTTCTTGTCATTTTTGTCTTGATTGGGTTTTCCTCCCACATACACATTCTCCCCTTCCAATTCAAACTCTGGAGATTTTGGTGTCTTTTTTTAAAATTAATTATCTATCCTTGAGATTCCACCAGTAATTCACCTTCATTCATCACATGAACTGGAAGTGGCTTCTTCTAATTTTTCAGTTCTGCCTCTTCATCTTTCCTTCTTTCCTTCCTTCTAATTCTTATTACGCTACTGGCAATTTCTCAATTATTTCAGTCCTATACCTATATTCCACAATCATTATATTTTCTTCTAAGCAGTTCTTTCCAGTTAAGAAAATTTCCTTAATTAATGGAGTTAATTCTTTCTCCTCTGCATACCCTTATTAAAATAATTTTTTTCTTTACTTGCAAGATATTAACCACTTAAAACTCACTTAAAGGTAACTTCAGTAGTCATCAAGCAGCTAACCATTTGGCCACAGGATTCTATTTTAATAACAACTTTAATTTTCCTTTGAGTTTCCCTTCCTTCCTTCAACCATGCAGCGATTTTATCTAGATGAACAGGGTCTTTAATTTGACACATTTAGCAACTGGTGTGATACAGACCCACTGTAGATTGAGGTCGCTCTTCAGTACAAAAGAACAAACATAGTAAAAAAAAAATGGTTCCTCAGTCATTTAGTTTCAAGCATCCATTAAGAATAAGGTATGTCAGAAAACACAGTGATCGATAATGTAATTAGAACCTGAAAAATAACACTATTTATTTCAGTGGAATTAATATTTTTGTCCCATATTCATGAGAAGTTAAAATATCCCCTGATCTGAATCTTAAAATACGATGATAAAATAGAATACCCAGTGTTTAAAGAAAAAAAGGGAAAAGTTAAAAAGTTCATAATTCGAACAGCAATAAAGTTGAGTAACTTCATTCAGTTTAGATCAGGTAACTGGCTAAAGAAATATAAATAAATGTAATGTTTGCCTTCATAAGCTTTTATTGCTGAAACAAGATTCAAACTAAAATTATAAGCAATAACTTTAATGAAGAATGAATGTGGATTTACTATCATCTGTTAACTTTACCTGTATATCTAATACAGATTCTTTTTGTCTGTATTATTCACTTGTGCTCAAATAAGATTGGTCTCTAAGATACCAGGGAGGATGAACTATTTTCTAAAGGTGACTGTCTTTCTTCATTGACTAGAGATAGAGGGGGGTCTACATGGTGAGCTTAAACTAGACATGTAATTTTTATATAATTAATGGTAGAGACAAAATCTCTCCCATAAATAATTAAAGCATCAGAATATTTTTTTTCATTTATTCTTAATACATTATGAAAAATTGTTAATATCATTTATTTTTCTCACAATTAAATGTTATGTAGTAGGTCATAGTTCTAATATGATGTTACAGTGTTCTATTTACTTTGCTTCTTAGCACTGATAATAGGAAATACTATCATCATTTTTTTAGGATAGGGGAGAACAGAATTTTATACATATATGGTAAGTACAGATACTCAGCTGCTGTTACAGTTAGCTTTTTATTATGAACATACCAATATACAAGCATTAACCAATTCTTTATGCCTATGGCATTTAAGCATTGCTGATATTTTGAAATAATTAGTCTCTGACAATTTTCATAGCATTCATTTCAGTTTTCACTATACATTCATACACCGGTCAAACACTGGAAAAGGTTTCCCAGAAAGACTGAAGTCTCCATCTATATATCCAGATGACTTTCTGCAGCATTTAAAACTAAAGACAAATTTCTATAAGGTTAATAAGATGTTAGGTCTTCTGAGCTGAAAGCATACACTGGCTAAAAAAGCTTTTGTCTGAGAATATTTATAATATACTGCACTGAGTATATGCACTGAGAATGTATTGCACTGAAGATATGTATTGGGGTGAGGAGAAGGGCGGAGGTGTTTGGTTTCTTGGGGCTTTTAATTGATTTTGCTTCCCTTATGGATGAAGCCTTTTGACTTTTAAAAAACCTCAACAATTTGCACACAATTATTCCTGTCATCTTGTGTTAGGTTTGAAATGTGATGGACGTATACATATACACACCTGGTTATTTGTTTCTCATTTAATATATGCAGAATTTGAACTGAAAAAGGCTTAATCTTATGTATTTCCCGCTTCTATAGAAATCTTAATTCATCCTGTCTCATCTCCAAGAAAATTAGCAGTAAGGATAAAAAGCACAGTGCTTATCATGGTCTAAATTCTGCGATATTTGTTACAGACACTTTCTTATTAGTATTATTTGTATCTTAGCTAAATAGACTAGATATTAATTTTCCTATCTGTCCTTAAAGCGTTAATTAAAGGAACTTTTCAGGTTACGCATTCTGAAATGAAGACATTGGTTTTACCTTCATAATAATGAAGGGATGAAAATTTTTCTCTCTCATGATCCAGAGACACAACTCAGATGAAACACTTCTAAAGGCATTATAGGGTTGTTTTTGACAGTTTCTAATACATGTTTTAAAGCTGATGAATTTTAGTAACTGGGAAAATAAATATGCAATTTAAAAAAAAAAAAGTTATTTTAAATATTCCAGATATCTTTAAAGACAGCAAAGAGGCAACTGTGTTTCTATCCAATCACTTAAAATTATGAACAGGGTCTTATTTTATGTACTGAGAAGCATAAAGAGTAGAAGTTGTGATCATAAAACTCGATGTACAATACCAAAGTTTCTTTCAAAAAGCTTGTATATTTCTCCTTCTGTTTCTTACATTGTTTCTATATATGGTTGCATTTGCATTTTTGGTGGGCTCACAGCAAAGGCAAGGATTGTTAATAATCAGGGAAAATGTTTGAGAACTTATTCCTACCACTGTTTGCAAAGTCAGCACAATTTTATTTCAGTTTGTTCCAACTGTGAACTGAAGGCAATTATGAGAACCCTAAATAACAGTATAAAACCAACAGATGATAAACAGTCTATCATGCTCTGAAGAAAATTGCTCCAAAGATTTATTACGCTTATAACATTTATTGTTAACAGTTATCACCTTATTTGCATACTAAATCTGTCTGTTTCCTCTTCGAGGATTAGGAGTTGTCTTTGCCTCTTACCCATCTACCTTTATAAACTGTCTTCTCAGCATTTCCTTGCTGCCCATGAACTTACTTTCAAGCCTTGTCTTTTATAAAATCAATGCCCTAAAATAAAGTGAAAGTAAAACAAACAAACAAACAAATCACATTTTTTATTGCAGTAACAGTTTCCCAAATCTAGATCCCGGCAAAAGGTAATAAGACACTTAAATTAATAAAACACTTTAAAAAAACCTTAACACGGATTTATTGTGTATCCATTATGCATAAGACACATTGATTTTGTGCTGTCACGTTTTATTTAAAGAAAACGTCCACACAATTTTAGCGTGTAATGCCTGTATCTTCTACATGTCACCTCCCCCCCAAAACTATTTAAAAATAGAATACGAAGTGCTTTACTTCTCCTTTTTCAAGAAATGGTGAAGTCATGCAATTAGAATGTAATTGGCCTAAGGTGAGGGTCTTGCAAGCTGATCTGAATTAAGTCATCAACTCTCCACAGGCAGACAACATTTAGGAAAACGATGGCTAGAATATATTGGAGGCTTTAATAAGAGGGACAAGTTTTTCAGAAACTCTACTATGTAATTACCCAAAGCAGGAGGTGATATTGTGTATGTCAAATATAAAAATTATCATCTCAGAAGAGGCAGAAAGGTGTTTATGTAGAAGAAAACAAGAGGTAGGTAGATCTAAAAATATCAGATATGTTTCATATGTTGTCACAGCTGTCTTAAAATATACATGAATCACAAGTATAATATATCATACAGCAGGGGCTGATCAGGATATTTGTAAATCAACATAACTTTGCTTAATTGAATTGTATTTTGGAGTTATGATTGCAAGTAAAGGAACATTGACCTCAAATGTGGTATGTCACAGGTAATATGTTGCACTTCTTTTGACCATGTTTGAAGTGAATTGGGAAAGTGCTATGGAGGTATTCACAAGAGTTTAAAATGTTTTAAACATTTTCTTGGCACTTCATAGGGAAAAAAGATAAAGAAATCATACTTAATTTGCTGTGTGCCTTTAGTTGAGAATTAGGCTAAAGGGAAAAAGTTGCTAAGATTCTTCTCTAATTTTAAAGTATATTAAGACTTAAAATGGAATGTGTCATTGGCTCTAAAATACATGATGTGGAACACTGAAGTACCAATAAGATTTGAAGTCTAAACTGCTGATAACATTATAAAAACACTTTAGCATCTATTACTCTTGTTTATAGAGGACTTGTTTTATAGTCTCAGATGTGTGAACAGAGAGGTGAAAGCACAGAGAGAAGCAAAAAAGAATGGTTTCTCTGGCTGGTATTTGTAAACAAACACCCTATAAAATGGAGGGAAAAAAGAAAGAAATAGAAAATGGAAGCATGAGAAATCTAGTCCTAGCTTTTCTTAGATTATGCTATTATATTGGGACAGAAACAAAAAAAAACATTTTTAATTTAATCAAAATATGTTCATTTGCTCCAAATTAACGCTTCTATATTCATTCATGCTTATTTGTCTATGCTGTAGCTGTGTCAAAAAGGTTTGCTAAGGAAAAAGAGACTTTACAAGATAAGCAGGTGAGCCATTTGGGCTTTTAAGCTATTAAAATGGTGAGGAATGTTTATGTGTATTATACAAATCTGTTGACTCTGTGAACAGCTGAAAACTTTGAGAGAATGTGTGATTTCCAGTGTATTGAATTACATTTGTTTTGAAAAATCACAGGACAAAAGAAAAGAAAGTTCCTTTTTTTGTCCTTTAGGGAGTGAAAATGAGGGAGATGAGTGAAAGATTTCAAATTCTTTATTAACTGCTCTGAGGTAATTATATAGTACAGCTCCTTTGCCCATGGTCCTGCAAGCACTAGAATTTTCTGACAAGCCCAAACTATGCTTTCCTTGCAATTTCTACTGTTTCTTTTATACTTCTTCCTTTCATATAAAACTAAAGATAGATTATACTGAAGATAGACTTCTACTCTCAATTAATAAGAGTATATGGAAAATGCTGTTCAGTACTTCATTGCTTTCTGTTTTCCATTTTAAGTCTTTTTCCCCATTTCCTTAGTTACATGAAGACTGGAGAGCAAATTTAGCTACTCATATTAAAGTTCCTTTTTTACCTTAGTTTCCTCCCATTAGTCCCATCTTCTGTGTTGATTGCTAAGGAAACAAGAACTTAACAAAAATCATTACATAAAGAGTCAAATATAATGAAAGCCAAGTAAACAAGAAAATTATACAGACAAAAGATACATTTCTCATTTCCAATGAACGAAAAAGTATGGTTGCCTGAACTGCAGAAACCTCTACGGTTAATAAATATGTCTCACAATTCATCAGATATTTATAGGTAGTGGCAAAATCCTTTTCTAGTGTAATGCAACTAGAATGCACCTACTTTGTTTAATTAAAAAACCTTGAAGAATAAATGCTGTTTCATAAATGCTGAATATCAAGGTAGTTTGATTTCTTAAGGGAAAGGAAGAAGGCAGATCTTTTTACTATCTTCTACTATAATAAAATTTCCTATTTTGTGCTAATGTTATTCCATGAGGTTTCAGAGTCTTTTCTTCAGTCCAAGTATCTTTTTTTAGATATGAACCTGCACATTAAAAAAAGAGAAAGGAAATGAAAGTCAGAAATGGAAACTGAAAACAAAAGTTTAAGAAAAGTGTAAGGACTAATATTACAGGGCAAATGAAGTAGTAACTAGGCATGATACCATTGCCAAACAGAAAATGCTGCTTTTGAATTAAGAAACCTTATTTGAGGCAAGGGGCAAAAGTGTGACTGGAGAAAAACTATATTTTTTCCCGGCAATTGGAAGAAAAATTTCTAATAAGGGCAACAAGTACTAAACAACTGCAGTGAAGCAGTGTGTGGCACTTGGAGAGACACAAACTCAACTGTGTTCTCCAGCCTGCTCATCTTCAAGCCTTAACAAATTTTAGCAGGGGAGTTATAGATCCCCTTTATGTAAAAATATCTTGAATAAGGAGGCATTCTACAGTCATTGCCAAATCATTAAGGGATGTAAAAGCTCTGGAAGGAAATGTAATCTATATCAAGTTCCAGATTTCTCCTCTGAATACCCTACAAATTTTAATAAGTGAAGGCATGGGTCAACATTAGTTTTCAAATGTAGTTTAAATTACATATGATCACTAATCCATAGGCTTTTGTGCTCATGAAAAAAAAATTATTGAGGAATATGAGTTGGGTAGTAATTAATCTTCATATTTTGAACAAAATAAGTGAGTTCACTGAATCTTTTGTTATTTGCAATTCCCCTAAAAATAACAGGAGTTTATTAAAGTGGATGATTGACATGTTATATTCTAGTTAGTACATGTGTATTACCTTAGACACCCTGTCTCTGTCACACACACTCATAACCATGTACTAGTTATATATAACCACATACAATCATTATATAAAACACAGATTTAGAGTATGTGAGTAATTCGCGGAACAGAAAGATGAGACTATTTCTCCTTTCCAAGTTCATCATTGCAAAATTCTTGTTTGTTTCATTAGGATATATCTCCATGGGAAGAAAGCTGAAAAAAGAATCCTTCAAATGCTTTTTGTAACTTAATCTCTCAGGATTAGGTGTTCATAGAATAGGATTTGCAGATTTTCTCTTGGTTAAGCTCACTACATTCTCATCAAAATCAATTCTGTTGCCATCATTAATTTAAAGGGAAACGGAGAGATTAATCTCAAGGACTTTCAAAACTCCAAATCCTGAAGTTAATATTCAATTTTTATTCAAGTTCCCACTTGCCTGACTTTTGCAACATTGATAAATATCCCAGCAAACTCCTACCTTTGGAAGCAGGAAGAGTTTGTCAATTGGCTTTTACTGAAGACCCTAAATTTTACACCAGGTTGAAGGCAGTTTAATCAACATTTGAACTATCTCAGAGTAGAAAAGAGGTCGTTTCATTTAACACATCTATTGAATAGTTTTTAAAATCTCTCTTAAGAGAGTGCATTATTGAAGCAGTGGATCACAAAACAGAAGTATCTTAAACAAATTCAATTTGAAAAAAATCAGTAGGAGAGTAAACTATATCCTTCTACACCCTTTACAAAAAAGCTGCTTTGATGCTTAGTTTGAATCCTGGAACTACTCGCCAAAACAAAACCCAGCCTAGCACTACGCAAAATAAATGGATGGTTTTTTTTAGCCCTCACATCTCTGGGAATTTCCCTTTGTCCTGGTTTGAAACCTCATGCTCTAAGTGCCCCTCATATGTCAAAGAGCAGCGTGATCTGTATGCCACAGCCTGCTCCCCTAATCGCTTTGGCAAGAGCCTCCTGACGTTTTCACTTGTATTCCACCTTAGGACGTGCAGTCATCTCTTTCACTGCCCCCATACGCCAGCCAGTGCACGCTTTGCATGAGGGAGAAAACCTTTCTTCTAAACCCGTGTAGTAATTTCTTCTAACATTTCAAGCACTCCTTTGATCCTGTGACATACAATTACTTGCTTTGCCCACACAATGGTTCCTTACCTGCTGGAGCTCATCCAATGTGCTGTGACTTCCCCAGATGTAAGCGTAAATCTTTCCCACTGTTAACATTCACTCCTGCAGCAACACTTTTCTACCTCAGTATCCCTTTGAATGCTAATTAGGCTGTCACCATTCTGATTTCTGATGTTAAACTAGAAACAATTTATTAGATGCTCTTTTCAGTCACATAAATACATATCTATTTTTCATATAATTTCAATTTATCAATAATCCAAATCAACAACAAGCATGATTTCTTGACAGATCTTGTCCAGTCTGATCCACTATAGAATTCAGTGATGCTTATTTTGAAGATTTTGAGCGTTTTAATCCTGAGAGAGGACAAATTATTTTATCTGATATTAACTGTGTAAGATTCAATAAATACATAGAAAATATTTATTTATAAATAATAAGACACAAAAGCTTCTGCTTTGTATTGGCGCTTCAGCAAAGATCCTTAAGATTCACTGCCTTAATATGATGCTACAACCTGTGCAGGGACTTGGGCAGTTTCAGGGGGAAAATGAGTATATCTGAACTCTCAGTGAGTGAATCTATGGAGAAATACCTCTTGCTCCCCTGAAAAAAATCTCCAGTACAGAGGAAGTTTAGGGCAATTTGGGCTCAAACAGACATCTTCCATACTTGTGACTCAAGTAGCACTTTGTAAAATAAAACAAAGAAATTTATATGTCTTTAGAACAAGAAGATCCATTACTAGACACAAATTATTAGCGTTTGAAAGTCTTATTATTAATTTATCTTGAAAAATAAAATAATTTTTAAAAGCCTGAACCATTCTGTAAAAAAGAATAAGTACTTCCTTAAAAAAAAAAACAACTCTTTCCTACATCAGTTAATAAGATTTATTCCACAGTTAGCAGACGTTTTTTGGTGTGTTATGTCAGTAGAGAACAATTTTTTAGTCAATTGAAAACCTAGTTATAATCTCTCAAGCCTTATTTGTAGGTGAATTTCTTGAGCTGAAGCAAAGTCTGAGGTTTAACATGTGTCAAAATCTCAGGAATTCTGAAGTTCTCTATTCTGCCATTTATATGTTGTATGACTGTGGATGCTATGTTTTAACTTTCTGTATCTCAGTTCCACACACACACAACTAAGGTAAATGCAAGGATCTCTGGATGGAAGTATTCAAATCCCTTCATTTGAGTTTGATAGGTTTTTAATAAGCAGTATTTTGAATGCTAAATCATAGTCCTAGCTGCACCCAGGTATAGATGAGGTAAAAAAAAAAAAAAATGTGACTTTTGTAACTATGAAAAAATTACTTTTAATGTTTGAAGCTCTAGAATATACCTGTTTCAGGTAAAAAAAAAAAGTTAGCTCCTCTAAGTAACTCTAGAAAATATTATAGTAATTGTATATGAACCCAACTTTCTTTGCAGTGCTCCTTTAACATCTCTCTCTACCAGACAGATGTTTATCACCTTATTTTCATAAATTTAGTCAATGAATATGTTTATATCGTTCTGGATTTTTACA
>JAOXNG010000021.1:83262656-83273486 GCA_028566535.1 Scolopax minor
TTTTTTTTTTTTTTTTTTTTAAAAGGAATTAACAACCCAGAGCCTTCCACGGGTGTGAGGAGTTTTACCTGCACCTCTGGAATGGAGACAACAAGGGAGGGGGGGAAAAGCCACCCTGCTGTTCCCACCTACCTGCACACACCTACCAGCAAGTATCCACATATTGTACCCATCCACAGTTCATGCTCCCTGCTTGTCCCAAAATGCCACTTGTGCCACCATAAAGCCACCCCACAGGTGGCTTTCACTTGTGAGACAAGCAGGGGTCTAAAGCATCTAAGCGATTGCTCCTTCACTAGAACGTCCTCACTCTAGGAGTTTTGACCTCAAACACAGGTAGTTTCCAGGACCTGGTAGGTGAGGCAGAAAGCTCTGTGTGTCACTTGCCACATCTTTCTATTTAGGCTTTGCCCCTCAGCATGTGAAGCACATTGGGATGAAAACAGTTATAATATTATGATACTATTAATGCACCCATGCAGACACACTGTCACATGGCAAATCAACTAGAGAGATCTGGGATGGTTATCTTGAAGACATTTCTTCAAAGCCCTGCTAATGCAACTGCTTCAGAAGGTGAGGGGAAAAAATAAAATATAATAAAAAGAGGGGGAGTTTCAGGGATAGGGGATAACTGCTGTTGTATAAACTTGTACCTGTGCAAAGTTTACACTTTCTGTTTCAAAGCTGAAGCAAGTCTGGTGCAGTCCTTTATTCTATCTATCATTTTTTCTAAAGAAAAGATAGTTACGTGTCCTGACAAATTTCCTCTCTACTATAAGCAGGGGCTGAAGCGAAAGTAAAAGTCATGTTAGTGCTCACTGCTACAAGAGTATAAATCCTAAGTAAAACTATACTGAACTTGCGAACATTTAAATCACTTAAACATGTGTGGAGTTTCATTGATGTCGATGGTATTATTCCTCTGCTGAATTTAAGCACATGCTTAAAGGATTTGTTTGGCTGGGGCCTGTGAGCAGAAGCTGACCTTGTATTTTTTTCAGGTTAAGTGTGCACAGACATACGCAAGAAGTGTGTAATGTAAACCAGTGCACCTCATACAGGCTTGCAATGGTACAGAGAAACACAGTTGCATCGACCTTCTGTCCCTTGGATGCACCTTTCAGTTGTCTCCTTTGATGTTTTGAGAACCTCAACATTTTAAGAGAAACTACTCCTCCCTAGATCACAATTTCCATAGTCAGAAGTTTAATGTATCAATCTTGTGCAAAAAGTTATCAAGACTAAGATAGATTTAACTTACACACTTTAATGCGTCCTCTTAATTGCTAGAGTTTCTGAAAGACACAATTATGTTTCTTTGATGCAGTTAATAAAATTAAACAAATCAGTCAGTAGCTTTCTCCTTCAATTTTATATTAGCTTTTTGAAACAATGGCTGCTTGTGTCTGCTATATTGTGTCCAGGGAAAATGGAGAGAGTGTATATTTCTTTCAGAATATATAGCATAAGATCATAAACTGTCTGTTTACAAAGTGCAGAAATATTTTATTAACAACCTTTTTGGGTACTGTCTGAAAATTAAATGTTCCCCACATGAATGGGAGTATAGCTGATGTGAATCACTAAAACATAAACACACTGATGATATTTTGGTTCACATTCACATGTTATAAGGCCCCTTGCTAAAAACATAACTCTGAGATGTGAGGCTGCCAAGCAAGACACAGTGGCAAAGGGAGTTGAAAAGGGTAACTTCATATTAAGGTGCTGGGAAAGAAGTAAACATTTTCCACATCTCCTTTAATAGAAGAGACATCAGGCTACATTTTTTTGATTAGCAAGTTCCTTCTTTCATTGCAGATCTTTTCAGTGTTTTACTTTACAGCTAAACTCCCTGAGACCTGACGTGGGATTTAGTAAGCTTTAGATAACGTAATCTCCATCTAATGGGAATTTCTGAAGCCAGTCACTAAGTGTATGAATTATTATAAGAGAAGAAAATCAAATTTAATATCAAAGAACTAACTTTAGAAGTTCAAGCAGCGGACAATATTCATTTTCCATCGACAGAATTGTTTAATAAGAATCTATCAGCAGTACAGGAAACACTAGGTACTCCGGCAATAAGTAAATCATGATGGCTTATTTCCTTTTAATTCTATGATCCCAGCTGGAACAAGGTGTGATTGGAGAATGGTTTAATTGTTCATAGACATCTGTCTTTGGATTCAATTGAAAAATAATATCCTGGGCATAAAATGGCCTACAGAATTTTTGACATTTTTATATCTTTCACAATCAAGGCATTGTCAGAAAGTCAGGTAGTGGAGCTCTGAAAAACTTATGGATATATTTAAAGTAGAAGAGAATAAAACCCTGGTAATATATCAATATACACAGCTGGAAAGCAGATGTTCAATTGAGTGCACTCAGTACTCAGAGAAAGCTATTAAAGCTGTTACTTACTCAAATGAGAAATTTCTATAATTTATTGTTCTCGCATTTTTGATTTCCCCCTTTCCCTTTGTGTTAAGCAGACTATAGGAATTTTATTTTTCTTATTGTTGAAGTCAATTACCCTAAAAGTCTGACTTAGTGCAGTATACTACATGATTGCTAAAGAATGCCCAAGGCTACTGCCAATCAAATTAACCAGTGACTTATGAGTTGTTTACTGTTCTGTGAAATGAAGTGATAAATGTGTGTCAGCCAGTAAAATGTGACATTTGGTATTGGATATACCCCCTTGAAATAGCTTTTGTAATAGCTTTATTCATTTCTTACCAGACTGGCACGTATTTTTAACTGAGTTCTGACTATCAAAGGAAACATATAATATTAAGCTTTATAAGATATTGGTAATCAGGCAGCTCAAGCCTTGAAAGGCCTTGTGTGGTCCAGTAACTGAAGTGTCATGCCACTGAGCACTCACGTTTTCCATCTGTCTGATAAACAGTGGGGGGGAAAAAAAATAATTTTTTGAGTATTCTCCTTCCTTTGATTCAAAGCAAAAATTTTGAAGGGAAACCTTTGGTTCAAATCATTCATAAAATAGTGATCCAGAATGAGAAAAGGATTTGGTTTATTTTTTTATCCCTTTTAGTTTTGTTTTTTCTAAACTAAGTTTGAAATTAAAATCAGAATGAGATATCATCACTTGATGTAATATATTAAGAATAAGCTTGTATTGCATTATTTCCTAGACAATGACTTCCTAAATTACTCCTCTGAGGTCACACTGGAGTGAAACTCTAGCCTTCTGGAACTGTGAAAGCTTAATTAGTAGTTTGTGAAAGAAAATCAGAGCACTGGAAGTCCAGATCAAATAAGAACATTTATATAGCTCCTCCAGAGGCATATGGCTTGCCATTCCCACCAAATGTTTTATTAAAAATTAGATTTAAATTTTGCAAAATTCCTCTTTCCATGACACAGAAGAGAGCTCATCTCTTGGTCTGCTCATAATGGCCAAGCACTTCTGTAAAAGGTAAATTAGAAATGTAAAAAAGGAAAATTTGCTAATAACTTTGGCTTATTCTCAATATGTAATTTCTTGCTATAGTTCCAGAGAAAACCTTTCCCAAACACAATGACAATCTGACAATGCCTGGCTTTGAACTTTTATTGTCCATGATGGATGACCTTGCTTTACTTCTGAAATATTCTTTTCTATCTTGGAATATTTATTACAATAGATGGAGTCCTTTTTACATGTGTTTATTATTTGAAAAGCAAAAATAAAAAACACAAAGTCCTTTAAAATTTTAAATATTAAAGCAGCATCAAATTATTGACCTATAAACATAACTCCCAGACAATTATCACATGGTTTTACTAGGTATTTAAACAGAACGGAAATCAATCAACACTTATGAATTTGCTTGCGCATTCCATATTTGGTCATTGAATTCAACAGGGGTATTGAATTAGACCTTTTCTCTTGCATTAAAGGTATTATAATACTGAAGGCACTGTTGTACTCCATACTAACTTTTCCTTCATAAAGAAATTGACCAGTATATTCAGATCCTAAGAAATCTTTCAGGAAAAATATTTTTGCCCAACTTTTTGAAGATTGATTGTTAGGTTGATATAACAAATACATGCAAATTAATATCTTCTCTTAAAGGATTAATTCCATTATTAAAGGGCTGCAATGTGATATGGTAAGAATTTTTTCTTGTGTTATCTAAAGAAAAACAGATGTGCGAGTAAGAGGTAGATGAGATATCTGGGGAGTTGATTCAGGTTTCATTTTTTTGTTCCTCATACATATTTAATGCCATTTCTTTCCATAGTCTGATATCATTGTTTTAAAATCTGCAAAGACATTCTTAAAAGGACATTTATAGTGAATGCCACAACTGTGGCACTGATCTATTCCATTTATGTTTTGTTTTTTTCTTAGATTCCTTGCAGTGCAGATCAACTTGGTATAGGACTCCTTATTCTAAATGCATGTGAATTATTCAAGTTCACAAATGTCTTACATTTATGAAAGTGAAGACAAGTAAGATGAGAGATGGTCCCTATGACTCTCTCCATCTCTTAATTTAATCTTCAAGTCCTTTTGCATGTAATATGTCATCTGGTCCTCACAGGAAAATACCTGAGTAAGGAAATTTACTGGAGACCCAGCTAAGTCTTTAAGAACAACCTCCTCAGCTCTTAAGATGTAGGGGTCCTCATCATGGTACAAGTGAGAGCAGGGAAGTCTTTTGCTACTCCTAGCATAATTGCTAAACTCGCATGGAAATGTAAGAGCAACTATGTTGTCTTTTCCAAGATTTTCCTTCCTTTGTACCTCAGGGGAGATCTTGAATGGGCAACAGCATCCAGCTTCTAGTTTCTTTTCAGACCTGTCCAACAATTCAAAGGAGCCAAACCCAGCAGGAGGAATCTGTTCCAACACGTTTAGTTTTTCTGAGTGGAAACAGTAAAAATAAATAATGATCATCATGGAATATAATGCACCAAAATTATTATTCACACTAACTAGAAAATTTTTAGAAGCTTTTACAACTTTTGTTTTAAAAATATTGCTTAACTCCCTCTGTCCTTTTTGAAAATACACTGAGTACTTATCTGTATATGTTTGAGACTGCATTTTCAATCTTTTCCAGGTGGATCTAGGCATGCATGCTTTCACAGTCCTGTAATAATCTGTGACCTTTCCTTTTCCTGATTCCAAAGCTTAGTTTTTCTAGGCCACTTAACCTGGAAAAATAAAATCCTATACTGAGCTGCCTCTACTGGGCCAAAGCATTATAAATAACTACAATATAGTTCTGTATTTTTTCAGTCCTGCACCTTGTAAAAGATGTGAAAAACATGTTTACATCACTGTCTTTACATCATTTCACAAATGCTGTTTTGACTTTTCTCATTTCCCCTTCAGGCTTGTAAGTCTGAAAATCTCCTCCAACTTATCCATCATTCTTTCTATTCTGGTCTAGTCTTCTTTTAAGGTACAGTAAGGGCCTTTCTGCCAAAGGAGTATGCAGTTTATTGTCAGGTGTCTGGCCAAAGGTACTCATTGACCCAGATTCCAAAGAAATGGCAATGCAACATCTCAGAGGTGTGGTTGTCATGTCAGTAAATGGAAGAAAACCTAAAGCATTTGGTTTCCGTTTTTCACATCCTTTTTATAGGAGGAAAGCTGGAAGGCTTTCTTGTAGAGAACTCTGATATTTTCTGCATGTGAATTAAAAAGAGATTAGGAAATTGCATAGCAAATAGTCATAGAACCAGACAATGCAAGTATGTCTGTGCATTGCAAGTGTCTGGAGACAGACAGGCACAAGACTGCAATTAGAGGATTTAATTGAATGGCAAAAATTTAACCCCATCAATTACATCTTGACCAAGCAGGAAATCGGAGACCTGGCTGAGGAGTGCAATGGCTCCACATGTAGAATTTATTCTAAAAAAAAGTAAGGCTAAGAAAGGAGGGGCTGGTACCACTCCTAGCTTTCCCTCCTTGGGTAAAAAGGCTCATCAAGCAGCCAGCGCAAGCAGTTCCACCTGGCATGCAAAAGCATTCCTTGGCCAACCAATTCTGAGAAAGCCACTGAAATCAATAGTTAAACATCTATTGGTTTCAGAAGGGCAGGATTTTACCTAGTGTGGCTGAAACTAGGGAACACAAGTGACTCCCTGCAGCAAGAGCATGTGAGCTGGTAGGGCTGACAGCAAAAGCAGCAGAGTAACATTCCCATTCCAAAGAACACAGCAGAGCATCCATGACCACTCACATTTGGCTGAGCTGTAGTGCTGTGCTTCATATTTTGACACACTCTAAGAGCTATGCATAAGTTAAACACTCGGGCACTCCAGCCAAATCCAGCTTTAGCAGCTCAGTTCACTGCTTGCTTTTCAGCAAGTTCCTCACACCAACTGCAGACAGCAGAGTGGAGATTCAGCACTCTGGGGAACATTCATTGTGACGTCGCCTTGCTGTTGTAGGCTGTACTCTCAACAAACATCACAGTGAGCTATTTTCAAATGTAATCAGATATTATTCCTCCTTTGGGTTTTCAGTGTGAATTTTGCTACCTCTTAAAAATATTCACTTTCTATCCTGTGTCCATGAAACTTCAGGCACAGTCTTTTCTTTGGCCATGACTCCTGCAGAGCTCTTTTGTTGGTAACATACTTTCTGTGACAAAAAACTGTAAAAAATGTTGAATTGCTCCCTTCAGGAGCAGGTGCTGTTTCCAAGTCACTACTGGTTTCGTTCATAATTTGTTTGCAGTGTTTTCCCACACGCTTAACACTTTATACTGAAGTCCTAATGCCAATGGCATACTTTACCTCACCCTGTTGTGGTGCAACATACAACTACCTGCTTGAGGTCTGCTGTAGACAACAATGCTCTCACCCAAACACTCCCCACAGGGTAAACTGTGCTCCCCTGGAGGTAAGAATATTACTGCTCCAAATACTTCTAAATTCCTCTACCCTATAGCGCTAGAACTTACTGCTCCTTTACAAAGCATGTTCTGCTGCTTGTTCTTTTCTACCCTTTTTATGTTTTGCCAGTGTTATATTTTAATAAGATGCTTTCAAACACACAATCACCTATATATTCATCCATTTTCTGAATGTCAGGTAACATGAAGGAAAGTATCATCTAGAGAACATTATCAGCCTACTTCATTTTTCAAAATAAATATAAACACAAACGTAAATCTGATCTTTTAATGGTGAGTTTCCTAGTCTGGTTAACCAGTTAAAGTGAACAAAAACCTATTTAAGTGTTTGCAAATAAAGCAGCGTAGTGGAAAGCAGTATGAGATATGTATCTATCACGTAGCCTAAGCATGGCAGTGTTTGTGTAAATGACTGCCCATATGTTTGTACTAAGGCATGTTATTATTGCTCGTTTTCAGCAGGCAGGTTGCAAGGGTGTGAAGAGGAGGGTAAGAGACAGCAAAAGCACACACAGGAATTTCCTGTGTGTTGCAATAAATTTAGCAGAAGATATCAAATAAAGGTCAGGACTGGAATGTTTAACCTGCTCTTTGCAACCATAGTTACCATGTTTGCAGACAAAATTATAAAGAGTACATGGCAGGAAAAAAAAAAAAAGAATGATCTAAATATGTCTACTTTTCTAAGGACTGTTACAAGGGTGGTCTCTCTCAGTATTTTTTTAAATAAAAAGCTAAAAAAAGTGATAAAAGTCTGACAAAGGAACATTTAGAAAAGGTGAATGTTACTTCAATATTTTCTCTGAAACTGTTGTAATGGTGATGTTGTAAATTTTTTCCTATTTATGCAAAATTATTTGTACACTATTGGAATTGTTAGTCAAGTATACGCCAAAACATGACCTAATTAGTATATTCTCTATTCTAGTGTACCAATGTACCAGTTAATTTGCTTTTTGCCTTTATTATCACTTCCAAAGGAGCTAGTGAAATGTTTCTGTCTGTTCTGCAAAGAGACTCCCCCTGCTGTGTCTAGTAGTTTGTCTTAAAATTCATCTGTACCCAGAACTTGGGCATCAAGTTTAAGGCAGTCATCATGCTTTCATTTATACCAGCTGGAAAGAAATCTCTACCTGCTAATAGTTTAGTGTACAATTTGTCTGATCAAATATACATTTCTTTCTTAAGGTGATATGAGTTACATGCTAAACTTAAGCGAGAGTGTTGGTTAGATTTCTACTGACTATATAGAAAGACCATATCACCTAGATTTAGATAACTCTATTTTAAATAGTTAACATCAAGTGAGAGTTAAATAACCAACTCCCTGATGGATGAAGTTAGATAAAATTAATTACATCTGGTGTATTGTCCAGATAGATGCATGAAACTGGTCAAAAAGCTTCACATTTTCCCATATTAATAAATTCTCTGTGATCAGTTTTCTGAACGCTTATTTCTGCTGCTCTTCTGATAGAAACTTAGTCAGCAGTGCAAAGTTCCTTGCTGTGAAGCAACAATAATGTTTTCTGCAGCTCCTATTTTTAGATGAACAAAGTACACAATAAGCAGTAGACCCTCAAAATGTTTAAGATAAAAGAAAACATAAATTGTTAACTAATATGATGGAGAATTTTCTATTGACCCATATTACTTTCCCTTCAAAGATCATTACCCAATACAGCAGTCTTTTTATTTAAAGCATTAGTAGTCATTTGTTTGCTAAATGAGTTTAGATATCTGCTTAGACATAATTTAAATACCATTTAAAACTCCATTAGGTATGTTTATTGCCAAAATTTAAATAGTATTCTCTTAGTTCTTCTTCACTGATTTAAAAAAATGGCAAATACACATATGCCTGCTAAAGCTAATTAACCCTCTGGTTGTCAGTCTCCTAAGGCAAAAGTTTGTCACCAGCATGGTCCATTGATCACTGACATTATACACTAGTAAATCTACACTGAAATAACCACAAAAAAGGAGTGAAGAGAAGGAGAATAGATAATTCTGTGTTTTGTTGATGTTTGCAGACCCAAAAAGCATCAAGAAATCACAGGAATTCTTAAGATATCTGTCATAACCAAATGAAAGTTGAAAGTTCTCAGGCAAAATATCATCATCAAAAGGAAAAAAAAAAGATTTTAAGTCATACTTAGCTTTACCAAATGATAAGAGGTTTAGAACTTTTGATAGCAAAGAGTTGTTCAAGGCAAATGTTTGAACCAGTTGTTTTACAACACAGTTCACAACCCAGGATGACAGAACACACAGGAACTCTTCAAAACTTTGTAGGAAGATAGAGAAATCTCATCTTATTTCAGGAACAGAAACGGTTGTGGGTTGGTATTTTAAATAAGAAAACCCATCAACACCAGAATTATGAGTCTGGGAAACCGAAATACAACCAACCAACCTTCCCCCTGAAATGTAAACAAAACCAGTCTATCCTCTCCACGTGCATTAAACTTGATACAAAAGTCAGAGATGATGCAAGCTGTGTTGTTTCAGTCCCCTTCAGATAAGCCTTACAATGTATGACAACTTACTTGTTCAAGTACAAGGAAAGATGCAAACATAATGGATTGATAAAATACATGAATAAATACACATAAAAAATAAACGAGTTATTCCCTGAATGGCAGATGTTTTCTTGACAGTTGTATTTTTGTTCATATTTACAAAGTTATTTTCTAGATAATAGAGTCTGGTGAGATTACCGTACACATTATCTCCTAAAGATGTTAGTATTGCGACTCCTTTTCATTTGAATAGATAATAAAATTTGTTACAGTCAATACAGTATCCACGAAATCTGCTCATCCTCTGAGGCAGGCTGTTAATAATTTACATGCCATCCTTTTCCTTGGGTTGTTTTTTTTTTTTTTTTTTTTTTTGATCTTCGCATACTTTGATAAATCATCCGAAGGGCCCGGGAGCAGTTTCCCGCCCTGCCGCTTCCCCAGCCCGAGCTCCCCCGGTGCCTGAGGGAGGTGCTGCCGGAGCGCGCCGGGAAGCTGCTTATCGCCCTTAAATCATTCGGTTTTAGAGTTTAAGTAGGAAAAAAACAAACCAAACAAAGAAATCCAAAACATTCACTATGGAAGAAAAAAAAAAAAACAAACCCGATGTGTTAATGGAACACAAATCAGGAGATAAACGGGCAGAGGGAAGGTGCGGCGTTTCCCGGGAGCCGTTCCCTGGAGCAGCGGCTGCCCAAGCCCCGACCCGCCGCCCCCGGGAGGTGCCGGTCCCGCAGGTTGCTCACACCGAGCCCGGGTTACGGCGTGACAACATGCAAGTTTATTTATTTTCCTGTATGATAACATATTTATTATTACTCCCTTTATTATTGTGCTTTTACTGTTATCCCTCAGTCCTTTTAGGCAGTGTTATAAATCCCAGTCATTTTACTCTGCTAACCATGAAAATAGGAAGATTTCTGAAAGGCTATAAAATGCTCACAAAAAGAAATTACAATATTTGCATATCTAAATCCATTCCACTGTAAATATATGGAATATCACTTGTTGTGATAACTACAGCAAACATTTTCTAGTATAAAGTCATTAGCTTATTTCAGAATATTATGTATCAATGAGTAAATGTATAAGTTTGTCAGTTAATTTATTTCAGATGTAAAACGCCCCAGGTACATCTGCCGAGTCTACATTACTTCAACCCTATTAAATTTAACATTCTGAATTATTAGAGATTTACAGCTCTTGTAAATATTCTACCTCCTTTCAGCTCTCATTCTATTTCAGTCTATGCTAAAGAGAAAAATTGCTTCTAATGTACAAAAATACTGTTATTTTTAATTTTACAAGTGCTCTTCAAGGTTTCCTTGTGATAGACATACATCATCTAGATATGGCACCATCTCTGTTCCATCTGTCTACTATGAAACATGACAATACTGTATAAATATAAG
>JAOXNG010000021.1:83273586-83288925 GCA_028566535.1 Scolopax minor
GGGGATGAAGATTGCAGATGATGGCTTGCCCTTCCTGCAGCTGAAAGAAGCCGAGTTTTAGCTGGTAACATCCTGTTAAAGCCTCATTCCCCTCAAAGCATACTGAGGTCTCTTACAAAGAAATATAATCAAGTATATTTTTATATGCTTCTGCATATAAAGACTGCATTTTTCAGCCAAAAATATCTTGGATTTTATCCAACATTATTTCCAAGTTGATCCAATCGCTTTGCAGAAAACTGAAACCTGGCTGAACACTTTTTAACAGTTGTGTCCCAGAAGGCAACACAGATTTCTGGGATCCCACAGGCAACAATAAAGGACTAAAACCAGAGGTTACATGGGTTTAACTTTCCCAAATAACAGCAGTAGAAGACATTTATACCATTGGAAGGTGGTTTTTTGGGTTGTTTTTGTGTGTGTGTGATGTGGTTTTGGTTTGTATTATTTTAATCATTCAACCTCACTTAAGAAAGCCCATTCCATTTAACTGGCAGTCTTTCAAGCAGTTGGGACACCTCAATTTTGCTCTGTTACCACTGATTGTTAAAAAAGGATTGTTGGTAAAAAAAATAAAAATGCATTCAGCTGCTAGTCAGCAAGCACACCTCTGGTTGCATCTCAGGAACCTCCAGCCAAGAACCTGGTTGGAAAAAGTATTTTAAAATATATTTTTAGTCCTAGGAGATTTATATCTTTGGAAGAGAATGCCAGCTTACAAAGTCAAATTTCATAGTTCTTCTGAATTATAGGAAAAATACCACCTAGAAAACATGCTTATGATGTAAGTTTGCCCAATGTTTCCTTACTTCCAATAAGCACTGTCTCAGAAAGTCTGAGTTTTGCCAAAACAATAAAGGAACAGATCAACCGAGAAACTTAGCCTTGTAATTCTAGGAGAGTTGGTTTGGCCATTTTCTATCGTCGTTTATTTGGTCAATGTTGAATATCAGATTCCAGCTTGATTTTAATAAAATAAGATCAAATCAATAGCTTTAAATATCCAAGTGAAATGAAAAATCAGGATCTGGGACTAAAAGGATTGTAGCACATCATCATACCATTTTCTTGCAACAGTTCAGGTGGTAAGAGGTAAATTCCACCTTGTGCAAACTATAGCCATTTTATCAAGTGCAAGCCAGAGTATTTAGAGAATGTAGAACTGACATAAAAAAAACAAAGAAAGCCATAGATTACTAGTTGTTTTGAAATGTAATATCTACCAGCCACAAAAACACTACAGAATTCAAACAGACAGTACAGCAGTGGAATAACAAGCACTGAGATATATAACAAATGGAATCTTCCAGGGGAGGGAAATTCTAGCAACCTCTCTCTCAAATACATATTTGCGAGCCATTGTTTTCTTTATGTATGTTATTCAGTCCAATCCTTTATTTTCTTTTCATACTTCCTCTCAGATAAATTTTTTTTATCTGCTAAAAGCATCTTTAACTCCATAATCAATGCTTCTTGTGCTCTCTCCCACTCACTGAAACCACAAAGGCTGAAGGAGTTCAGCCAATATACAGGAAGTAGCTTTAATAAAGAAGTTGTATAATGTAAGTCACAGCAAGTGGTACATTTTTCTAGAAGCAAGGCCACAAGCTTCTTGAATAGAGCTGTGAGTGGCAAGGTGAACATTTTGTTGCTGCTCTTGTTTTATTGAAGATACTTTCACATGAAGCGGGGTTGACAGGAAAACTGCAGCAAATGCTTAGCATAAAAGCATTATATAAGCAATAAATAATAATAAAGTATTTGTACAGTGAAAGCTACTTTTAGCAGTAGAAAAGCAGCTTTGCAAAAATATCTATAAACACAAAATACTAGAAAAGCCAGAAGTTCAAGTTGCAATCTTCAGCAATGTCTTTCTTTTTTAGCGTAGCTCTTGATCATTTGAATTAATAAAGCTCCTAATAGCAAAAAACAGAGCAGAATCATTTTATTCAGCATGTTTCACCCACAATATAGGCCAAGAAACAGGGTCCACTCCCCCAGGACAAAGGTAGCATCTCCAGATGCTGATGGGTCACATCTGTAAGAGAAGCTCATCTCCTGCCACCTTCTCTGCACCTACACGTGCAAGCAAAAGCTCAGGCTGCCCAAACCCTCAAATTCTGCCCCACAGTCCAGCCAGCCTGGTTTTCCTTAATCTCACACAAGGTCTGTTTTCCCTTTATTCCCCTTATTCCACTTCTATCGGAAATACTATTTTCCCCTCTTAGCATCAACTCCACAAGTTAGTTCTATTACATTAACAGTGATTAGTTACATCACTAACTACTTAAATACTTTAGATTAGAAAATTCTGAAATTTATTTACTGAAAATTCAAGAACTGAATATTTAGTTACTTTGTATACTACTAAATATTTCTACAAGAAAAGGGTTTATTTATGATTCAAACAGAAATGCAGTTGCCACAAGAAAGACTTACTTTATTAAGACTATTTCTTCTGAGAATTTTAATAACCAGATTCTGTTTCCAAAATACTATTCTTCTGTCTATAAAAAGAAAAAAAATATTTTTAAGGGTTAAAAGCTTTCTTTCTGGAAAATACACATAATTTTTAGAAAAATCTGTGTTCCCCATGAGGTTTGAATTTTTGGCTTATCCAGCTATAAAATCCTAAAAGTAGGGAAAGGTGGATATTTTTCATACAAAAGCATTTTATTATTTCAAGTTTAGTCATGTTTTCTGGGCGGCTCTAAGTAATTTCTACCTCTCTCTTTCACTCTGTCTGTCCACATATACATATGTATGTGTCTAAGGTACTGTGAGGCAAAACCAATTTTTGGTCAGTAGTTCTGATCAGTAGTTGTTAAGTTCTATATTATATGTTATTAATTGTATATTCTGCATGTCTGTATGTGCTTAGATGTTACATACAGAACATAGTCTGAAAACAGGAACAGTTGAAAAACAAGGTGAGAATCTGCTAACCAAGTCCAGTGTAAAGTCAGATCATTTGTACAATATCTCCTGCTAACATGTAAATAGGCAAAATTCCTCCAAAATTCCAAAATTTGCATAATTTGTCATTAACTGCACTTTCAACAGATTTGATCTTCCCTTGCTATTATAGAGAATTCCATAGATAAATGTTACCAAAGCAAAATACACTTTCAATCAAAAGATAACAGATGGCATGCATATCTATAAATGTCTAGCACATATGACTACCTGAAGAAATTTTAAAATAAATGTCTTGCCTTGAAGAGAAGTGTGTTGGCTGAATTAATCACTGGGAAATGCTCCTGCTCCGTGTACCCTCTCTCACCTGGACAGTTACAGCTGCAGCACGAAGCTCACCTTCTGTCTGGGTCAGTTCCAAAAATCTCCTCACCCCGGCACAAAACATAAATCAGATATTGAATTGAGCAGACCTTTCGGACTCTATTCTGGTCATTTATAGTTACACTAGGCTGAATTATACCATGTGCCCTTTATGTGGCCCATGGGACATTTTCTCTGCCAAGAATTCTACCTTTCAGACCAATAAAATGTATGGCAGTATAGCAGCCTGGACTGAAAAGAAGGGTTTCATTATTATTTTATTTTATTAAACAGTTTATCACAGCATACTGAGGTATTTATTCTTTTACCTAAGGATACACAGTCTACTGCAGTTAAAATGTTTGTCTAGAGATGTTATATATATTAATATATACCAATGCGATTTCATATATTTTCCTAGAAATCAGATGCTCAAGGTCAGCAGTCACAATGTGAGAGAGAGCATACATATATTCTTTAAAGAATAGTCAAGATGTATATGTTTACTAAAAAATGACTGAAAATGTTACTGAAAATGGGTCAAACATAAATGTAAAGGCACATTTCTCAGACGCATTTGCAACTCCCTGTAAAACTGGTTAAAATTCCTGACCTGAGGAAAAAAAGTAGAAGCAGCATATTGTTCTTAGTTGTCTTCTTGTCACAGAATTTTAAAGATAAAATTTTAAAGATTCATCTAATATTGTGATGTGTTGAAGTATTATGTTAATAGAGGCCAGATGGATTGAATTAATTGATAGATAAATAGATAGGATGTGTTTGACCAAGTAATATTAATGCACTGTGAACTTAAAATAGGGAGTAAAACGATGTGAGATTAAAACCAGATCCTAGGGAAACTGATGAGAAGATTCCTGTTAACTTTAAGGAGATTAACTCTACCAGACACTTATTAAGTACATTATGTTAAATATGAAACACTGCATCAGTTACATAAAAAGATAGAAAAACTTCTTGGCATTTTTGACAATAGAAATAATATTACGACAGTCTTAAATTATAGCATACTAGGTTTGGTACTGCTGTAATTCCCAAAAGTTAATCATTAACTTCAACAGGAGCTAAAATGAGTCCATAATAAATCTCTGTCACCTCAAGAAGTCTTTGAAAAAAGTAACATAATACAAAGCAAAATAGAACTATCTAAAACTATGAGAATTTTATTATATTTCTCTGGATTTTTTATGCTTATTGAACTAAAGCAGCAAAACTCTTGCGCAGTGTTGATTAAGTCATGAGGCAGGCTTGACTCAGTTTTTTTATTGTTTGGGAAGGGGGTGGATGTCTTTTTCCTAACAGGATGATTTTTATATAATTTAAAACCAGGTAGTTTTTCATTAATTACAGCACTTAAGAGTCCCTTTGTCTTCTTTCCTTCCTTCCTTTCTTTGGGATGGTGCTGTGTCTTGGATCTGTGACTAAAACAGAGTTGGTAAGGCAGCAATATTTTGGCTATCACAGAAACGCAGGCTGTTTGAGGTTAGAAGAGTCCTCTGGAGATTGTCTGGTCATCATCATAGCAACCTCTTGCTAGACTCTCTCCAGTATGTCCATGTTTTTCTTGTACTGGGAAACACAAAGCTGGGCACTGTGCTCCAGGTATGGCATTACCATTGCTGTCTAGGTGCTATTCCTGATCGGTGCTTGCAAATACTCAAGGCTTTCTGTTTCTCTCACTCTGCCCCATCAACAAAAAGTCTGGGGGTGGGAGAAAAGCTGGGAAGGGGCAGACCCAGGACAGCTGATCCAAATTATCCAAAGGGCTATTCCATACCATATGGCATCAGGCTCAGCAATAAAAGCTGAGGCAGGAACAGGGCATGTCATCCAAGATAGGAGTTGCTATGGGACTGACTGGCATAGGTCTTCCTCTGGGAGGTTGCGAGTGATTTTCTCTGCATTGTTTTTTTTTCTTTTTTTTTTTTTTTTTATATTTTTGCTTTGCTTATTAAACTGTCTTTACTTCAACCCACAAGTTTTCTCACTTTTGCTCTCCTGATTCTCTCACCTGCCCCAGCATGGGTGGAAAGCAAGTGGGTCCCCATCTGCTGGCCAGGGTCAAGCCACTACAAGTGTCTAAGGATAGAATAGGAAGAAAAAGCTCATATTTTCAAAATAGATCATCTCAGTATCAGACAGTGTGTAATCTGTTTTATCATGACTTCTTTGTACAGCCATATGTAAGTGTTAATTTTAACATGCGTGTGATCTTGCATCTGATATATGGATGCGTAGAATATTTTAAGATGTGTGAAACTGGTCACCTAAATACCTAAGGAAGTATTCCCTGTATGTCATATTCTTTCAGTGATTTCTTCAGCCTATGTTGGCAGGAGTCTTTGGTGTTACAGTGTCATTTATACCTAGAAAGGCAATTAATGTTAATTTTTTATTACTGTAATTAGTCCTTTCTTTTGGGACACCAACTTCAAAATGAATGGTTGACCAGGCAAAGAGCTATATTAATCTTGTGTCCTGTCTTTCCTGTTTAAATTAGACCAAAATTAGTCAAGTGGGAGACTTCAGAAAGGGATACTAAAAGGTCTCTAATGTTTATTGCTCCCATTGAAATGAACTGAATTAAGGCATCCTAATGTTTATTACTCTCTCTGAAATGATTACAATTAAAAGAGACAGCACACCTGATAGTATTATCATGCCTTGCTCACCTAGCCCAGGAAATGTTACTTAATGCTAAAGTGACTCGGTTTGAACAGAGGCACACATTTCTTACTGAAGTTATTCCAAAAATTCTTTTACTTGCCTTGCCTATATCCAGACAAATAATTTAAGCATCTTCCATACATATGCATGCTTTTCAGTTTCAGAATCTAACACACACTCTGTTATATTATTGTTCCTAATGAGAACGAATTAAAACCCAGCAGAGATGTGACCCAGAACCTTTTGCTTCCTCTTAACTGTCAGTTTGATTTTCTGTAACACCGTGATCAACTACATCCTAAGTGGAAGTTGACACTGGCTCGACTTTCTGCAAATGCAGGTAAAATGGAATGTGAACTGCCTGAAATTCAATGCTGATGTAACCTTGTTCTGCACCATTACACGTAATCGGTATCTTCAGCTTTGTATAGCTGCGATTTCATGTTTCAATAGCACGGACTTTGATAAGAATCATCTTGTGGGCTTTATTTTTTGTTGCTTTTCCTTTTCTCTCTTCTGGTACCACAACTAACTTCTTACACAATGCAAAGTTCATTTCTGAAAGAAATCCTGTCATTGGTCTTTAATAGCAGGTTAATAGACTGTGAAATCTCAAATTTTCAATACTGATTTTGTTACAAGAAGGGTTCCTTATATCTCTTGTGTGGACAGTAAAGATCTCTTCCATTAAAAAACCTTAATAGCACATGAGAGGAATTTTATCACATATCATATCTAACAATGAGATTTTCTTTATATTCTTCTGATACCAACAACGTTTTGGAAGAACTGCTGCCTCAGGTAGAATTTGCTATTCCTCTGTGAATCAATAAAACTTTCTGCAATAGACTAGAGGATGTGCCTGCTGTGAGCTTACAAATATTAGATGAAAGGATTCATATGCAACACATCATCTGTAAGTTGCTAGTATCTGCCATCTGCGGCATGATTTCTTTCTTTATTTCACATATTTTCTCTATATTTGCTACTCTTGTCTGGACTTTTCATTAAACATCTTTGATATGTCTGATACATGTGTATACATACACATACACAGACCAAAGCGTACTTATAGAGTCATAGAATGGAAGTGATCTTTAAAGGTTATCTGGTCCAACCCCCTTACAATGAGCAGGGACATCTTCAATTAGATCACATTGCTCAGCTAATTAATATCTATGTGTTCAATTGTTTGTCTTGGGAAAGAGATTGCTTGCATTTTTTTTTCCTTAAAGTTGGTAAGCAGCATCCTTCTGTCTCTTCAGTGCTTTTTACTAATATCTAGGCAGTCTATTCAAATAAGTCATTTGCAAACATTAATACATTGCATGTCAGCATAGCTTTCCAAAATGCATCTCACTCAGACTATTTTTTTTTCTTTTTCATAATATCTCTGTACCAAATGTGTGTGAAAGGCATCAAATAAAATAGGATAATATTTCAAAACAAAGCACAAAAGTTCAGAATTTAAACAATAAAATAACATTTATCAACCACCCTGCTCCTCAAACACTATGCTTGCCTGCACCATATCCAGAAGGTCACCATTTCAGGGAAAAAAGAAAAGTATTCTTTAGAGAGTTTAAAGGTTATTGCACTATTAAATCCAACCAGTGCATTCCCAGAACCTGTACAACACAGCCAGCTCTACTGGGCAACACGTGCAAAAGGCAAGGCTCTCACCATTCCCTGGCCAGCTCACTCCCCTGTTCATAAAGAGCATGTCTCTACCTACTTTCCAGCAGTGTTTTACTGGAATTGCTATTTCCCCTCAAATTCTCTAGCAGGCATTTAGTCCATTTCAAAGCCTTACTCTATGTGTCCAGATTCAAGATTTTAGCCATGCATCCAGACAGCTTCACTGTCAGTGGTTATGCTTTAGGGGACATAGATATGCTGTGTTAACACCAGTCAGAGAGGATAAGCTTAGAATGATAAAGAGCAAATAAATTCAGGATCCTTTGCCCTGGCTTTCTAATTTTGAATCTTTAAGGTACATCCAGGCCTTCCAGTCTTCAGCTCTGCTCTCCAGCCTCAAGGTTAGAAATATTTTTTAAGGGGTTCTGACCTGAGCAGATGTCTGCAGGAGGAAAGTTTTATTTCAAATGCCAAAGAAATCATGAAACTGTGAGCTTTACTGTGAGAGTTGCCAGTTTATCTTTGCATCATAAGTCAGTTTTGCTTTCTTACTATGTGTAAGCATATTTTAAGCAACTGTTTCTGTTTTTTCTCATTAGATATTGTTTCTTGTAAAGGGGTAGTATGTGAATGGAAAATATTTAACAAAATATTTAAAAGAAAAATATTAATCATGTCTTGGAGAAAAATGTCACTTCTATTTCAACTTTAAATATACCTATCACTTTTTGAAATACTAATCAGATGTACATATCAATTTTATTTTGCAAAACTGTTTACTAATAATAGTATTGAATATGTATTTATTAATGATATCTTTATTCAGCAATCATTTTACAAGTATTAAGGTAGCATAAAGTTTGGAAGACTTGCCATTTTTTCATATACTGGAGTTCATGAGAGAATATTATCCATCTGATACATTTTGTAAACATTAGAGCTTCACCACCAAGTCACACAGAGAAGAGGAAGCCTCTCCAGGCTTGCTTAGAACTCATGAACTCACTGTCATTCACCTTCATTAACTGTAGGATGAAAAAAACCTCACCCTGAAAACTCAATATTTATACATTTATATTTAGATATTCTGACATTTTCTGAATGAGGGTGAGATCAATTCAAGAGACATGAGTGAAAGTGTTGACATTTTTCTGTTGGAAAGTTTTCTGCTGACATTAATTAAAATTTGATAGTATTAAATAATTCGATATTTTCACTCAAGAGGTATTAGAGAAGGCAAGTCTGAAGACTGCTTTTACATTAATTTTTTGACATCCATCATAGGAATAGGATGTCCAAAGACAAGAGACTGTCTTCTTTTGTAGCGTCTCTTTTTTTTTCTGCAAATGTACTCATAGTCCTTCAGATCTAGTAAGTTTCTAATTATGATTCTCTCTGTGGGTTTTTAAATATTCTTCCATGAATGTTCATGAGTACAGCTATCTTTTGGAAGTCCTCTTCATAAAGTTTACCCAAAATAATTTTTGGAATCTAATTTAATAGGTGAATCAGAGTCAAGACTAACTCGGTTGTTCTGAATCTTCTCTAGAGGTATCTCTTTCTCTTCAATTATTATAGGTTTATAAGCATATATATGAAAAGCATATAAATAAGCAAACTTAGCCATCTATACAGAACATATGCACACTTCCCATTATGATGAAGATTATACTACTCTACATGTGCCATAGAGATGTAAACTCAGATGTTGGACAATGTCATTTTTATGTTGTAGCCCAAGTGAAGTAGCTGCAGCTTGAGTAATCAATAAATATGTACTTCTGGACAGTCATTAGGGATGACTGACCTCTGTAACTAGCAGTATTCACTGTTATGTGCATGTGCATATTCACTGCAATGTGAATAGATTAGAGAGCACGTTGAAACCTAAAGATTTCTGAGGATTGAAACTCAAGTAAGTGTTTTGTACTTAATAGTTTTTAGACACTTATGCTGGTGCCACAATCTTCTAATTAGCGTGTTGTTAATTGGATAAAGATATAGAAAAAAATTAACTGTAGTGAGAAAAATAGTTAGGATTTAATACACAGAAATAATTATGCGGTTTCAGTTAACTAGAGCTGGGAGTCAAAGAAACACAATCTGTGATAGCAAAAGGAGTGCAAAGAACAGCACAGAGGAGATTGTGATGGAAGAATTTAAAATTGGTCTATAAAAGAGACTATAAAAGCGAGAAGAACATGAGATATATCAATATAATAGAGAACTCCTACTGTTAGTCTGGAAGCAATAAGGTGGGAAATGGAGCTAAAAGACAAATAAACAAAGGTATGGAGAGTTGAGATCCTAACTATCCTATCTAACTAACCAAGACACAGGAGCAAACATAAGGATAACAAAAATAAGGTGAAACATTTAGACTTTTTGGAGAGCAGAGGTAGTGATCTGGAGATTAAAAAAGGAAATTAGGTGGCACAAAACTGGAGGAAGCATCTAGAAAGATTTGTGCAACCAGGAAAGAGAGAAATGTGGAAATAAGATTTACAGGCTGTTACAGAATGATGTGTAAAGGAGGAAGGAAGAATTATAAGCATGAAAACTGGATATGGTATAGATGTATAAGGAGTGATGTTTTCCTCACTTTAAAGCTGGGGGCCGGGCACGTTAAAGAATCATACAGAAAGTCAGGAACTGAACTAAGAACCTGGTCAATGAGGAAAACAAGAAATGGCAGGTTGTGTTGAATGTTTGTGCTGCTAAAATAAATAAATTAGTCTCAAGAGAAGGATGAAGAAATATTGGTATGAATAGAGCCATGGAGCAAAAGTGGAAGAGTGGTAGATAAAGAAATGGAACAATTAACAGGGAAAGATGCAGGTAGTGAGGAGATCCAGAAAACATTAGTTTTATGGGAACTATTACAAAAATACAAGATTCCAGGGACAATGGTGATGGACAGCAGTGAGAAAGACTGTTGAAGAGGAAAAAGGGGAATCTGTCTGATCAACAGAGGGAGAAGGCGAGTGGAAAAGAGAAATTAAAATGTAAAAGTATATGTAGGTTTTCTGAATTCATGAAGGGGAGGCAGACAGAAGAAAATCAGTTTAATAGGGATGAAGTTACATGTCTAATCCAAATGAGCCATGAATCCACTCACTTAATCGAGAAATGTGTCTGTAAAGTTCTCACTGAAGCAGGTCATGAATAATCAGTTAATTATCTCCACATTTCCATTAGTAAAGACTGATCTTCTACAATGGGCTGGTGGTGTGGATCATGGATATCTTGACCAAGGAACCATTTCTAGAGAAGTCACAGTTACATGAGTTGCAGACTTTATGAATGGAATATAAGAGAAAAAAAAATCACAAAGATTCTTGCACCTAGTTTGGTGCTAATTGTAAGAATCAGTGGAGAAAAAGACAGCAAAGGACCTTCAGAGAAACATTCAGTTGTATTTATTTGGAGCCCTGTGCTTTCCCTTGTTTGATACCTAAAATCAGTCAGCCTGATTGTGTGAATAACAGGGAAACATTAGAGGACAGATTTTATTAATCTAGTCCTCTCCTCACAGGGTCAGAATAACCATGAGATTAGGAGGATTAATTTAGTCAGTACAGAGGAAGCCACAATCACTGTTTTGAAAAAGAATCTGCACAGCACAAAGTGTCACATACTTATGCATTAAAAACAAGGGGCTGCCGGCTTTACCATATATTCTACCCTGCTATAAAGTCCCATATTTTCACACCCATTAAGATTTACTGTATTGAATTCTGAGTATTTTGATGGCCTATGCCAATAGCATTTGTTCTCTATCTCTTGAAAATTTTATAATCTTATGGAAATTAGGGATATATATAAAAATAACTCTCTAATACATGCTGAGCTTTTGTTTCTCAAGTAATGAGAAACTTGTAATCATAGTTTTCCACCAAGGAAATAAAACAGATTTTTATTTTTTTTTAAGCCTTCTTGGGGAAGCAAACTTAAATTGGGCTAATCCTGCACACCAATATATCCTTAGACCCAGAGAAGGCATCAGTTATGAATGCCACCCCTGTCCAGTCTACATCTCTTCCTCTGGAGCCCTGGTGTACAGAAAAAAAAACAAACGGGAAGAGTCAGCGCATGCCTTTTCTCATTCTAAGTATAAATGTGGGTGCACAGGCCCAGGGCTTGGAAATTAATGTAGTTCTGGGAATACACACGCTATCTGTTCAATCACATTGTCTTCACACAGCTGAAGCATCATGAGAGAAAATAATCTATTACAAAGGAACTGCAACTGGATCTTAATAACAGAAGACCTACTGCTTCTGCCTCAAGCCTGCTCCCAAATTCCAGCTGTTCCATAATAATTAGGAAATCTCCAGCACAGCTGGGCTCCAGGAGCACGCTGGGTGTCTTCGTAAACACTCTACACTTATTTATTCCTTTGTGTAAGGCAAAGTCCATGGCTCAGTTCAATTCATGCAATAGCATTTCATTGGCATGAAAAAATCTGCTAAAGTATAATTGAAAGAGCCAAGGTCCTCATGGGTTCTGCACAAGGTAAGAGACCTGCCTCTAATGTTCCTGCTTCCCTGTTTAAGTCCTAGAGGAGCAGAAGTTATTTATCCCAGTTTAGCGGTAATCATTTGGAAATTCCTTCCTCAGGAGGATATAGCATCGCATTCTTCTAAGCTACCAGATCCCAAATACAGTCAGTTTTTCCTGCTGTGTTCTTAGCCAAGTAGTCTTAATTTTATATTGTTCTCTCAAAAAAAAAAACAAAACCAACCAAACAAACAAACAAAAAAACCAAAACCACAAGGATCTTGATTATATAAAGCTTTTCCTCGTGCTGCGGTACCTAGAGAGTACCTATTTTTTCAGCTGGCAAGCGAGAAACATTACAGAGTGAAAGAATGTTGTTAGTCTTGGTTTTTCTGCTAGGTTAAGGCAATGGAGCTACAAGAACTTGGACAAATCAAAGAACTTGGCCCATGTACTCTAAAAAGTGAAATAAATGTCTTTTCCAGCATTGTAAACCTCAGACTATCAAAAAAGTCATACTTAACAATTATGAGATATGCAATTATACCTCAGTTATTTTTGCTTGCCATATTTGCTTTAATCTTTTGTGACACAGTATTCACATATTTTGGCACAAATTACAAAAGAAAATTATATTAAGAAGAAAAGGACAAAAGGTTAGTCATAATAAAGTACTTGCAGTACTTTCTGCTGTTAAAAATACTCTCACAATATCTACCATAATTATTATCTAAAAAACCAAATGTGCATCTGAATGTCAGAAATTTTCTCTAAAATGGAAAAATTAAACCATCAAGATCTTTCCATCTTTCCTTGTAAGTCACCCATTGGGACTGCAGGTCATTCTCTTTTTTTTTTTTCAAAAAAAGCCAAATTTTTTTGTGAAATGGTGAGGTTCACTACAACAGATTCAGAACAAGCTACATCACATGTCTCACGGATTATACTTCTAAGTGTCAGAATTTCTGTTCACCTTTTTCACCTCTGGTTCAAGTGTGTCTGTCTGCCCTCTCTTCCAGTTCTTCCCTACCCAGGACCATTTAGTTCATTACTCTTACCTAGGTGGAAGAGATTGCACCTGCCTTCAGTGGAGTGAAACTTGTGTGTCACAGTCACTTTGAGTTTGAAATCTGTTCTCCAATCTGCTTACGGCCAGACGGAGCCTGATGCTCTCAGTAGATGTCATTAGCAAGCTCTTGATTCCATTTTCCAGACTGTTAGTGGAAATACTGTATTATTCAGGACCTAGTGGACCTAAACAGGTGCATTTGCTACATCCTTCTGTTTTAGGAGTGAGTCATTGATAATCATGATCTTAGTACCGGTTTCTGCTCAGTTTTCTGTTTCTGTTATCTAATCCATGTTTTCACAGTCAGTTTGTGAGATGTCTTGTAAAGGAGTGTCAAAAGCCTTACCAAAGTCAAAAGATATATATTTACTCCTTCTCCTCTATCTACAAGGCCTGCTACCATCTCCCACAAGGAAAGGAAAGAAGCTTGACACAATTTATTCCTGAAAAAGTTATTTTTAATATTGCTTGCTATATTTTCATCTGGGCTCTTTGCATTTGTTTTTTTTTTTTTTTTTTTTTTAATTATTTTTGTGGCAGCTAAACACAGAGGTTTAGATCAATAGATTATTTTGAAGGGAAAGAGCTGTATTTTCCTTCTATTTAATGACAAGCACCACAGACAGCTGTGGAATACCCAAATGTTTGGGAAGCTTTAGGAATATGCAGATACCAATACATTTTTAATAAGAGCCATGTTTAACTTGCACTCTGCAGATGGTATTTTTTGGCTTTTTCTGTAAATAAAAGTTTCAGTGCTGTCCTAAGGGCTGAATTTGAATCTTTGATGGAACTTACATAATTACAAAAATCACTCATGAAATCCTATAAAATTCCTAGAAAACACACCGTTGTCTCTTAAATCTAAGCAGTTTATTGCTTGCATTTCATTCATTAAATGACAACCTGTTTTATATTTTTTTGGGTGATTATAGTCTTGTCTACTGGCCATAAAGATATTAAAATTTCTCTTTGCTTTTCAGAGTAGAGGGGAAATAAAGCTGATTGGCTGAATACAATGTTTTCACTCTATCTGGCTTCCAAGGTGCAACGCACAGTAAATGCAAACAAATATGATTTGCATACCAAGAATTTGGGGAGGGTTTGCTGTTGATGAATGGAGCCAGACTAGACGAAGAATTGAGGGCTACAGACCTTTTCTGGATACGTGACTTCACTTCAAGGTACATTCCCTCTAAAATCACTTAGAAAGTCACTAAGTAGCTCCTGATGCAGGAGCAGTCAGGAGTGTGGATTTCTGCAGTGGGGACACCTTGACTATTAAACTCCACCATGAACTGAAGTCAGAGCTAAGAAACCAGAGGATAAATCATTTATTTCATAGCTAGCCAGGCCTTCTATTTCCGTTTTTAGATAGATGCTGTGTATTGCACATCATTCTGTTAAGCCTGTCTGAATTTGGAGGGGGGAGGGGAGAACAGAAAAAAATTCTTAGGGTACCACCAAGCAGAAAGAAACCCACAAGGACTTCCAAATGCGTAGGGGATATTATCATCGGAGTATCTCATTGACACCTTCCATGTCTAATGTGACTTCATCACACTAGATGATGTTCAGGCTTCTCTACGAAGCAAAATAAGACTCAGAGGAAGGAAGAAAGAAAGGAAGGAAAGAAATGCATATATGCATATTGATTTCATTAGTAGTACAAAGACAGTTTTACATCTCCAGTTTGACCAGTTCAGTGCTACGAATCCTGACCAGCCATAACAGCATGCTTCACCCGGTGACTGCTTACGAACAGAGCAGAAACCTGGGCTTTTGTTTTAAGCATTATCTTTAAAATGTTGAATCTTACAGCTGAAATCAAAACTGTCTGAATAAGGTTGAACTTGTTTCCTGTACCGGAGAACAGGCAGTGCCATATCAGCTTGGCCAATTCCAATCCAGGAGTTACGGTCCTTGCCCGATAGTTGGGTTGGGCCCCAGAGGGAACGTGGCTGGAAGGAAAAAACTAGCTCTGCTTATAGAACATGCAAGACCTGATACTGTGGGTGTTAAAGGTGTTTTTCCTCGTGGTGCTCAGCCCAGGCACTTGTAAGCCACAGCAAAGGAAGGGGCAGGCAGACACTTACTCTCATCAACCTGCGGGTGCTGCACAACAACTTGGAAGAGCAAGCGGAGAACCCCTGGGTTCTGAGCATCCT
>JAOXNG010000021.1:83294425-83305026 GCA_028566535.1 Scolopax minor
CCCGCAATTTGCTTAATATACTCTGGTTTGCTACCAATTCATATGCTGCTACTGTACTGCAACTACATCTCTTAAATGATTTGCTGATTAAGAAGAGAAACTAGAGGTATATCTAGACTGCATGTGCAGTTCCAGTTTGAGCCAACTGTAGCTTCAGGACTATTCCCACAATTAATGTCCCCAGATGAGGCTACTGCTCTCCTGAGATCTCCAAAGCCTCCACAGACTCCAAGTGTGATCAGATTGCTGGGATGAGCCAGTCTGTCAGTTTTAGTACATTTTTGGTGGATTCCTGTATTTATGAGACCAGTTTAGACTCTCAGTTGCCTGTGTGAGATCTCTGTTGTGCATCAACAGACTTAAACTTTAACATCAGTTTCCCACAGTGGAACTCACAGTGGCTAAGGTCCCAACTGAACACATCTCAGCTACTTGCCTTAGCTGTGATGAATCAAGGCCTGTAACAAACTTCCAATTTGTGCTGCATTTATTAGAAGGTGTTTTTTTAGAAAAAGGGAGTTTTGTGCTGCAGAAAATCGCACGTCTCCTTTTTGCTACCATAGTTATAGAACCTCACATGTAATTTTGTAAATAAATTCTGACAAGAGAGTATATGTTATTGTTTTGTGCTCTGATCAGAAAACTGGTCTCTGATATTATCCATAACCATTCAATTTTAATTACACCTATAGAATATCACACATTTTTCATTTATAGCCAGAAATACTGCTTATCTGGAAAATATATTGAAACCATTCTATGACCATCTCCCTATGTAGGGAGATACGAGTTCATACAAACTCTTTTTTGACTCAATGGGAATTAAGGCTAGAACTTTTGTCCTGCTTAAAATGCATGGAAATTGTGAATACTTTGTTTCTAGGCTGATGCTGCACTTTGAAGAAAATGCAACATATATTCAACAAAGTGGTTTAGATCTCAGATCAAATTATTTGGATGAGATTGGAGCTCAATTGCCCTTGTGCCATAAGACAAACACAAGACTGTTTTTCACAGCTCTCTAAAAGACTCTACGTGAATAGCAAATCAGCCTCACAAAGACAATGAGCAAGAGAATTTATCAGAAATTTTAAAACCCAGAAATGCATTACAGGTCAGACCTCATAATGTTGAGAAAGGACTAGAAAGTAGTATTGTAATATTAGACTGGTGCTTGCACTAAAACCATGTTTCACAACTGTTGTGAAGACTGTGTTCCTCTCTTTCCCTGACTGTGAAAATAGTAGATGTTCAGTTAATGTCAGAAAACAATTACCCATAGTGATTTATTAATTTAGAAATCAAAATTATTTTAAACAGAATCTCAGGTCAGATCATCAGTTAGCCTTAGTTTTCAAAGTTCCACTGAATGCAAAAATATTATGCAGTAAATACATATTTTTTGAAATGGACACACCATGGGGGATGTAGCACAAGGTAATGGTTTACTTCTTAATGTTCCTCCCAATTTTCAGAATTAGATTAATATGACTCAGGCTTATTAGATCTGATCTTTCAGATGGCTTCTTATACTGAATTGTTCAATAACATAGACACATTAAGGGCTAAATCTGGTGGGAGATGACATTTCAAACCTTGTTGCCTATTACCAGGTTCATGCCTTGATGTTTTCACCAGGTTTCAGTGAGAAGGTTTTCAGAGCACACTTTAAACTTTTAAGGTGATTTCTTAGAATATAATGCAAATTAACAATTTTGTCTTTCACACTTTTGGAAGTGTCTGTGTGCAGTAGATCTTCCTGCAGGAAGAAACAGGAAACAACATTTGCATTACTGGTAAAGGCTCAGTGTGTTTTCTGGTTCCTTCAGGGCATTATCAACACTGTTTCAGAAGAACACAAAATTGGTCAAACCAACCAACCATCTTCAGAGTTTATGTTTAGTCAATATCTATTATTTCTGACAGTAGTCAATAGTAGATGCTATCCTAGATGATAGGAAACAATATACGAACATTAAAAGGATTATGGTGAATGTTCTCCAGAATGTTCTGCCAGCCTCCAGCTAATTCACTTCTCAGGAATTTCCTCAGCTAGAGAAAAAGTGTTTCTCATCTCATAAGAACATATTTTTATTTTCCAAGAACCTTTTTTTTGAATACATAAAATGTTTTGATATCCACATACCCTATGGTAAGAAATTTTGAAGTTGAACTGCATGGTATGTGAAGAAGTAAGGATATAAAATTTTGTTTATTTTAGACCTGGTAACCCTACTTCGTTTGCAAGGTTACTCATCACTGCAAACACCTCTACTACATCGTTCCTTGGTAACTGCTTCTACTTCCATAGGATGAGGAATCCTCATCTATTTGTTCCTTCCTCATAAGGAATCTACTCTGTGTGTTTGATTTCTTTGCCTTCCATTGAACCCTTTCCATTTCTGCCATATCCCTTCACAATGAGGAATCAGAACAGTACTGTGTTCAGGATTTTATGCAACTAGACAGTGATACCTTATGTATCTTATGCTTTGCTCCTAACTCCTTTTCCAGTATTTCCTAACATTTATTTTGCCTTTTTTTTTTTGTCATGGCTGCTGAACACTGAACTAGTATCTTTATAGAACAGTCTAGTTCATAAGTCATAAGGTATGCAGAGGTTTAGGACTGCTTATTCCCATGTTCATCAGCTCTCACCTGTCTGCACTGAATTTTATTTACTATTTACTGCTTGCCCTCTAATAGTACCCAATGATGTTTCTTTCTTGAGTCTAGTTAATTGCCTCAGCTGTGCAAGGCAGAGATGCAGTTGCTAAGGAGGATAGTCTAAAATAAGCAGTGCTATAAAATGAAAAGTTGACATCTCAGAAATGTGTCTGATTTTATTAGATATATTTAGATAATATATTCACATATCTGACCTGTTGATTATTTTACTGCTCATCCAGTTTCCCGCTTCTACTTCTGTTAAATATCCCCAGATGTCACAAATAAAAAATAAAGACATAAAAATTATGTTTCTCATTTCAAACAAAACTGGGAAAGAGGTGCTCATCATACCACTACCAGTCCTGGACATTTATTTTACAGTTTCACAGTTTTACTGAGAAGTTACATCTGGGTTAATTTTTCTTGTGTGTGACATCTCATTTCTATGGCTCAGAGCTTATGTGTAGAGATTATCAAATGTCAAATGCAAATGTAAAATGGATCCACGCTGTACAAAATAGTCTTTTACTGATATTGAGCTGACTATTCCCCTTAAATGTTAATGAAACTGTTGTAATTACTGAAATACCAAAACAGCCTAAGAGCTGGAGATCACAGCTGTAGCCCATTACTCGTAAATTACTGGCATAGGCACTATCTTGGCAGAAAGAGTCATACAAGAACTTGTTCATCTTGCTTTCTTTTTAAGAGATGGAGACCAAATCCAAAGAGCACAGAGAGAAAGCTGAGAGACTTTCTTGCTCTACTAAAGAGGTATAAACATTGCCCCCAACCAGGCTCCCAATCTCCTGGCTGCCTCCTTCCTCCTTTTTATTTTTTTTCTGAGACACTGAATCCAGATTATAACAGAAAAAATATCGAACCTACAGTAAAAGAAAATAAGCCTCTCTAAACTCTCTAAAGCTTAACAAAGATCACCTTACTGAATTCTAATCTGAAATTTATAATTATGCTTTTTCTTTTTTGTCAGTCTTTCTTTTTTTTTTTTTTGATAACAGAAAAACTATGTTCAAAAGCACACAGCCAGGATCGGACAAAAGTGAGTTAAATAAGGGAGGAGGAGGGGGCACTGTTGCATTTTTTGTGTGATATTTTTTCAGCCAGCAAGCCTGTGGCACAGATGCAGTGAAAAGGAAAATAGAGTACTTGAATTGGGTAAGTAACCTCAAGACAAAAAGTGTCTAAGGGCTATGCAAGCATAACTAGGCAGTAAAGAACCAGTGATATCTATACTAAAGAAGGCTGGTGACACCTTGATTCTTTGATCTGTGAACTGTGTGACAGGCTTGCAAACGGATAGTTTATTATCTGGGAGGTGAATAGCAAAGTCCTACAGCGTTTCACAGGGTTAATATGTATAAAACAGCCATTTAGATGTGCACCAGGAAGCGAGTGTGGGAGGAGTTTGCTTCAGCATGCAAGGAAGTTGTACGTGCGTCTGTGTCTATATGTATGGCTATACGTATGTGCTTGTGTGGAGCACTGCGCGGTTCCCAGCTGGTCACAACAGCTGCAACTGGGAAGATCCCTACTGAAGCTGACCACGGAATTGCCAAATCTTCTCAATTCACCTTCTGATGACATTGAAGGTGGCCCAAGCCCGATCGGGACCTTGTCTTGTTTTCGCGGAGGATCGCCATCGTTACACTCCATTTAAATTCAGGAATAAGCATCTCATGACGCCATGCTCCACTGCATCGGAACTGTATGAGCAAGGCGGTCTTGCAGAGAGAGGGAGAGACAGAGAGAGGGAGAGACTTCCCGGGCTGAGAAGAAAAAGAGACAATATCTGGTTTTGTTGTCTGTGGGTTGATTTTTTTTTTTTTTTAAAGAAATCTGCAGCTCGAAGGTATTGGAGTCATATTTCTGTAAGCCTTGTCTCAACAGCAATAAATTTATTTGTTGTTCTTACAGGGATCTGTTGTTTCACGGATCAGATAGGGACTTCCAAAGAGCAACAATCTTCGTGTTACCTGACATTGTATGACCTTAGTCGTCCAAGGCAAATAATTCATCTTTGAAAGGAGCTTACATCTCACCTAAGCTTATTTAAGTGGTCAGTCTTTCCTCGGGTGCAGACGCTTGATTTCTTTTCTTCCAGATATTTTCGAAAGTATGTTTGGCATGCATTGTGCTGTTAATGTATGGTGGTTTTATTTAGTTATTTTTTCTGTTTTTTTTTTAAGAGGTCTTTTTTTGCTAGACACAAATTACTGCAAAACAGTAATTGTTGACTCAGTGACAGCAAAGAGCTTTGAAAGCATGTTGGTATGTGATGGATACCGGGAGACTACCTGGATTTTTCCGTCATCATTACTCCACATCCATGTAACTGTTGAACAGTCAAAGGCAGTCATGGTAATATTCAGAAATAAAAGTGACAAAAATCTTGTTCAGATAAATGAACATTAGCATGATAAAGCATTATGGATTTGTTCTTTTCAGACGATATTATTCTTGAAGCAAAAAGGAGTTAATTCAAGTGAACAGTTACAACTGGATACAAAGATATTTTGTAAAAAAAATATACCTACAATGGAAATCAAGGGGAAAAAAATCTTATATCTTAGCTGCATGAAATTAAAACTGTGAAATAATCAAACTTACGTTATTGAAAATAATTCAGTGATTAAAAATCTGACATGAGCAAAAAAACGTAGAACGATGACTTTACTTGCCTGGTATGGTAATTGGGTAATAAGATGTATTTTATTGCAAGTCCATTTCCTCATTCCACTTTAGAAGTTCAATATAGCTCTGGCATAGTAGCATCTTTATGGTCCTATGGATTGACATCACAAAGCCGTGGTCTTCTTTTGAAATCTTTGGAACTGTGATAAATCTTCATGGCTCTGTATTCTAAAAGAAGAAAGGATTAAAGAAAGATATTCAGCAGCGGCATATTACCTCCTCTACCCTATTTGAAGATGAAAGGACCACATTATGGTGGGCTAGCAGTTATCGTTTTTTCTTGGGATTAATAATTAAATAGAATTTATAGCAATGGGAAAATAGTGTTACGGTATAAGGATTTAAACAATGGAAAACTGTTTAAGCTACTGGTGTTAAAGATGGAATTCTAGGCTATAAGTATAAACAGTATGTACAGAAAATCTACCCTTCTTCATTGTATCCTACATCATCACGAGAGAGACCCATAGAAAAATAATCATCCTAGCAGAACTATTTTTGTTTCTTGATAAATACTGTAAAATGCATTATAAAAGACAGCAACTATCATTCACAGATGCAGATCTAGCTGAGCTGCCATTCTCAGAGAAGGGGGTCTATGATTAGGACTGCTCTCCTTTATAGCACCAGGAGTCTTTATTTGCATTCTGACTTGGGAAATTTTGTAATAATTCATCTCTGGGAACAACAGAAGAAAATAAGACCCAACAGGGACAGATGCTGCTTGATGCAAAACAATAAGTGTCTTTGGGGTTGCAAAGACTGGTGGAAGAAAATATATGTTGTTTCTGTGATAAAATTGTGCAGGTCAGGGGTTCTCACTTGCTTGTTTGCTTGTTTTTTCAAGTTAACTGGTGAATATTTCATACATGCAGGCTTTTGGGATCATTCTACAAAAGGGTGGGAACTATATGGCTTCTGTGGATGGGAATGCTGATCCTTATCATGTCATCTGGCAATGAGTTCTCCCATTTATTTGATTTCCAAGGTCCAGTTCAGCAACATATGAGATTCTTATGTATTCTTGGATGCTTAGTCTGAACACAATTTGTCATCTCTAGGTTTATTGAAGGTAAAAAATTACTATGAGGAAGTAAGTTCATCATCATTATAAATATTTAAATTTAGGCTTTCTAAATAGTCTACTGTTTAGCTTTGTAAAAGGCTGTGTTTAATGTGTTGCCAGCAGCAAAAATTTGATGAAAAGCTTTGATTAAACAACTATGGCAAGATATTTTAATTTTATTTTGTTTCTTTTTAATTTTTTTTTCAGAGTTCATAATTTATTCTAATTCTTCTCATTGGCATAAAGAGCAGATGCCAGGAGCTATCATCCTCCCTTATTTATCAGCATATCAGAGACTAAAATTTCAAGCAGACAAGTTGCTCATGGTAACCCCAAACATTTTTCCATAGTAGAACATGCTGGCTCCATTACCAGGGAATACTTTATACCTTCAGAAGTAAGCTAAAGTTAATCCAAGTTTAAGTATGACAAGGCTCAATTAAGCCACCTCAGATTTATGAACCAAATTCCTTTTATAAAGTCATTGAAATTTAATATCAGTTTTTATGAGGTACTATTGCTCCCATAAAAAAATAAACTAACAAATATGAAGCAGAATTTAATTACCACATGTAAATATATATGGCAGTATAATATTTATAATGCATTGATTATAATATGTTTCATTTAAGACTATTATTAATGTCCAACATAAGAAACTCGACAATTAAAGTAAATGGCACTAAGAACTCAGTTGCCAAAGATTCAACTATACCAATTTAAAGACATTTTTAATAATCATATAAACTTGCTGTCTCTTTCAAATCTAAGCTTGCAAATAGACGGTCATGTAACAAATCATCTTCTCCCATAAGCGTATTGCTTCACTGTTGTTTTTCTTCCTAAGCTGGTGACTTCAGCCTCATAGAAACAGGTTTATAGGGTGTTCAAAGGACTCTAAATAGGCATGAAGAAAATGTCTGAAGAGACTTCAAGGTCTGTGACAGTCCATGGAAATGAACAGATATTCCTTGATCTAAAAGCAAAGACAAGATCATCCTCATATACTCAGTATTAGTGCTTTTTTTTTTCTTTACTATGCTTGTGAACTATCCACACATAAGGGAAAGTTGAAGTTTTTACCCAGATAGTCGATTTGTTCCAGTCCACATCTTTATTTCAGCTGAAGAAACCTATTATTAGCTCAAACAGTGACTTTCCCAGTAGAAAACACATGTAAAATTTTAGTAAGCTAGATTTATGTCAGGTGGGTCATGAACCTTTATTGTACTCCTGCGGTAAATAACACAAACAAGCAGAAAAGCCATTGACCACTTGTAGTGAACTGGCTCCGCTATTTCAGTTTGAAGACAGTTTAAATGAAGTATAAAGAGGAAAGCTTGCATAAAGCTGTAGAAGCCACAACAAATTGATTTTTTCCACTGCTTTTGTTACCTTGTGGAATTTCCACAATGTGAGAGCCAAACATAGTTCCAGTTGAGATTTTTCCTTCTATTTTAAGGAGAAATTATATACTTACTGCAAAATATCTTACACATATCCAAAGTCTAAACAGTTAACTGGGTAAACACTTTGCTAAAGTAACAAAATAAATAGTTTTTCTGCTTGTATTTGTTGTTCATTCATTTGCAGTAACATTTCTCCATCTTCCAACTCACTGAGTAGGCATTTTATATGGAGTTTTCATGAAGAGATTGCACTTCTCAAAGGATTATCTGTTTCATACCTGAAAGCATTACACAAAGGCTTATAATTAAGGGCACGATTTGAGAAGCTAGGCCAGCAAAAAGCTTTTAAATCCCTGGCATCTGCAAGCTTGTGTGTCATACTTCCTTCAGTAGTGTGGGCAATATCTCCTATCTATCTGTCCTTCTTGGACTTTCTTAGATTACTTAGAGATATCTCAGATGTCTGCATCTTGCTTTGCTATGTGCAGTACAGTCATATTCTCAGGACATATCTACATTGCAATTGGAAGTGTGACACCTACATACATAAGCACTCTTGTGATAGCTTCTTCCTAGCTGGCTCAAATACCAGGAAAATGCTGCAGCATATCAGAAGTGACTGTATTGGCTCTCCTGAACCACTGTATATTTAAATGGCCGGCCATTTAAAATGGTAAAATACCTACTACTTATATTTGTCTTAGAATGGCTGAATGTATGTGGGTTTTGAAGATCTATGCAGTGGTAGTACTTGCACTTTTAGTACAGCTTTAACTGTACTAAAAAGTACGATCCAGCCTTGACACACTTGTGTTGCTAAACATCATGAACAAGGACACCAAGTCATGACTGCTCCTAGTTTTACATTGTTTAAATGAAGATCCATACACTGATTGCCTCTTGGCAGAAAAAGCCTTTGGAAGAGATTTTGGAAGAGTCCAGAAGGACCCCAAAACAGTTCCTCTGAGTGGTCCCACAGCTGCATATGAACATTCCTCACCAGGCTCCCACCCCTCTATGTCAGCTCTTTAGTTTGCAGTTTCACTTTTTAAGGAAGGACAGCTAGGCACCCATGCAGAAAGGCACTCTGAGTGCAGAAAAACATCAAGGTTGTGTAAACAAATGTATTTGTCCGATCACTCATGGCCACCCGCAAGCATGCATTCACATGATCAAAAAATGGAAGAAAAAATTCTCTTGTAAATTGGTTTTTTATTTTATTTTCTCTTCTTTTTCTTTAGGGTGACATTACACTCTAAAAATATGAAAATTATGGAAATTTGCTGGTATAAGATTTTAACACATTCCCATTTTAAACAAATCTGTTATTTTTTTTAATAATGAAAAATATTACTTTACCTTTGTAAGTCAGGTATGACAACCACCCCAGCCATAACAATTCTTTTTCACTATTTACAAAAGCTATTTTAAAAAGTAACTTGTAATTAGATTAGTGAAACAGTTTAACAGACTAAGCATATATTGAATCAGTGAGCAGAAATGTTTAATCTGGAATGATTTACAACAAAACCCACATTTAATTTTTCTTTCAATGCAATGTTCCACAGTCTTAATCTTTGTACTTGCATATGTCAAAATAACATAAGTTCATCTTTAAAATTAATATAAAAGCACAAAAATCCACATTCTTTCTTTGAATATTCTCACGTATACTTGCAGGTGTCTTATATGTCTGCATGTTTATGCATGTGCTATGTGTATGCATGGCAATAAATATAAATGTTTTTGATGGATGGAGTTTACAAGGAATGTGGCTCATATCCACAAAATGTTGATTGTGTGTCTGTTTGTTAGTATCTATTTGTATAAGTTGCAATGCATGAATCAAAGCACTTTAATCTACAAAGATATTCTGCACAACATGGCTTGGTTGCCATAGCATTTATCATGCAAAGTCTAGCCTTAGTTCATTGCTGAATTAAATAACACATCTCCAAGCAGCTATATATACAGCACAAATTCTGTAGTATATTCTGTGGCAGAGAACCCATGTCAATATAGGAACCATTGCCACCTCAGAAACCATGGAATATTTTTTTAATGTATTCATTCATGTCTAGGATGCAGAGAGGAACAGATTTTCTGAATCTCCAGAAATGGTTATGTATATGCATTTTTGAATTTTTGGCTCCTTTTTGCTTAATTTAGAGATTAATTATTCTTTCTGAGCTCCCTGATCTTCATAGTGGATAAATAATGGACATCATTTTCCTCATTCTCTTCAATAACATGTTATCCTCAAGTCAGAATCTGCACTATATTTTTACTGAATCATCAAATGCTAAAGGCCAGTCAGCTCTCCTCCGACAATTTTGTAATCAGACATGTCTACACAGGGAAATGAAGCACAATCCAGAAACTAACTGGCACTAAATCCATGGCACTAACACAACCTCTAGGTGTTCACTGTGCATCCCTTCATGCATATTTTAAGAGAGAACTACAAACACTACCAAGTTTTGGACTGGAATTCAATTCTGAAAGAATTCAAGCCATCTTTTACATCATGTAAGAAATGAAATAAACTTGCATGAAGAATGACTAATGTCTAGATCTAAAGGAGGGTTAGGCATGCGATAGGTCTGAACGATGTTCTCTGAACTATCAGCCTGGAGAAGAGAAGGCTCCAGGGAGACCTTGTAACAGCCTTTCAATATCTGAAGGAGCCTACAGGAGAGCTGGAGAGGGACTCTTCGTCAGGAAGTGTAGTGAAAGGGCAAGGG
>JAOXNG010000021.1:83305126-83315934 GCA_028566535.1 Scolopax minor
GATATTTGCCTTCCTCCAGTCCTCAGGCACTTCTCCTGTTCTCCAAGATATCTCAAAAATGATAGAGAGTGGCTTAGAAATAACATCTGCCAGTGCATCCCATCAGGACCCATGGATATCTAGTCTGGCCATGTGATCTCTAACCCAATTCTCCCCAACAGAGGGGAATTATTCCTCTCTCCAGACCCTCTCTCTTGTCTACAGGGTCTGGGATTCATGAGGGGCAGCTTTGGCAGAGAAGACATTCAGCAACTCCGCCTTCTCTGTGTCTTCATGACATACATGTAAACAACATGCTTAAAGTTCAGCATGGACCCAAAGATAAGGTACAAATAAAACATCCATCTAGTTAAGTTACACCTTTATACACTCAAACTTGCCTGCATGAAAGCAGGCATTTACTGATAGAGTCCGGTCTGGGAGATGAACCTGTGTGAAGTGGTGTAGCCATGTACTGGGTAGCTACATGGTCCACATTTTGGTTGAGAGTTGTTTCTACCTCTGGTCAAACCAACTAAAAGTAGATGTCTGGTCTAACTGAAAAATTCAGAGCTTCTGAATGAGGTGCATAGCCTACCTGTGGAAAGAGAGGAACATCTCCAGAGAAAGAGCATTCCACCATACTGCACTCTTACATTAAAAAGAAAAATAGGCAAGAAGAAGGGAATTGCATACCTTTCAATATCTGAAGGGATCCTATAGGAGAGCAAGAGAGGGACTCTTTGTCAGGAAGTGTAGTGAAAGGAAAAGGGGTAATGATTTTAAATTGAAGGAGGGGAGATTTAGATTAGATACTAGAAAGAAATTCTTTATAGTGAGGGTGGTGAGGCACTGGAACAGGTTGTCCAGGGAAGTCATCCAGGGAATCCCTGGAGGGGTTCAAGGCTAGGCTGGATAGGGCTTGGAGCAACTTCCTCTAGTGGGTCCCTTCCAACCCAAACCGTTCTATGATTCTATGATTCTATTTGTAGTGATGAAGACAGAAACATCTGGTGTCTCAAGCAGGAGGTGGTTCTTGGGCTTCAGGAGTGCTTCTGGCTTTCACCTCCTAAATTCTGACACTCTGCTATGTCAGGCATCTGAATCATTTCTCAGACACCTGTAATTTTTAATACTTGTGTCTGTCAGTACCAACTCAAATATGGCAAAACACCTGCACTGGTGTTTTGTATCACGTTATGACAGAGATGACATAATTTTGTTTTAAACGGGGAGTTTATCTTAAAAGCGGTTTCTTTGTATGAGACAAGTAACTTACCTGCTGAAAGATGTAGTTGGGAAGGAGAAGAAAGCACAAAAAAGGTCTGCAAATAACACTGGGAAAGAATGTTCCTTGGATATATTAAAGTTTCATTGCACAGATTAAAGGTTTGTTATTATCTATCAGGAACATATGTGCTTTGCCAGAGGTGTAGAAAACTTTTTTTGCCTCAATGGCATGGAATTAGATTTATGAGAGGGGGAATAGCATCTTCTGATTAGACCAGATGAGACAGCAACAGACATCAATTTAGAACATTAATTCTGACAGGCACCGTGGCTGAGCGACTTGGAGCTGTTGCATTGAACTAGGTTGTGTTCCCAGATGTAACCTTGTCTGATCTTTGTTAATGTATTCCAAAAAAATGCAAGAAATTTTACTTTCTTCACTTCTGTAACATGAATGTTTTGAACAAGCATAAAGTAACAGTTTTGAAGTAGACAAAAAGGTAGGATAGACCCAGATTTAGATGTTCTCCTATAAACTATAGGGAATCATGGGGAAAATTTTGCTCAATCTCCTATTGGTACTAGTAAATTGATACTGAAGAAGAAGAGGCCAAATTCACATCCCACAGAACCTTTCACCGAGGAACGCTGAGAGGCAGGGATATCTGTCACTTCTGCTTACTTTCTACCCTTTGTAAAATATTTGGAGGGATAAATATGGATAAAAAGAACTTGGAGTCCGTGATTTCTAGGCTGTGGAAGTATATAATAGAGAAGAGAAGGTTCCAGGGGTACCTCAGAGCAGCCTTTCAGTACTTAAAGGGGGCTTACAGGAAAGATGGGGAGAAGCTTCTTAGCTTAGTGGTAAGAAAGGGGTAATGCCTTTAAATTGAGAGAGGGTAGATATACATTAGATATAAGGAAGAAATTCTTTACTCTGAGGGTGGTGAGGCACAGGTTGCCCAGAGAAGATGTCAATGCTCCATCCCTGGAAGTGTTCAAAGCCAGGCTGGATGGCATTTTGAGTAACCTTGTCCCTGTTCGCAGGGCAGAGGTTGGAAGTACATGATCTTTAAGGTCCCTTCCAGTCTTAACGATCCTACAATTCAGCCAAGCAGTGCAGGTTCAGACATCCCTCTCCACACAGAAAGGAAGAACATGACAGAAGTAAGACCTAAAATTATGTTGAAGGCACAGCTTTTTAATAAAGTTCTCTATTTCACAATGCAGATTAATTTGCATTCCTTCTTGGTGGTTCATTATAAATTTGTGTCTTTCCTTATTCTGACACCATCTTGTCATTTAAAGAGCAGCTTTCCAGTAGTCCAAAGAAAGTACCTTAAAATAGTCACATAAATGTGGTGACAGGAACAAAGAAGCAGACCTGAAATATTTAGTGCCAATCATCCGCATTCCGGCTGCACAGTGACTAAAACACTGTAAATATTTGTATTGAAACATTTCTGTGCGATAAACAGTAGAAATAAATATATTATTTAAATAAGTCTACTTCCTGTATTGTTTAAAGAGGAGTGGGAGAAAAAAAAAGTATTATGTGTTTAAAATAAGACATTTTTATGAAAGAATGAGAGAAAAAAATTCTGCATTCACTCTAAGCTCAGAGAAAATTCTTAGTTATGACTTCTGTTTCTCCTTTCAAATCACCAAAAAAATTAGAAATAAAATGTTATTCTTATATACAAAGCCAAAAAGGAGAGTATGCAAGAATAGGCTTACTAAGAAAGAGTATAAACTATATTGATATGCCTATTAGTTTTGTTTTGACTTTTGCATATTTGGTCAATTTTGTAGCATAGTTAAAAAAAAAAAAAAAAAGGGGATGATAATTTTCTCCAATAAATCTTCATTCTAACTTGCTATGTAAACAGGCAAGAAGACCATCTTTTTGCTGACAAATGTATTGCTGCTGATGGGTAGCCTCTGAATTTCCTTTTAAAAGCCTCCTAAAGGTTGTGTGGAATAAAATGGCTTTGTTTTTCCTACCACGGATGAATCTCAAGATCATTTTGCCAACCCATAAAAAAATTAATCTGTCGCATTTGTAGGATTACTGAAGCTTTTAATCTATCGATGATTAAAAAAAATAGTTCAGATTTATGTAAACTCAATGTTCTGCAAACACACTTCCTATTATATAATCAGCCTTAAACTCAGACAAGTTTTGATGTTTGTTTTTTAAACATATTTGTATTCTTATATTTTTTGTCTCAAAGTAGTAGGTGTTTGTAATACTGTAGCCATGCAAACAAGTATATTCTGGCCTAGAGTCTTTAATGGTAATCTGTTTTTGTTAAACAGAGTTAAAATAAATAGTTATTACTTATAAATTTAAAAGATTCAAAAGAAATAAAAATCCACTTACTGTGAGCCATTAATTCCTTTCTTGTATTTTACAGTGAATTTTTTCTGAAGGCTCCTTTACATATATATATTGAGGTTTGGAGTGGGGATTATACTGATCTGGATTGCCTCTCAGGCTAAGGTCAAAGCCATCATTGCTTCTATATGAATTTATTGATGAGGAAATGAGCAATGAAAGTTTAGGCACATGAGGAGATAATAATGCAAGGCTCAGTAGCCAGGTGACAGCTGTGCAAAACAACCAACGTGCACAGTGATATTTTGTGTCCATAGGAGAAATGGGCAAATGAATCAGAATGTATTAGCAGCAGGAATTAGTAGTTTATACTTCATATATCAACACAGCAGTTAGATTCTGTCAAAAGGAATGGTCACAGTATAGCATTAGATGCTCACCAGTGCGAGTCATGGGACTTCCCTTAGATGAGTGTAGGGCCTAGTCTGAGGTAGGGAAGAGAGGAAAAACTATCTATCAAAGCAGTTTTATTTATTCAAAACAGTTTTACTTATTTATCTCAAGGATAATGTTAGCATTTAAATCAATAAATATTTAAATACCTAGTTGTTTTAATGTCTGCTAAAATCTTAAGGAGTTCTATGATACAAGACCCTCTTTTTGCCTGTTTAGAGACCTAAAATAACTGAAAATTAGTTGCTTAATCTGCTAAAATCTGTTCTGTGGATTAAATGGGGAAAAAACGCTCTCCCAATCTATAATAGACCAACACAAAAACAACCCCCCCAAAAAACCTGCAGTGGTAGTGAGCTGTGATTTCAGATGGCTGTGATTTTATCAAATCACTTTATGATATAAGTTGTCTTGGTTTCCTTTTCTGTACTGTGATGAAATTTCTAAAAGGGATTCTCAGTTTTCCACCATTCAAACAACTTCTTTTTCCTGAGGAAATCATTTCAAATTCAGCTGTGCTACACTTGGCCCACACTAACTTTCCTTTGTTATGATAGCAGTGTTCTTAATGACTGTTATATGAGCCTAAAAATTAACAGAAACCTTTCAACCTTTTCTTAAAACTCTTCTATTGTCACCCTGAATTTCTCCTGTATCAACCTTTTATGTTGATTAGTTTCTGAATCCTCAATTTCAATACTTTTGTAGTCAAGGCAGGCATAGTCATGGCCTAACCATGTAATAGTCCTTTCACTCAAGATGGAAGAAGGAAACAGAAAAATATTCTAATCAAATTACAGAAAAAATTGTAATTTGAACCACAGAAGAGAGCACATAGACTTTGGTATGTAACTGGTGGTTAATTGTACCACTTATGTTCTTTCTTGTAAGCAGCAATGTGATTATATTTTGACTACTGCAGCAGCTTTCTAATACATCTGTGAGAGTTTTCCTTTATAAAGACAATCAGAAATCCATTGGTGAGTTAGAAGCCCACTTTTCTTCCAAAAGTTTGAACTAAATCTTTACAAATCAGTCACAGTTCCACAAATGGTATAGACTCTATACTAAGTTGTATTGCCACTTTGGGGTTGTAATTTATCTGATATAATAGTACTTAGCTTGGGAGTGAGTATCATGGGACAACAGTCTCAGTTTGGGAAAAAAATCCCAAATATATTTCAAAGTAAATATTTTGGATAGTTTTAAAATTTTTTGCACCTGCCCTATTGTAGAGATATAGCTGAGGGGAAAATAAGCCTAATGAATACTTATTTGCACTGTGAGTTGAGACTACTTCAAACTTTATGGACCTTTTTTTTCTCACTTTGCCATACCTACTTATTTGCCATAACTACTTATTTGGTCCAAATATATAAGTAACTGCAAATCTTCTGACTCTGGCTTTGTCTTTCCAAACTGTGAGTACAGCTATAGACTGGTGTTCAGTCTTGATTCTTGATCCAAAACTGTTAACTTCCATGGCCTTTGAATCAGACCCTTAGAGATCTTGTTTTCAATATCTTCTTTCCAGTACTATGTATTGTATAATTAAGTGCAGCCTTAGAACTGACCCTTGTGTCCTCTGCTCATTATTCTCTTCTAATTTAATATGTTTTCATGCATGGTTACATTTTGTCTCTTGCTCTTTATCCCACTTTCTATCTAGCACCTTGTCTTATCTGCGACTCTACGTAGTTAGTAATCTCTGATGTGGAACCTGGCCAAATGCTTCTTGAAAATCCAAGTGTGTTATATCTAAAAAAAATCACTTATCTGTCACGTCAGTGTTATCTTAAAAGAATTCTAACAGGTTATTTAAGCATGACTGTCCTTGACTGAAGCTATTTTGGACACCTTTTAATGAACTATACTGTAGTAGGTATTCTCCTACTATTCTCCTACTCCTACTATTAAGATTTTTTTCCCCTCTTGTTAAACTATGTGGGCCTACACTTTCTTGGTTTATCTCTTAATATCCTTTTTTCTAATAACAGACTTATATTTGTGACTTCCTGATCCTCAGGAATCTTTTCCCTATTTAATGAACTTTTTTAAAGCATAACATTTAAAGAGTCACCACAACTTACTTTGTTCTTTCATGAAATATGTTTATATGTGAAAGAGATCCAAATCTGTGGATAGCTTTAGTTCCTGTTGACTGTGTTACTACAGAAGAATTTATAAAAATCTTATGTTAGTAACTAAACAAACATAAGCATACGGTAAACATTTACAACTTATCTAAATGAACAAGGAAGGGCTGGGAGGAGGCAGAAAGGACATCCAAGTCACAAGTTATGTCCATCTTAGATGAGCAACAGATTTAGGGATTTTCCCATGCCTGGCAATTAGTTCTAAGCAGGTATAACCCTGCATTATAAATAATTAGAAATATATATTTAATCATTGTCTCTATCTGCTTTACCTCCTTCCTGAATAAATAATCTTTGCTTATATAGCTCTTTGTCTTTTTAATGTATAAACCTCCAAATCTATATCTGTGTACATATTATGCCATTTTGGTATCCTTATATAATGTTCACTAGCATTATTTTAAGTTTGGATTACTTTAAATTTTATCTAACTTGGTTGCAGTGTATAGTTAGAATTTCCTTCCTCATTTAATATGCTTTTACCTCTAAAATGAAATTTTGACTGGGTAAAAATTGGCACAAGATTCACTTGTCCCATGCTATACTTTTAATATTTCATTTTTCTCAAGCCTTATTTCAGAGAATATTTCAGCATAGCCCCAGCAGGAGAAAGTAAAAAAGTAATAGGAATAAAAATACATTTTTTGAGGTCCATACTGGTTTTAACATTGGTCTGTCCCAACAGGAATTTTTCTATATGCCGTTTAAATGATAAATTTCATTCTGGAGCTTACAAACTTTTGCCTTCTAAAATGTTATCTCAAAAATAGTATGCAAACTTTCTTCTTATGTTTTTTCCAAAATTAACTGAGAAACACAAAATTTTTCTGTAGTTGCAAAAAAAAGAATAAAATTCAGGAAATAATTGATTCATTCCTTATGGAAATCAGAGTGGAAGAAATCAGTTGGAAAACATGTGGTATCATCAAAAAATGGTCAAATTTTACAAAGCTTATGAGGAGACTGGATGGAGCAGATCTAACTCTGTCTAGGGAAATCTGTGACCTAGCAGTTACTGAGCAGTGTCCATCAGCTCTGAACCTGAAACTGTTGCAGTAAGATGAGAAAGCAATATAGAGTATTAGGCCTGATAGTTTCACTAGATGTATTTCAGATAACAGAAGGGTTGGTAAAATCCAATCTGGCAGCCATTAAAGCCAAAGACAATAAAAAAAAAGGATTTTGGAAAGCCATGGATACATGCAATATGAAACTAGGAGGTGAAGAGCAGAAACAGTCAAGGAAAAATTATAACAACAATAAAATAGTAGTATAGAGTTTCCAAAAAAAAAAAAAGCACAGAGGACCTCTTGGATGACAGGATTCTCCAAAACTGGACTCAAAAAGGCAACAGAATCTTTATGACTCAACTGTGAGGAAACATGTATGACAATACAGCGACAGTGTTGCTAAAAAGACAAATTTCAACAGACTATTATAGTCTAAAGAGGAGGTAGCCTTGATTAGTAAGACAGAGAAGTCATTCTCTCCATGACACAGGAAAAAGGAACCAAGACACTGTGAAACCTACTTGAACACAGGATAGGTATGCCTTTGAGCTGTGCCCAACTCAAAATGGGACACTCCATAGGTCTTACCCATTACTCTTGCTCACATCCTGTCTATGAACATTGGAGAGCTTCTGTAACTCATGCACAGGAGAAAACACAATGAAATTGTCTTATTATGGTCATGTATAAGAGCTAAAAACATAGTGCGATTGGAATGCAAAAAAGGTTTTATTTGAGTTTTCAAACACAAACAGGATAGTATCCAAAACAGACAAAGCCATTCAAACTTATGTGGTTATCTCCTCAGATCAATATTTTTCATGCAGTGGAAGCCACGGTCCCTGAGGGAATCGCAATGTAGTAACTGTTAGCAACTCTTGACTATTTAACAGAAACCATTGTCTGGAAATAATCAACTGTAGAAGAGAGAGCAGAGAAGCCTGGCTGGTTAAAAGCAATCTTAAAAGTAAAAGGTTGCCTGCTATTATTAGTGAGGAAAGATAATTTGATTACCTGTTCTCTTAATAAGTGATCCTACAAAGACCATGTGAACAATTTTTGACAGAATATTTCAGTTCAGCAACTTGCTTTTTTGTATTACTTTAAAGTTATAGTAGTCATTTGATTAATTACAGACATATGTGTCTCTCTGCTGCTGAAGGCTGTATTTTGTATGCTCTGACATCAAGCTTTTAATGTATAAATAAGTAGACTTTTAATGTCATTTGCACCATCTGTAATGTCACTGTGTATCTTCTCTCCTTTTGCTTCGAGTGCAATAATTCAGTGTTTGACATTACAGAGATTCAGTTTAACGCTACAGATAGTGCAAGGTTTTAGAGATATTTTACCACTCTTCTTTTTTCTGGTCTGTACATCTGTATTGAAATAGTGAGCTGTCCCCACACAAAGAAGTGGGAAGTCGTTAATAGGATGATGCTATTTTAACATTTATGGAAATCTCCAGCAATGCTCTATGAAGAGAAGGGGAAAAATCCATTTCCTTGACATTTCTCCACATTTGCAAGGTTACGATAGTTTGTTTCATTGCCAGCTGAATTCTTGAGCTTCTCTATGGCAAATTTAGATGTTCTTAACTCTTTAATTTTTTAGTCCCAAACTATTTTTCATGAGCTAAGTAGTATGAATCATGCAACACATTAAATAGAACAGGGCAAAATAAAAAAAAAAGATAGTTCAAAGTTTGTCCCACAAAAAAAACCCATACACCTACAATATCATCCTGTTCTCTGTGTGTATATAATGCCACCATCACCACCATCATCTAGGTATTCAAGCCAATTCAGCCCTTATGTGATTTCCTTAAGTCCTTCTAAATGTTTCTGATCATATAAATTTTCATGGTAGTAAAATCTCTTTTTCAAATGCCAGTACTCTAAGCAGTTACACCATTTATTCCATAATAAATTGTTTCTTGAAAAATGCTGTTTACAAGCCGAGTTTCTTTGCTCTGGGCCGACTGCCACCTCATTTTGGCTTGCTTCATAGGACTCTGCATTTAAATATGGCTATAAATTGGTATAAATCCCCTGTAAGATTCTCCTACAGCTCTCCACCCAGAAATACAATCTGTTTGCCCTCTTCAGCTTCTGAGAAACAGCACACCACTCAAATGCTCATAGAATGTATCCTTCATTCAACAGAGATAATTAGTTTCAGTTACTTAAACTGAGCAACTATTTCCCTTCAAAGAGGATATTATATTTGCCTAATTGCATTTAAGTGCTAAAGACTGTAAAGGATAATGTTTCCTGAGAATGGGATTTTTGGGGGTCTTTGCTAGTAGAAGGCTAGCTGCCTCTTACAAGGGTCAATAGAAAGCTACAGACAGTTTGAGTAACGGATGAAAATTCACAGATCACTGAGCACAGGCACATTTTTTCCCAAATGACTCACAGCAAATCTTTCCCATACAATTCATATCCTTATCACATGCTCTAAGTAAGCATGAAAGGTAAACTGTTGACTTTCTGTTATGCTATGAAACAATTAAGAGTGAGCTGAGCTAAGTGAGAAAGATACTAGTCTGCAGGTTTCTGCAAAAGACCAACTGAGACTTCAACCCCACCAACCTTTCTGTGTGTTCCCCTGTCTTAATTAAAGAACACTTTCCACTAGTTTGTTCCCGCAAGACATTCATAGTGCAGATGCTGTGGTTTCATTCCAGTCAGAATACAGACATGCTATACAACTTTGCCTTTAATTTTTGGCTAAACAAACAGGCAAACAAACAGTAGATGAAACTAATGGAGAGCTTAATTATATCTATCCGTCAAGCCCTAAATTTGCTTCCTTTCAGAATAGCAAGCACTGTCTTTAAATCCAAAAGGACTAATGGCAAGATACCAAGTTTAAAATTCTCCCACTGTCATAGGCTGTTTTACTAATTATCCAGATTCCAAGGCAATCATACAACCGTAATCATTCACCTCACGCCTGGAAACATAAGTCTTGTTCTTTTGATGAATATTTATAAGACAGTGTAAAGCAGTCTACTTTCTTTTCCCTTCAGGCAAGACAATTTGGAGTTCATCAATATGTATTACCAAGGACTTTTATAAAAGGCACTTCAAAGGAAATTCATCAGGCATTCCTTTTGTCTTGATTTCTGTTAGACTGATACTTCCTTTTGACAAGTATCAATAAATTATCCTCTGATGGCTAGAAACTTGATGTCTTATTCAGAAACTTCCTCACACAGCAAAGTCTGGTCCTTAAGATTCCAATGAAATTTTTAGCATCTAGCTACTAATTTAAGGATAAAGGAGGACAGAGGAAGCAAATGAAGGACAAAATAATCAATGTATTTATAGAGTGGTTCTATGACACATTTTTACTTTCAGAGATGACAGGAATTTGCCAGTTAAGAATTTTCATGACCTACATTCCTTGTTACTTTTTCCATTTGACTGTTGACCATATTTGGAATTCCTTAAAAGAAAAATTGATACTCTTAGTCCCCAGTGCTCAGACTGAACAATAAGCAAATTAAAACCAGATTAATGCAGATACATAGTGTTGAATGACAGAATGTCTCTGTCCCAGTTGGCTATTACTTTTCCTCCTTTAGATGCTGGCACAGGGGCTCACATTTCTGGGACAGGAGGGTGGAATCTTAAA
>JAOXNG010000021.1:83327724-83341817 GCA_028566535.1 Scolopax minor
CAGTCACACCAGCCACACCTGGGAAGGTGCCTTCCAACTCTAAAAATTCAGTGAAATTCAGTGAAATAGGTTATTGAAAACAGAATAACCTAGAATAGCACAGGTCCCACAGTGAGGAGAGCAACATGTCATTAATGAAGGAATATTATGTATATTTGAATCTCTTGAAATAATTCTTGATTAAGTATATTCTTGATTAAGAAAAATCTGGTTTACCTAGAAGAAAAGTAAGATTGATATCACAAAAAGTTTTTTGCTACCTCTCTTAAAGCTGATTTCTGTCCATTTAATGTGTTTAAGACTTGAGCTGTAATTAATGACATTAATGCCACTAACTTGCTTTGATGAACTTAGTCCTTGTTGTTACTGTACTATGGTCTTTCTCATCTGAAGAAATAGATGAGGAAGTAGAGAACATGGAAGAGATACTTCATCTAAATTATGAAAGAACAATCTACTAGATTATTTCAAGTAAATATTTCCTTTATTCTTGTCCATCTCTCTTCTCTCTTTTTAATTTGATATTTTTATTTTCCGGTATTGCCTGGAAATTTTATTATCAGTAGTCCAGATACGGCCTGTTCTGTCAATATAATTGTTTCTGACATCATTGTGGATCTAACAACAGTAGTTGTTCCTTTCTAACAAAAACAGAGAAAAAAAAATCTGCTTTTTCTGTCAGATTCAGCATACCAAGTAGAAAATAATTGGTTCAGTTAATCTAACTCATCTATTTAAAAGAATGCACTCAGATAAAATATATGCATTTTCCTGTCTGTAGACATTGATGTTTTGTTGACATGGAAACTCTTATTTACAACAGTCTGATGACATTTTTTACAGGTGTTGCATAATGTTATTGACAAGAACAGTGTTGTTTATATAAGCAGAATCACTGTGTGTAAAATAGCCTCATATCTACATGTGCCTGCTCATGCAGTATGAGCCTACTTATTGCAGGCTACAATATTTGATCCATAGCTATCAGCATTCAGCTGGCAATTTGATTTAGAAAATATAGCCTGAAAATAGCTTCATTTCACATATATTACTTTCTGACTGCTGCTGTGATTTCTCAGCCAGAGTCCAGCTGTGGAAATGTTAAAACTATTCATCAGGTATGAATATTCATCAGAGTGGTATTCTTATTCTCCTACACGTCACTGGCATGGCAGACACAACTGCTAGGTGAGACATGTGAATGAGCCCTCCAACTCTCTTAAAAAGCAGAATCCTCCACGCACACACTCAGGCACATCAGGAAGCCCGGTGAATTATGCCTCTGCAGTTGAAAAGCAATACCTTCTGGGTTCTCTTGGTGCAGCTGTATTCAACGTGCTATTTGTCATATCAGGGGATCAGTCTGAAAGAAAACTCCAATCCCAAATAATTACAAAATCACAACTCAAGCTTCCCAAGTCCTGAGCTTAGTTTAAAATCATGAAGGTTTTTTAAAGGAATTATTTATACTTGCTGTTACAGACTCAAGTCTTTAGGGACTAAATGACAAATTAAAACATGCTGGTTTTAAATAGAGGTTGAGACTGACGAGTAATCAGAGGATCTGGAGCTTCAAAAAAGCCAATAAAACACAAAGACTTGTAAAACTGAAGCTAAAATGGTAAGACTGTTTTGCTATAAATGTTCATTGATTCAGCAGGAATGGGATTTGGGTCCAACCACAAAGAAAGGCGTATTATCTCAAAAGCCAATTCTGTAACCCTTACTAATTTCATGCCACATATCCTGTTGAGTTCAAAAGATGACATAGGGTGAAAACTGTGCATATTGAATCCTGAAAAAAAAAAAAAAAAAGAGGAGGGTGAGGCTCACTGCTTCCAGCAGTGCAGTTCCTGATGCTGCATCACGCTTGACATTTCTCAAGGCTGAGTCCTGGCACCAGACCCACAGTTGCCATAAACCAGTAAAACCGTATTGATTTTGGTAGAGCTACAGTATCTGACATCAACTAAAGATAAGGTCCATTAACTTTCTATTGTCTCTAGAGCATCTGCCCATAGCTTTGCCTTGATACATATTCATATGGTAATGGAGTTAATACAAAAATCACTGTCTGGCAATATTCAACAAGAATAAAATCCATTCTGTGGCAGAAGTGCTGCGTGCAGCTGGTATACCATTTGTGTCCTAGGTATTTTTTTCTATAAAAACTTTGTATAAGATTTCTCCTTAGGACAAGAGGAAAAAACAAACAAAGAAACAAGCAAACAAAGTAAACAGACATAAAGCATTGTCCTAGTGTTACCTCGATTGAATATAACAAAAAAATATTGCTTTAACAACAATGTACTTAATGTAATTGTCACTTACACTTTAAAATGTTCACAGTATTATCACGAGTAATTAATAGCTACTCTGGTAAACTCTACTGTTCCGCTTACAACAGAAGAGTGCTATCCATCCTGACATTATCAGTGTAAAACACCTACAAAGATAGTAGACAACAAGAAATTTTGATTTTCTGTACATTAGTCATATTTTTCTTTTTGGTGTCATTGAATCTATCACATCACAACAGATAATTTTAATTACCAGAGTACAGTGACTTCCCAATTTTTTTTCTGTCTGTTTTTCTTGCTATACCATGTACCGAGTATCTGGTAATAAAACAGTATGTTAGTGATCCTCTAGCTTGCTAGGACATGTTATGAAATTAAGACCCATGTACTCAGTTGCTCTCAGTAGGGGAAGGGTGGGAACTTGATGTATCATTTTTCTAACCTGTGAGAAATGAGCCCTGACTTCATTTGGTACAAACAGATGAACAATTTGGAGATGACTGAAACCTTATTTCTGGCTAATGTGTCCAAGAAGGTATCAAACAAGCTAAAAACTGTACATTAAAATAGTAACACTGCACAGTAAGTTAGCACAGTGAGATTTTTGAAACTACAGAAGCCCTATTTCCAAAAGAATTTTACTTACAGAGGCTCATTAATCCTACTGAAAGCCAAAGGGACTTAGGCTAGATTGATTTCAGTAGGAGTTAGTCACTTTGAAAATCTCATTAGGGTACCTGTCTACACCTTTACACTCCCAACTTAAATGCTTTTAACATTTGGCTGCTAAGCCCCTTTTTCAGAATGAAGGCTTAAGCGCTGAAACTACATACGCTTAGATTGCTAAAGATATTTATTATCTACCAATGATTTCAGTGGAAATGAGGTCTCTTTCAAAGCTGTACTACTATCAAAGTTAAAATTGGGAAGTACGGTTAGGTAACAAAAAGGATTTGTAACATCTGAAATTATAGAGCATGTTTCCCTGATGATATTTTTGCCGCTTTGCAATAAAAGAAGCATTCTGTTCAAAATTAAGCCATTCTTTCCCGTGTTTGTGCACCAGCACTGCTGCTCTAGTGCAGAAAGGACAGAAAGAAGTGCAGTAATCAGCAGAAATGCTGGGAGACTCAGAGCAGTGAGCTTTGCCATCTCGTGCAACACATATAATGGCTCAGAAGCCCATTGGAAATCCAACACGCAATGACTGTAACAGCTCGGCATCCGCACAGAGAGCCACTACATGACACACACTGCAGCTCAGAGCAGTGGGCTGTGCCATCACATACCAGAGGCTCACACACATATAGTTGTTTCTCTCAAGTTTTATTTAGGGTAGAAAAAAAGGAAAGAGGAAAGGGAGGAAAGAAAGAAGGTTCAACGTTCAAACATAATTCCAGGTCAGGGTGCACATTTTCCATATGGCCTGATCACTCAAAAGCAGCCTTAATTTATGGAGAGTTTGGGATTCTTTGGTTATGCTGTTTCTAGGAGGATTTATGTTTAATGTAGGATTTCTGCAAAATGTTTTGTGGTCTCCTCAGTTTCTTTTGGAAAATAATATCTAGATTGAATGGCACACTTTAGAAGATATTTCATTTCTTGGCTTCTAAGATCAATATTTTTCACATTGTCATGAATATTTTTTTGTAGAAGCCTTGGCAGCTATTTTTGTTCATTGTAATTGTGGCTATAGGTGAAGATGGAGTACCTTTCTCTCATTATTAAGAGCTTAGTAGCCCTGAGCTAAAGGCTGCAATTCTTCATGTCACCACTGTGGTGGCAAATAAGATTTTCCATTTAGTTTCTAGTAACCTCATTTGTCAAGGAGACTGTATTTCAAGTTTATATAGATTTAAGGCAAACAAAACTGGACAGTTAAATGCTTCTTTTGTCATAAATTGAATTAATCCATTAGCAAAGAATTAAACTAATGGAACATTAACATTGCAGATACTCTGGCGTATTTCAGACTTTGTGTAAAGAAGGTTTGTGAAGTTAATATAAAAACTAAATCATTTTTTTCATTAATGACAGTTTCAGCATGCTGCCAGCACGCTTTCATACACTGACCTGATTTTCATCCAAAATTATGGGTATATTTTTCTCCACAGAATTTTTCCTTTCTTTCTACTTTATGTTTTTAATGTGTGTGTGTGTGTGTGTGTGTGTGTGTGTGTGTGTGCACATGCACGCAACAATCAATCAGGAGTGTGGATCATATGAAATCTGGCACATATGCTTAAAAACCTTTAACAGAAGAGTTCTATTAAAAATTGAGATCTGTTCTCAAGGTTTTCTTGTGGGGTTTCTTCCTTTTTTTTTTTTTCTTCTTCATTTTCCCTATTTTTTCCCAGTGGTGGTTGAGATAGAAAAGATCATTTTAACAGGTAAGAAATGCTAACTCCTTCTGAATCTCCATATGACATGCCTTTTGCCCTCAGTGACCAACCCTCCCTTCAATGGATAGTCCATGCTAAGGGGCTCAGGCTGAAGCATCTAATCAGTGCAAGTGAAGAAATCTGACTGAGGCACTCCCCTACATACTATCTTAGCCAATACCTTTTTTTCAGCTGTTTTAGATTATTCTAACTGAAACCCATAACTGCTGGTTCTAGCTGCAGGTTTGTGATTTGATGCAATTTAAAATTCAGTGAAAGTATGAAATTGCAAATGACTTGCAAAATGAAACTAACATAGCCTGCATATCATCCACTGTATGGTGCTTTCTTCCACCATCTCTCACATCCATTTCTGTTCCTTTAGGGCTCTTGAAAAGTATTTGAAAATTTGGGGTGGGACAGCACTTTTCACATGATGATGCGAGCACATAGGGTTTCCCAGAAGCTACTGTGAGGATTAGGATTTCTGAACATCCAAAATTTTGATTAGGCATGCTAGAAAAGGACATAAGAGTATACGAATATTTTTATTTTACTATGCTCCTGTTGAGTGCAAACAGTGAAAAAAGCTCCACATTTTAATAGGGAAGATTATGGTTCTGAAAAAAAATGAGTCATGTCCCATCATGGGAAAGGCTACAATAAGAATCATTTCTTATGTCATATCAGAGCAGGGAAGTCCATGACCTTTGATGTTACTCTGAGCACTTTCTGGATGTACTTTGTAGATAAACTTTCAGCAATTCCAAATTTATTCTTCCTTTTGCTAATAAAATTACTTTCAGTCTTTCAATATGTTCATTCATTCAAATTCAAGAAGAAACTGAAACTCAATTAACCTTTTTAGATCATGCATATTTTGTTAATTTCTCATTATTGTGATGACAGAAAAAAAATGAGAATCAAACCTTAAGAGTTAATGTTTGCATTTTATTTTTTATTTTAGTTCTGCACATTTCTCAAAAAAATGTATGCTTAAGTTTCACCTGATAGACTGATTATTTTTATTCTTTCTTTTTTATTTCTTCTCAGGAACTAGAACTTTAATGACTAGACTTTTGAAAATCCACTTTGTCACTTACTGAGTGGTTACAAAATTATTAAATTTCTATAATAGAAAGGCATTCTATTTTGGTCATTATTATTAAAAATAATATTTTCTTGGCAACAGCAGTCTGAAAAATGAATCTTACACGAAGAAAGCATTTTCTTTTCAGGGTTTAATTGAATTCTGATTCAAAAAATTGATTTATTTTGATCTATTGATCTATTATGTCATTTTGGTAAGTCTGTTTGACCTGACAGGGGTAACATATCTTTTCCCATTGCATAACAAATAAAATAACAAGACCAAATGAAATTTTTCACATTCCTTTAACAATCCATTTTAAAAATGTTTTTAAAACTTGAACAAGTTCCCTAGCTATCTTCTTGTAGCAAGAGTTGCTGCTATTTTATAGTAGCAGTAAAATATCTCCTTTTTCCACTATACCATTTATAACTTTCTATCAGATTATTTACAAACTCAAGTACTTTAAAGCCAAGAATAATCTCTTAAGGGCATCAAAAATCTTACCTAAACCATTTTATTATTACGAGAATGTATGGAGAAATGTGTTCCAATCACAACAAAAAAAGTAAACATTGATTTATCAATAGATGTTTCTTATTTATGCATATTATACTTATTATTTTGATTTGGTTACTAGGGTTACATTCCTACAAAGACTTTCACAATTACCACCTGTGCTTCATGTGATATTCCACAAATGTAATTGTTTTTGCGTGTGCTGAAGAACTGTTATTACCTTTTTATCAATAGTAAATATAGACTGATTGTGCTTTAGAAGGTACCTTTTTATAGAGAAAAAGAACACGTACTCCATTTCCATAACTTCTAACCAAAAGAGGAATTAACCTGGGAATATTCATACTCCTTTTCTTTTCATGACTTAAAAATCATGAATCAAAAGGTTTGGGTTTTTTTCCTTTCCTGAGCCCTGTGAGGCCAAGATACAAAGGAGAGCAAGCAGCCAGCAGGGAGGCAGATTTCACCATCCCTGGGGCTTTGCACAGCAGAGTACTGAGACTTTGTACCTCTTAGGTTGCCTGAAAAACCTTCACTGCAGATAAGGAATGCATTGTTTTTACTACTGGACATAAATAAAAGTGTGTTTACCTGAAAATATAGATTTCAAAGAGGAAGCAAATTTACAGTAGATAAGATAACCAAATACATTCCTAAGCTTGTCTTTAGCAATAAGAATATTCTGTACCAACTTCACTATCTTGGTTAGTTTCTCCTTTTCTTTTCTTCGTATTAAAAACTTGCCTCTTCCCTTATTAAGATGCAGTTTCATTGTTGAAGAGGCTGACTCCACATCTGACAATGCTACCAACTCTTTCTTGTCTCCAGGTGTCACTCTGCTGCTACATCACTTGTGCTGGCACAAGCATTTGTACAGCTGTACAGTAAGCAAGATCACAAGTGTTGCCTATCAGTTTTTATTGGCAACCAAATAAGATATTTTCTGACAGAAATGCAAATCTTGTCTTCTGACAAACAAGGAGAGGGATCCTTATGTGATACATGATTTCTGAAGCACATTCATTGATTCAACACAAACCTTCAGCACGATCATATGCATATAAATGTTCACATTCTTAGAAAAAATTTAAGCATCGGCTAAGTATTGTCACATTGATTTCAGTTGACATATCACATACACCTGAAATTAGATGAGTGTTGAAGTTCACTTAAATTATATCTCATTTTCTAAAGTTTCCCTATGATGCAACATCAAAATGAAATATATATTTTGATTAGAGAATTTAACTGTGACTCTGAGTATTCCACTCTTTGAATCTGATCCAAAATACTAAATCACCATCAGCTACAAATCTTCTGCACATTTAGCTGTTCACAAAAGACAGAGGAAAATTATATTGTTAGAGTCGTTTTTAAAATCATTTTGTCACCATAGTACTCTGCATATTCTAATACTCTAGTTTTTGTGAGCTATATTACAGTTACAATAGCTCTGGGAGATTTCTTGATGAATTCTCAATGGTCGGTTCCATTAAGCAAAGATTGGTTTGCTTGACTGGAAATGAACCAACAATGTGTTCAATGTGTTTTATACATATTCTTCGTTGGAAATATGTTATTATTATAATGTGTCATTTGTATTTCTGCTATTTTGAAAGAGTAGATCAGTTATCTAGTCTGCATACTGAATAATTCAAAGAAGTGTTCTCTATTAAATATTTAATCTATTCAAAATTATTCAGTCCCAATATATATCAGTTAAATGCATACATTTATGGAAGCCCACTTTTATTAAACCAAATTAAATATTGAATCAAATTTAATAATTAAACTAAATTACTTAGTACATCAATTTAACACATAACTTCAATTTATGCCACCATACTCAAATAAAGAGGAATAAATATTGAATGGGTTAAAAGTAATCATACTTTGCTGCTGCTAGAAAAAGTTCTTCTAAACTCAAGGGTTAAGAGTTGTGGGCATGTGAATATGCACAGACATACACTTTTTTCTGCTGTTGACCTTCCTAAATTAGAAAAGAGAAAATGTCTGCCACTATATGGGTTAAAAAGACAGTAAAAAGAAATGTTGTGTATATACCCTTGGGTTTTAGAAACCCAGACACAAATTATATAAACTTAATTTAGTTACAAACGGCTTCTTAGGAGTGTCCTTTTTCAAGCCCCTTTTCGCTTTCTTATTTTCAGTCTGAGCTATGTGTCATTTTACATAAACCAAAACATTATTGATTATATTAATCAATTATTTCTTTGGATTTGATTACAGGCAGCAGAGAAAAGGTTACATATTTACTATCACAGACGCTAGGACTTCATGTGCACCTGAACATCATTTAGCAAAAATGGACTCAGAAGCTGTGATGCGCTGTAGGCTATTTCAGCTAGACCCAGAAAAGTATTGATTTGAGCACCCAAAAGCCTAGTGGTTTGGTGTATGACACTTCTTTAATATAAAACTAACTCTCCATCTTCTTTATGAAATACAGCTTTCTAGTCCATTTAAAGCTCTAGTTCAGCAATGAATTGACCTTTTATTATTTACCTGCAGTGACAAGTATGGGAATCTAATAGTCTCCCTCACTTCACAGATATATGTGATCAGTCAAAACCAGAGGTGGACAGGCACACAGGATTGATCCAGATCATCAGTACATAGACTTTGATAGATAAAGACAAACTGGCTTGTTATAAGTAATCATTTAGCCAACATTGTAAAATACCTTAATCTAGCTAAATATATCCTACATAAAAATGACAACAAGGAATAAACAGCAACACAGGGAAGAAAGATGGGTGAAAAAGAATTCAAATTGAACTATCTGAACAACAGGAGCATCAAAAAAATTAACATTGGTATCATACCTTTGGAGCAAATAAGGAGGAGAGAACAGAATGAAGAGAATGAAACTCTCCTGCTTGAAACAGCAACTGGTAGAACAAAGTAATATATGGAAAGCAATGCACAAATAGAAGGTTGGTTTTGGCATCACTAAGTTTACCGATCAAGCAGAATAAAATTCTCTAAAGGCAGGAAGTTCTTAAAAATATTTTCATGATCCAGATTCTTGTGAGATCTATACGCAGGGAAGTCCTATGTGTGCCATATTTTTCTGAAGCTGACATTTTGCAGGCTTTCTGCAGCAAGAAAATCGAAGAGGAAAGTACTTGAGAGAAGACCTGTAGCCAAACAATTGAGCATATTTCTTTAAAATGTGTGGTAGCACCACCTGAAGCTGGTTTAGCTTTGTAGAAAGAAGATAGTCTGCAATTTGGTAACTGTGACATTCTCTGGTGCTTTCATTCTGACCAGGGATCAGGGGATAAAACACCATAGTCTGGGAAGCGAAGAAGCAACTCCACAGCAACTTTTTAAAAAGTATATAAAGCAACTTCTTTCAACTTCTTCATTTTCTGAATGCAATGTATCAGAAGCTCAGATCTGCAGGCTTCAGCAAATATTTGCATTTAATATCTGAAGTCCATAAGTAAAACCAAATCAGCAGAATTCAGTAGTGTGCTACCCTCAGTGCATCCTCATCTCTCTCTCTTCTTAAGCTGTACAAACCAGGAGGAACAGGCAACCATCATCCTTTTTTTTTTTTTTAATAATGTAGATAAAGTTACAGTACAGTAAGGTCTACACTGATATTTCTCAGTTCGGACTTTGAAAACAAACATCAATTTTCTCTACAGATTTTATTTTGCAACAGGACAAGAAACTCCAGCATTTTTTGGACTGGAATGCTGTTTTTTCTATACTTTTGCACACTGATAATATAAGTAACTGGCTTGTTCCCCTAAGTCACAACCATTTTGAACAGTTTTCCTATGGTGTGCATGTCTCTATCTCACAAAACTCTGAGCTCTTGAGGAACAGAAGCTGAGAAAGGGCAGGATGCATGTTTCTGCATGTTACTTGCAGGTATGCAAAGAGCTTCATGTTTGTATTTTTGAATATGTCTTAAAATTAAGTACTGTGTAGAAGCAGCAGTATTTTGACAGACAAGTTCAAATGCCTGGAAGAGGCATAAGGTACAACAGTAGCCCTTAAAATGCCAGTTCCTCACTTCCTTTCTCTTTGCATTCAGCCACAGCAACACTTGTCTTTCAAACAATAAAAAATTTGATGTGCTGTTACATCATGGCAGTTTTGCTCTGAGGTAAAGTGATGGTAGGACTCTGACTCCCTTTAATCCATTTCCTGCCTTGGGAACCTCTCCTCCTGTTCTGGAGTCTAAAATGGCACAGAGAGAATATTAAGGAAGGATTTAGGCATCTCATCTTACGTAGCCTGATCTCAGAAGTTTACTCAGGAATGTAAGTATATATATATATTCAGACTTTTTTTTAAATATGTGGGCAGTCTTTTAGTGGAAGGAATGAGGGAGTGAGAAATGAAAATAGTGTAATATAATATATTTTCTATGAAAAATTGTATTTCAGCATATTATGTTTTCACAGTAATAGGAAGATAAAAATGTGGAAATATTAAAACAAACAAAAACTAACTCTCCTTCTGAACCCCTTCGTTTTCCAAAATTGTATAACTTAAGTAGTATTATGTCATCCAGCTTCTTGCTGGGGTGTAAAAATATGTATTAGTGGTATCCTGCAGATCTGTGCTGTCTGCTGAACTCACAGTACGATATCATTGTGACTGCAGGTGCTAAGCTTCATTAAAACAAGTCCTTTTTATTTCCTCTATGACATTCTCTCCTCTTTCCTCTAAAGCCAGCACTTTCTCACTTCCCTTGATGACTGTACAGCTTGGGTGTTCAAGCCAAGCAGGGAATTACAGCATTTAATTTTGAAAAAGCAATTGGGAGGATGATTATCAAAGGTTATCTGGAAAGGAAACATTATGAAATAGATTTCTGCCAACTCCTAGGCTTGTGTGCAGGTGCACAGGGATGTGAATAGCTCCCTCATGCAGACCTCAGCGCTGTTCTGAGCTGTCGACAATCCCTTCTGTCTCCAAGACTTCTTGAGTGTGTGAGATGCCTAAGAAGGGGCTGGCTGGAAGGAAGGTAACAAGAACAGCTCTGTCTTTTATCTTTGCATCTGCCACATTGCTGAGGAGAGAAGTATACTCCACATAGTTGAAGAGAGATGAGCAAAGCTACCAGTATGTTCTTTTTATCTTTTGGATGGTTGTGAATACATGACTCACATTTGACTATTTTAATGCAGACAGCAATCAGATACTAGCAAACTTTACTCTGGCTGGTATTCATTTCTTCACTTCTCCAAGTTTAAGCCAAATCCAGAAGTCAGATTTAGAGCCTGATTAAGGCACCTATGTACAGATTAAGACAACTGCTACTGCTAGTGCAAAGGGGTTTAGCTCACAATGTAGTCGGTAGAGATAAAATCAGTGCAGAATGTATAGATGAGAGACCAATTCAGCTCACCCTAAGGTGAAATAAAATACTTCCCTTGTGATGGGACTTAGTTGCCTAAACATAAGTTTCTAGTGTCACTTTAGATGCTTTGGATTCCCCTAATCTACATAGATCCGAACTTCCAACAAGGTGCCTGTGTTTCAAAGCGCATTCATTGGTCCTTGGGTCACATCCACCAGCCTGTGCAGATGTACTGAGTAAAATTGTGCATCTGAAATGCTGCTAAAAATTTGTGTTCATGTCTGGTCAGCTGAATCCCTCCCTAAGTTTCATATATAGGGGGTTATCTCTATCTCTGTAGGTTATGATAAAAATTTTGGAGACATGGCCTTATTTTAGCTGAATACCATAATGGTGTTCTGTATCATTTGAGAAGCCCTGAAACATCTAAAACATGTTAAAGTCTGGTGATGTGACAAAGACTTGTAGAAGATCTGATGGTTTTGGGCTAGGTAGATAGTCTGATGTTCACTAGACTAGTCTTCTCTAAAAAGCATTGTAAGGTGATCAACTTAAGAAATTGAAACCTGTATTTTTCCTGGAATATTTGCCTTGAGTTTATAATAGGAAGGAGGAAATGCATCTTTCAGAGTTCAAACTGCATATCATATTCATGCTGCCACGTACCTAGAGAGAGGATGCTTATTGTACTTCTGGTTTCAAAAGTTTAAAATCTGCAACATTCGAGTAAACAACTTAAATTTGATGTTCCAGACAAGCGAGAGGAATTTTTGTACTACTAAAAGCCCACAAACTGTGTTGTCACGCCTGTGACCTGCAGAGGCACCATCACCAGATTTGTCTTCACTAGACTTTTTTCGATGTATGTGGGAAAACAAATTAAATTATGACATATAATGTATAGCTTTACAAACTGCATGAAGGTTATTATTTCATTAGCAGGTGATTTGAAGGTTTATTTCATAAAACTAGTCAAATTACAGAGCAGAAAGTAATCCAGGTGTCTCTCAAAAAGAACGCTTCTAAGAAAGAATCAAAGGAAGATTGTGAGATATCCCAAGCAGCTCTTGGGAAATATCTTTAAAGACAATCTACTCTCATACTAAATTTTTTAATTGCAAAAAAAAAAAAAAACCAGCTGTTGGAGAGGGGAGTCTGCAAAGAGGGGCACAGTTAGGGGTTATGTTTCGGGGTGTCTGTGTTTGTCTTCAACCAACACAGGATAAGAAGTTCTCATGTGTAAGTGCATATGGAGATTCCTGTCCCCCTGGGAAATGTGCTGCCTTGGCTGAAGGTCAGAGAGGGCTCCTGCTGCTGTGCCATGCTGCCAGCAAGGCCAGACACATGCTCTGAGTCCCTGGGAGCTGCTCAGTGGCAATGCCACCAATAACACCTTCCTTTTGATGCTTTTGCTGGAATTAAAATGGAGGAGAAAACACCTCAGTCAGTCTGGTCAAACTTAAAGACCTTTCCAAGGTTCAGACTGGCTCACAGGTTTTCCTTGTTCTCTCCAGCTAATTATATATTGTGTTTCCCTGATTTTTGTTTTCCTGCACTCTCAGAGAAATAATCAGATGCTCTCACTGGAGACAGGTGTTACCTAACTACCCATTTAATTTTCAACAAGATTGCTTGCTGTTCTCTCTTCCTCAGCTGTGTTGTTGTGCATAGAGGGAAGGAAGAAAAGTACACCTAAACCTACAGTTCTCAGTCTGGAGGAGGACCCTGTACCCTGATGCCCTCTCAAAAAGAACAAGTAATCCTGGAAAATAAAGATACTATCATCCAACCTCTTTGCAACTCAGAGAGGTCCCCAGGTTGCTGCTGGAGTGATGAGGCCAGGTAAGGGTCAAGTTTAGTCCCACCTTTAAACTTGTATATGACATATCTTAGTCACACGTTATCAGATCGCATCTCTGACAAATGCAGGAGTAGCTATTTTTAATAAAAAAAAAAGCAGACAAAAATTGAGCTGCTGGTAACTATATTTAAAGCAGTATTGAATACTATATAATATTAAGCATTTAAAACATTTGTCCAGGTAGCTAAAGACATGGATTACATTCCCTCCCCAGCTTCAGAAGTTCAGATGCACAGCTTTTTGTCATGAAAAAATGAAATGTGCCTCACAGAGAATGATCTGAAAAGTTTTATTTTAGTTTAGTGTGAAATACTCGTTTCATCATACAGAATCTTAAATTACAAGAAGGAATAAAATGGTTCTTCATGCAGAGGGTAATGCAGAGACCTATGTGTTCTGTGGGCAACAAAGTATTTTTCATGCACATCCATTTGTAAATGTTACTTCATTAACACCTTTGTCTCCAAGATAGACATTCATCTTGTTTATCTTCAGCCATCTAAAAATTGTCTACTCTGTGTAGTCAAGGAGAGGGGCTGGCATTTCCAAAGAATGATTAATCTGCTTAACGTTTCTGTAGGTGACTGTTTCTTCC
>JAOXNG010000021.1:83394790-83404998 GCA_028566535.1 Scolopax minor
ATACATATACATATATATATATATATATATATATTCCCTAATTAATAAATACTAATGCTGAGCATCTAGGGAACAAGGAGGGAGGAAACAGTAAATAAAACCAGTTTTAGTTTCTGAAATGTTCTTTATATAAGGGAGAAAAGTTTGTTATTTCAATAAGGATGCCAACTACTTTGATCGCATATACTTTTTAATAACTAGATGTTGTAGGGTACAGGATTACATTTTAAACGCTATGGTTGTATTAGAATTAGGTAATTGCAGGGGCTGAGTGGATGGAGAAAAGAGAGTGTTCTTTTATTGAAAAAGTTCCCCACCACATCACTTGTGCATTAGCAACAGGGGCGGGCGAGCTCATTGCTTGCAAAAAGCTGGGAACTGTTACAACATTCCCACTGCCAGAATACTTTATTAGTATTCCTTGTCTTACAGCCTGGCAAGTGAAAAACTAGAGACCTGTCATCAATTAGAATGGTGATGATGAGCCAGCCTAAAATAGGCCAGTGAACAGGGTAAGTGCCCCTGTGGTTTGCCAATTACCTAAATTATTTGCAGTAGTTTTAGTGCACATCTGCAATGAATACAAATAGAAAGCACATGATGTCTGGAATGCAGCATGTTTAAGATCATCTTTGGTGTTAACAGAGGAGGGGAAACAACTGACATGTTTTACTGAAATACTTCAGAAGAGGAGCTCTCATTCACATCTTCTCTCTCCCCACCTTACACGTGTGAAATAGACTCCATTCTGCTTGGCAGCCCCCTGCTTTCTACCTAGCATGAACCTGGTGGAGGGAAGCTCGGCAGGTCTCCTGACCCTGCAGCCCATGTCACAGTGCCACTGGCCAATTTTGCCAGTCCTTGGCAACGACTCACCCAGAACGACCAGGGAAATGGGCTGGTAGGACTGACATGGATGTAGCATCAGAGGACCTCAGCTCACCAAGGCTTTTCTCTTCCAGGAAAGTTCTGTTGCAGGCAGAAGGTGACCACAATGAGAAGAAAAGGAGAGAGGTAGATAGCCCAGTAGTCCTGAATTCAAACAAATTATAAAGAATAATGAAATAAATAACAAAAGGGAAAAAAAAAGGAAAGAGAAAAAAAGACATTGATCTTTTATGCTGTGCTCCTTCAAAAGTATTTTAGAAGGTTTTGTGGTACAATTCAGTGAGAAATCTTTTACAGTGACTTAGCAAAGCTTTTACCATTGTAACAATGAACTTTTATTCTTTATAGGGAAAATAGCCAGACTGCCACTGGTTTGGTGAATATGTAGACTGATCACTCTGTTTTCTTTTATACTTTCTTTTATACTTCTCCTTTTCTTTATATCCTTCCACACATTTTTGCTTTGTATCCTTCCCTCCCACTTCTCTTTTATCTGCTTCAGAAATCGTTAGGTAATTGCAACAACTTGACATTAATAGTTTTTTATCTAGCCACATTGACTTTCTTTGTTATTTAAAAGATTGCATGAGTAACTATTGGCATCTTTTCTAGTTGTCTGTTGTTCCTAGAAGATATTTTGAAACATATATTTTATGTGGCCTGATAAACATCTGCATTTTAAGTAAAAAGCACTGAATACTACAAAGATTGGAGTACTACAAAGGGACTTATAACTATATAGACTTCTCCCTTCCTCTTGGTTTTCATATAAACCTTGAGGCTAAATCCACTACAAACAACCATTCTCGGTTAAAAAATAAAAAAATGTAGATTCTTAGAATCCTGACACTTAACATGGCTGGTTTCACCACTGTCGAAGCAGACAGACTGGGATGAAAGAAATAGCTTGTTTCCTATTTAGTTTTCCTCTGCGTACTCAGGCCATGCACAGTATGCCATCCTATACAAAGCAGATGATTTAAGGAGTTAACACAGAAGCTCAACTCACCTTCAGAAAAAATATAAAGATTAATAGTCTCTCCAGGGCAAGTGTCACAAGCAACAGGCTAGGAAGTCTTGATCACTAGTATGAAGCAAATTCTAAGACCTGAAATGGGAGCAGAGATCATTGTTTTGAAAGAATCTGTCTCAGACAGTGCTAAAATAGCAATTGATTTTATTCTGACTACCAATAGCAGTGACTGCCGCTTCTAAAATGAAGGGAAATTTTAAAGAATTAAGATCTTACAAATGTCTTACAACTTTAGACTGTACAAAACATTCAAAAGAAGTCCACCATACATTGGAAACAGTCCCCCCCAGATATCTCAAAATACTTTAATTCAGGTAAAGAGATACTATAGAAATGTGGAGTAGAATTTTGGCTACTTTATTACTTATTGCACATACTGTTGTCATACTACTAAGATTAAATGGGCCAACTCACTTCACAGAATATCCAGTATTGTTACTAAATTCCACAGTGACTGTTTTATTATGCTAATTGTAATCTAGCGTGCTGCAAAGATTAAAGAAAAATGAAATTAAAGCTACAGAATCAAAGGGTAACAACTTTATAATGCCTCTTTAATTTAGTGAAATACAATTAAAGTCATACAGAGATAGAATTGACTATGAATACCAAAAGAAAAGTAATTGACAGAGTAAATGTTACAGAGCAGGGCTGCATAAGAGCAAAAAGAAATGTCAATAGACTTCAGTGCCACTGAGCTGTCTGGGCAGGCACATTGAACAGCACAAGTCCTAAAGTCCTTGGGGACAGCCAACAGCAAAGCAAGCGATGATAAATGTTTATGAAATTACAAGTAGATAGTATTGGAAGGGTTTGATTTTATAGGCATGCAAAACACACTAGAAATGCAATGTGGACTGTAATTAAAGTAGAAGCTTGACAGTGCATAAGAAAAATGCTTCATTGATTGGAATAATTTGAGCTGAACATACTGCAATTTGTGAAACTTTCAGTGCTGGCAACAGGCATTTAAAAAGTGGTTTCTTATAGACTGCAATCTGTGGAGAACTTGCCTCAGTATTTACATTAAGTTTTCTAAAGCTGCTAGAGACACTGTAGTATAACGTTCCAATTCATACTACAGTGGGCCACTAATTCAATAGTTCTATGCTGAGCTACTTATTAAAATAACATCTTTTAATAGACCAGTTCCCCTGACACCTCCTTACTGATTACATTCTGCCTGGGAGAACTGCACCAATCATATTTATCTGCATATCATACCTTCAAACTTGTTTTGTGGACTGCTAGGATCAATAATGGTCTACAAGGCCTTTTCAGTGGAGATTGCTAGTTTGCTAGTGCCAATCCAATTCTGCTGCTAGTAATTTGAAGGTGTTACCTTCTGCAGACCTTGTGCCTATAGTGATAAATGAGTCAGTCATGGTCTATATCCCATGTGACATTCATATTTATCACAAAAAACATTAGCATAGCTGGAAATGAGTTACATTCCCGTCTACTGGCTAGAATAAGAAACTTTGTGAAAGTTTCTTATTTTAAATTTCTATTTTCTTATCCCTAGAAGTAACATATTTGGGTCCAGAAAAAAATTCCCTCTTAGGCTACCTTCACTAAACCTGTTCTGTGACGACAAAGTAGGAGTCCAGCCCTTCCTGCTGTCAATACAGAATATTTTTTAAACAATGAATTCTCAGCCAAATAACAAGTTGTGAAGTTGCTTATATCTAGCTGACTGGCATTTACATTAGTATAATCAGATTTCCAGGTTTTACATAATCAGGTTTTCAGAACACAATTACTTTAAATTACATAGCAAAAGCTGAATAAACCTGTGCTGGGGTATTCATCTTAGTTTTTTAGACATCAACAATGTAGAATTCTATGTGTGAACTAAGAATCTAAACAACCTCTATAACTGGAGGGGAAAAGTAGCTTCTAAAAGGTGTTTCATTTCATCTAAGGAAAATGCCTAAAGTAAGTTGGAGAAATCATGGCCAGAGTGTGTCTAAAAAGCTCAGAAAGCTGATATCTACATGTAATCTACATTGTCAACTTTGGATATTAAGTAAAAAGAATCCATTGTTCCTGATCAGTGGAGTGGAGGTTATAGATATGTGTTTTCTAGAAAATAAGTTCTGCTTATGAACAACAGAATTAATCAAATTTATTTACATTTCCCCCTCAGTATCAGTTTTATGACAATTTTTCTTCAAAAATTGGAGAAAGAGAGAGAGAGAGAAGCTCTTTGAAAGAATTCAGTGATTACATCCTGCTTCAAATATAGGGGACCTACATTAAAGTCCTACTGTGGAAGGATACTTGAATACATCAAGACTGCTTGACCTATTTAAATAGGCCTTGTATCATAAACTGATAGTTTTTGCACTAAGTATAGTTCCTACAAATATTTCAGTATTTAAATTCAACTTACAGAAAAGTCACAGACTCCATGGCAATATGTGAACCAGTATATTAAACACTCCCAGACTGGTATTGGCACTGAGATTCACAACAACAGAATGGCTCACCACCATACTATTAAATCTTCATATTCAATAACACATAGGGCCTGCAAACTTTGTGATGGAAGTTACATCTGTTTCAATTTAAATCCTGAACTGTGCCTGAGAATTGTTTGGGACTGTTATTCAACCTGGGTTTAAAATAATGCTAGGTACTGCACTAACAATTTAAAGTATACAATTAAGTTAGAAAATTCAGACAGTAAAGGCTAGTGATGGCCTCAACAAGTTTGGATTTTCTAGTGTTGTGTTGTAAAATGCCTAATTTGTTTTTGCTTCCATGTGTAAATAAAAAATGTTATTTTAGATAGTAAATCAAGGCAAAACCACAGTGAAACTCGAAGATAAAGCCAGTGCCGCAGATGAAGGTTTACTGCACTCTGCTGAAATACATTCAATTCCTCTGCAATTTTCAGAGGGCAGCTTATCACAGATGTTTAAAATTTATTATTTATTTTTAATATTGGGCTTCACCGGTCAGCTAAAAAAAGGTCTATATAAAATGTGAATCCACTTGTTTGGTAGGTTGACTCCAGCCACCAGCTAAGTGCCCACACAGCCAGAAAGGTAAAAGCAAGAATAAACTCTTGGTTCAAGATAAAAACAGTTAAATAAGTGAAGGAAAGAGGGGCAAAAAACCAAAACAAATAATTTAAAATTAGTCCTTTACCACCTCCCACAACCAAACCATACCCAACCAGTGCCTTGGAAAAGACTGCTCCCTCGGCTTTACTGTTGAGCATGTTATATGGCAAGCAATATCCCTCTGATTGACCTAGGTCAGTTTTCCTGACTCTATCCCCTCTCAACTTCTCGGGCATCCCCAGCCTGTTCACTGCCAGCTAGAGGGAGAAGCAGAGAAAACTTTGATGTTGCAAAAATACAGTAGCCAGATATTGGTGTGTTATTAGGACAACAAAAAATTTATAAACACGCTAAGATTGGGCATGACTGTATTCACTTCAATTTTTATATTTTCCTTTTTGGAATTATAGATAATTATATTCATTCAGTGCATTATACTCACTTAATTAGCTATGAGAAAAAAGAGAGTAATTTCATGCAAGAGGAACATTTACAGTGTACGGTCAACTTTTCTGGGAATTTATGACTGACACATTTATTTGAGGTTTTAAGAAGGTCTTGCTCTGACTAATAAGTCCTTAGAGAGTCATAATTTAAGCCTGATGGATTGATTACAGCAAATAATTCCTTGTTCCCCAAGCATTTTTTTTAAAATTCCTTGTACTCTTCCTACTCAGTTGTTTAGAAAATACACTCTCTTGTTTTCATCTTTGTACAAATGTTAAACTAAACATGCCTATATATATCTGTGTTATATTTTCACAAAAACTATTGTGTAGAGTAAGTCTCCCATATCTACAATTTCCTTTACAGTAATTTTTTACAGAAGTACAAGTGCTGATTTAACTGGCCATAAAAAGAGAACATTTATTCACAGCATCTGGCTTATACACTATGTTCAGAGAGGCAAACATTTTTGATCGAAACATGGTTGGTTCATCTAGACCATCCCCCTGCCTGTGTTACTGCAGTTCATATTGCACCATTTAATTGAAAACTAAGCAGCCAAATGAATACTATTTTGCAGCATCCAGCATTCCTCCCAAAAGAACAGTGATAAAATATAGTATAAGAACTAGAACCAGCTGACAACAGGCATTTAGCAAATCACATTTCAAAGAAGAGGAAAAGAAAAAGAATTCCATCATGTTATAAAGTACAAAACTCCTGTTTGATGCAAGTTATGATGTTCAGATCTTTTTCTTTCTTTCTTTCTTTTCATCTCTCTCCAACCTCTTCACTTCCTGTGTCCCACAACATTTATTTTCTCAGTTTTAATGCTGATTTCAGGACATTGGATTACAAGTAAGATAACTTCATTGGTACAGCTGGCAGTGTGAATATCATTACATTTGTATCTAAGTATTTTTACAAGCCCAATTTTCAATTTCATAGATTCCCAATTTTTCAATTGGTGTAATTAACATAAAAAGAATGCAAATGTATAAATACTATCTCATATATTTCTAAATATGTATTCCCTCATCTGTTGTTCACTCGGACAGGTATCAGAATCTTATCATAGCATGATAGATGTTTCATAATTGTTTAAATATTAGGAAAAAATGCAAATTAGTAAAGAAATAAAATAATTGTTTATCTAGTATAATATTCTATTTCTCTATCATAAACTATTTTTGGACAATACTGAACATTCCTCTCCCCAGCAGAGGCAGGGAAGAGGCAGAGAAGGCAGAAAAAATTTCAGGTCATGATTAGGACTTAAAAAAATTACACAGACAGTTTAATTATTTATTCATTTTCCCTTTTGATTTAAATGCTTCACATCAAAGAGTATCTGTCTACATCCTTGCATAGCATCGACCTAAGCTTTAAAGCACAATAAAGCAAGGTTGCACAATCAATTCAAATGGCAGTGGCACACTTTCCCCAGCAGTGATCACATCTCAGACAAATCAGGAACTGGCAGACTCAACTAGCAGAACTGGCAATTCTACTCCACACTGTATTTTCCTCTAAATAACACTCCAACACCCAAAATAAATATGTTGCAATAAACTCCATAATGAATCACTGAAGACCAGATGAAGGAAAGAATGATTTCTCATGAAAGGGACTTCGAATTCATAGTAAGTAAAAAGTCCATGTAAGTGCCACGTTTCAACCCCCACCTTGTGCTGAGAATCACAACTCTGGTGCAACAAATGTGCTAACACAAAAGAGCAATCTAATGTGATCTTCAATAAATCATTAACCTATAAAACTCCCACTTTTGCCAAAGACCTGAGGATCTAGTTATAGGTCTCAAAATAAGGCTTTCGTTTTGAAAGCCATTTTCATAATGAATTCATTAATTCCTTCAATTTGAATGCATACCTTCAATCATAAATATTCAAATTGCCAATCTTACAAATATCATGTCTAGTTATCATCAGATTCGTCCCAAAAAAGCGAACAGACACATTTAAAATACACCAGAAGCTTTAACATATTTCTGAACTGTTTGTAGTTCCATAGACAGAAAAACTCTCATGGAAAAAAAATAAAACTAAGCCAAAAAAACTACCAAGAAGCTACTGTTCCTTGAGTTCACATAATAATTGTTTTCTTCCTAAAGAAATATTAGGAAACATTTTAAAATCTTTTCCCCCTGAGTTCCATGATGACAGTTGTTATTTGTCATTGTGTGCTAAAGTGGTCACCTGTAAAAACAGGTAAAGTATAACTTGCAGCTTACATGCGCAGTCCTGGACCTTTGGTGAATTTGATGGATATGAATGAACATGAGTTTAACAATCTGCACATGCAGCTTGGGGAAATAAAATTCATGTTCTCAATAACTGCCCTGAAACAGCATTTAGAAAAAATATTTTCTGCTCCAAGCCATCTTCTGAAACCATAAAGAGGAATGTTGGTTCCTGCATATATTCAAATAGAACTATAAACAATGTGCATTTATAACATACTCTAAGTCTTAGCCTATATTTTAGAGGACATGAAGCTCATTGCATGCTGCAGAGTCACAATTGCAGCAAATGTTTCCACTGTAGGTCTTCAATGAGCAGGAACATTGAAGATCACCTTCAGATACCCTAACCTCAGGGATAGATTCATCAGCTTATTGTCCTCCTTTGTAACTCTTCTGTCTCATCCATCCTCTCTACTTCAGTTCACTTGCTCTTTGAGCTTTGTTGCCTCTGTTGAGCTTTGTTGAGCTTTATTATGCCACATTCTTCAAACTGTAGTATATGTTAAAAATAAGCAAGCAAGCAATCAGAAGATGCTGTCTGTTACTCTGTTCCCAACTGTTGGGTAATGGAGAGTTCTCTGCTGTATTATAACTACTGGACATAAAACTGGCTTCAGTTTCTCTTCCTGGTCTTCCCCTCTGCTGTCCTTCACGATGCTCTTTATTCTCCCTACTTCTGCTGGTCTTGCAAAACAGTAGAAGAATGCTGTTTGGATCACAAAGACAGCCAGATTCCCCCTGCACCATTCTGATATATCCTGGCTTTCATGACATGTTTCAGTCAAAGCAGTCACTGACAGCCAATAGTCTGTCTCATGAACTACCACAAGGCAGTCAGGACCTACCAACAAAAAATATCTGATGAGAAAACTGTCCATTTATCTACTGATAACACTTCCCTTTTATCTTCACAATGACTGTTTGAGCTTAGTAAAATCCATCACTCAGCTCAGTTGCCCACATAGAGGCTTTTAGTGCCATCTGAGATCTCACAAGTTATCTTGCCAGACATCCAGTTGTTTCTATACTAACTTGAGTGTCCCTTAGAGGAACTGCACAGCATCTGGCAGCTCTGATCAGTAGTCTGGCTTTCTGGTTATGCTTCATGTACTAACATGCTCAGCTGCATATTAAGCCCACAGTTAACATACTTCCTCAAAGCTCTCCTTGGAAACTCCTATTTGTACCACCCTGTATCATAAACTACTTTTAGAAAATTTTCTTCGCACAAGCAGATCCAAAGAATTTAGTTGGAGTAGGAAAGGGACCTATCTAGGGACCCTCTGTTCCCAACCAAAATCACAGCCTCATTCCTTCACCTAGTTCCCCAAAAAGCAAGTAACATGTGAGGAGGGAAGTACCTCCCCATATTAGCAGTTCCAGCTTCATTTATATTAAGTCAAAGACTAGCATTAGAACTTGTCTTAAGCCATTTGTGAAAAAAAAAAATTATTTGTGTGGACAAACCCTCTGATTTTCTCACTCATTCATTTTTTAACTCATTCATTTTAACCATTTGCTGGTCTTCCAGCAAATCTTTAGCTTCGTTGAATTTGGCCACTACATACGGAGAACTGCCTTTATCTAGATGGTTCAGAAGCATGATGCATCTATGAGCTTCTCTAATTTTAATCCTGTTGGCTCACTCCTAGTATTAAAGCACTTCCTGTTTAGTCATTTTGGATTCAAATCCACCTCTGTAGTAACCACTGAAAGCAGATTTTGGTAAATTCTGCAGTGCTTGTTTTATTTGAGGACTGTCCACCTCAAGAAGCCAGCCTCTTTATCTCTTAAGTCCCTTAAGTTAAGGGAGTTATGTTTTCTTTATCACTAATAGTGGCCAAAATTAATAATTTAAAACTTTGTCTCTTGGTAACTTTAATTATTCGTGTAAATACAAGAGAAAACAGATAGATGATGCTATGGAACAGTTTATTTATATGTTTGACTCATTTAATTTTCCTGTATCCTACCTGAAGCAAAGGCTACAGGACTGACTTCATGGGCCCTCAGAAATAAGTTCATATGTACTGTCCAACTGTTCGAGCTTCACCGTTCAAAAGTATGGTACCAAATACACAGAATTTCTTATAGCGTAGTAGAGGAAATTAAACTTCCTCTCCAGAGAAATACACTACTTCCATCTCTTACAGGAAGCTTTCTTACTGGAAGATTTTAGTTAAATGGTTAGCACTTCTAATAATCTGGGGTGAGATTTTTAAACACAGAAGCCTGAAGTTTGCCACCTAAATCCATAGTTAGGTCACTACCTGATTAAAAGTTCACTTCTTTCAGATTGTTTTAGAATCAAAGACTGTATCAGCAGGAGAGAGAGACCACAGGAGAGAGAAAGCCAGGCAGGTGTCTGAACAGGATCTTATATTTATCTATTCCTGAACTTTTATTTTTGAAGAATTTGGACCAGTATTCAAGTTGTTTCTTTGCAGGGAAAGAAGTAGGAGTAGATGGTTGTAATAAAAAAAAAAAAAAAAAAAAAAAAAAATAA
>JAOXNG010000021.1:83433069-83444652 GCA_028566535.1 Scolopax minor
CAGACTGTGGTCCACAAGCCCAGTTATTACTTTACCAGTGACACCAGGAGATGTTATTATAAGGGAGCACAAAGCATTGGCCACTTTCTATGGCCTAAATCCCTCTTATTTTCCAATATCCACAATTGTTTTACTAGCTTTATTACCCTTTTTGAACAGCTTCTAGATTGTTTGCAGACATCTTTCTTTTCACAATACTGCTTTCTGTTGTTATGTTGTTTTGCATCGTTTTTATTGATTGCCTCATTTTTATGTAGTTTCCTGTCTTGGATATTCAAGAATCATGTCAATATTTGTGTGACAGATTTATTTGACCCACTCTCTCCTATGACTACATTGAACCAAATTCCTTTGTGATGTCTACTAGACAGTAGCTCTCCCATTTATGCTTCTTGAGTCAGGTCCTGTGCCTCAAGGTACAGAATAGCACCCTTTCTTGTTGGCTCTGAATCAGGGTGTTTCAGGAAGCAGTAATTTATTGCATTTAGCAACTTAATCTTTCATCTTGTCCTGATGAGACATTGATCCAGTCAATATGCAGGTAGTTGAAATCGCTGACTATCACCACCTATGCTAACGCTGCAGCTTCTCTAATCTTATTTAACATGTCCTGATCGCTATCACCTCACGGTACAAGAGCAGCACTATATTTTTATTGTTGGAGAACAGGATTTCCATCAGCAAGCTTTTTTCATAATATTTTATGCTGTAACAGTTTATATTATCCTTTACGTACTGTGCCTGTACATCTCACTGTCATCCCTGGAGAGTTAGCACCAGTGTCACCTACAAAGCTCCACAAGGTCCCCAAGATGCTTAAATTGGTATTGTCATTTGATGCCAAGCACTCTAGTTTTCCCATCTTATTCTTAGGATTCTAGTATTGGTGTAGAAGCCCTCACAAGTTTTGCCCTTGCACTGTCACTCAATACCACATCTGCCAGTCAACTGGCGCTGTAGGAGGTCTCATTTGCTGCCCTGTTTATTATGATTGTGCTGTTTATTTCCCTCCTGGCCCTTTCAGAGACAAATTGAACATTAACTATGTCCCTCTCATTCCTGTTTTATTGAAATTAAAACAAATAAATGAACTTAACCTTGACCTGTGCATTTCTACACAGATTTCTCTACGGTGTATTTACAGTATTTGTACCTAGGTAGTGCATTGGAATGGAAATCTTTAATCATCCTGATAAAAACAATTTATTAATCAAACTAATATAGTCGTCATATTCAGAAAGAAATCTTTCAGTTTTTGTTTGTGAAGAAATCACCTTTTCAATTGGAGATTTCAGATGGAGAGTGAGGTTTATACATGATGCTTTCCAAGAAAGTATTAGTTCAAGCACTGTTTTAAAAACTCTAATAAAAACTTTTACAGAAAGTACTTTAGCTCAATGTTATTTTATGTCTTGCATTAATTTAAAAAAAAAAACCCAAATATCAAAACCAGAAATCCCACATTTTGTTCTATTTGAATAGAAAGAGAACAGCAAGAATGTCTGAGCTGAAATCTGCCATTCCTGTTAAACAAGATTTTCTGTTTATTACTCATATTGAAATCTGTGAGTCTACTCCCCCCCAACCCCCAAATATAATTCAGATTACATATATATTTTTAATTTAATCTGGATCCAGATAGGACAAATGAAAAATAAGAATAGAAAGGAGAAATTTTCAGTAACAGCTCCACAGTTCAGTAACACAGAGTATAGTTCTTCAACCAGAATTTTCCTTTTTCTTTTTAACTTTTTCCTAAGCCTTCCAGCACATTAAGTACACCAGTCTCGGAACATGTTAAAATTTTGAGTACTGATCTCTAATAAGTGACGTGATGGGAGTTGAAACTGGACTATTTCATGTTCACAGACCCGAGAGAGTTGACGTGGATGAACGTGGATTAGCTCTTGCAAGCACACAAATAGTTACAATTTACTTTGTTTTCCCTGTTTTCCATACAGAGAGACATTTTACCCTTGGGGTCTGCTATTATGTGCAGAGTGAGCAGATTAGCTTTGTTCCTGTTAGACAAGAGAGCGACTCTGTGCGGAAAAGTAAGGCAACACTGAGGTGGATGTTCAAAACAAACCCCGTTTCAAAGGCCTCTGTGTGTGTGTGTGTGTGTCAGCTAGTGTCTGTTCCATTGCAATATGAGGCAAAAGGCATTTCAAGTGCTCCCTGAATGACAATGAAGTATTGGAAAGCAATGACATTCTAATCATTGCTGCAAATGTCAGCACAAGGAGCCTGTGGGTTGTGGGCCCCCAGTGCACAAGTTAACAGCTTTACAGTAAAATCACCAGGGATCAATTAAAAGGAAACTGTTACTAACCTTCATGCATCCTATTGCTGAAATGTCTAGAGAAAAAAGGTCTAATTATAGTCCTAACCTTTCCCAATGGGCCATGAATGAGTTTCCAAATATGGCATGGAAAAAAGAAAAAAGAGCCACGGTGTGCTATTTCACCATGTTTAGGGTCTCTTATGCAAGACACTCAATAACACAGCCAGTGACCAAGTATGCTGAGCTTCACCCTGAAAATCAATACACTTTAATGATAACTATTGAGTTAAAAAGAGATTCAAAAAATAAAAATAAATCCAAGAATAGAGTGAGATAGGAATTCAGGCATGTTAATGCACAGAGACAGAAATCAAAGTCAAGCTGAAAAGTAAGAACAAGGATCAGATATAAAAACATAAATTGATCAGAACTATGGTGCGAATAAAGTTTGCAAGACCTTCTGCATATTACATTTGCTCATGTTTCATTTTGGCAACATTTAGAGCCAATGTGGAAAAAGAAGGAGGGAAGTGACTGAAGACTTTTCCAGAAAATGAAAATATTACCAGATTTTTATCTAGTGAACCGTCTGGAGAAGTGGAAAAAAAAGATTTCCCTAATTTGCTTTTAACTGTTCACAAACTCAAAAAATTTTTGCAGTCACGAAAGATCAGAGAAGAGCACGGGCCTAGGGAGGCAATATCTTGAAACTGCTTTTCATGCAGACTAAGCTTTTCTCATTCCAAGGGGAGGCAAGTGGCTGGACCTATCAGCCTTGCAAAACCAAGTGCAAATGGACTGATGCAAAGCAGACGCAGTAATGAAATGCATAGTGACAACAAAACACTCCATGCTGGTAACATAGAAGACCTACTTTAATCGTCCTTCAAATATGCCTCTTTCCCTGCCTTAGGCAACCTCTGGGGTATCCCTCTTCCATCTGAGCAGCAAGCAGAGCTAACAGAGGTTACAAGAGGGACAATTTTCTAATTCTTTGTTCAAGGAAGGTTGGGAGTTGGGAAGAGCAACTTCCATATGTAGGTTTAAGCTCCAGTCCTTCTCTATTATCATCATGAGACAATGTGCAGTTACAAGAGAGGAGAGGGGGGGAAAAAGAAGACTATATCCTCTTGGGGTCTCAAAGACTTTTACCTCAGGTGCTGGCGCACTGACTTGTTTTTGTGAATCTACGAGCTTATTCTTAAACAATATCGACAGGAAAGAGCAGATGGCCAAATTGCTTGCAAATGCTTTTATATTACAGTTTATATTCACCAAGACACTTCCACACTGACATGAGCAATGTCATTTTCTAGAAATGTTTGGAATTAGTCCCTTGGGTCACCAATTCCCAGGCATTATCAGATGATAACTCTGAAACTGTGATTACTTAAATATTTTTCAAATCCTGAAGTACTCTTAAAAGGATACAATTTGCAGCCATGGGAGCCTTGTTACAGTGTTGCTATCCATACAAATATCACTATAGTTGTGTTTTGAGTCTCCATCATATACCCTCTGGTAAAAGAGTTGGTAACTGGAAAGCAAAAAATTGCTTTAGGCTGAAGTATGTTTTATAAGATCGTCATCAAATGTGATTTTTCATTTTCCTCAAAAAGAAAAAGATGCTTATTTTTAAAAGAAGCCAGGTGTATTTAAACTAAAGCAGATGAAAAGATTAATTTATCAATTGTTTTAGAATATTTTTGACCTTGCGAAATAAAAGAATACACCATTTGACATTGCATGAGTATCAAAACAAGAGACTTAGATATTCAAAACTTGCAAACTTTCAATTGTCTCCAACTCTTTTATAAAGCTTCACTGCAGTTAATTCCACAAATTGTATAGATTCATGTTAAGCATTTTATTTGCAAATCACAAACTCTTTTCACTCATCTTCCTGCATAACTCTTAATTAAATCTAAATATTATCCTATTCATGCTTGTCTGAAAATGTATAACTTCAGTAAGTCCTGACTGTGCAAGGCAAAGAGAAACCACAAGTATATACTTATTTGTAAGATTTTGCCTTTAAAATTTTATATTAATGATAGCATTTTCCAGTATTAAGTTTCCAGTTTTGGTGCATTTAGAAGTTTGGATTATTTTTAAATAAGTACCACCAGCAAATTTTAATCTATTAGAAGGAAAAAAATATATTAGTTGGGAAAATGTTTACTTTTGTATATATATTTCATTTAAAACACAGGGAAAAAAGGTGAACCAGCTACATTTTAAAAATATTTTGTACTTAGAGGTGATCTTGCCATCTGTTCAGTAAATGTTTGAAATCCTAATGGCTTCAGTGCTCTATATTTATAAGTGCAGAGTAATAAAGTTACTGAATTGAGGCTGAAATCAAACTTTTCAAGTAAATAAAAGAAAGAGATGTATGTAATGGTGAAAAGAATCATACATTAAGTAAGTTGCCTATAACCAGTAATAGCATGAATAGTGATAGACATCAGAATATGCAATAGACTACATAGGACACCAAAAGTCAAAGTCTTTTTTGGACAAAAGAACCTTTGTCAAAATTAAAAAAATATAGATATTGTCAAGTGGACAATATCTATTAAAAAAAAAAATCAGAAAACATTAAAAAATGCTTTCAATGCATACTTATAAAGTTACAAAAAAAATAAAAGCCAGACAGAATGGCATCACTGAAAAAGGTATTTAAAAGCATTCCTTACTTTCTGATGTAAATTCTGATATATTGCCAACAGCTATATAAATAAACTAGCTGTGATGTATTAAATAACATCTAGATATTAAGCTGGAGTACCTATTCATCACATCTTCTGTAGATATGCCAGGGCTGATACATCTGAAAAGGTTCTAGATTTCAAATGTTAATAATGTTCTTCTGAGAGTTTATCAGATTAATTCCAGCTAAATGAAATTTTGTCATAATAACTCATTTTACCAAGGCCAAGGCACTGTGTAGAGATATATTTTTTCAACAACCATAAAATGCATCAGAAATCTCTTCAAGCTGATAAGTCAGACTAGATATGCTCTTCTTCAACGGACGACCAACTAGAAGATGGTGCTGTACTCTACATCTCTCTTCATCTACTCCAGGGAACTGAAGCCCTTTACACAAAGTTTTTTTGACCATGTCTTCTATGCTGGGTGTAAGAATAAGATACCTGACCTATGCTTCATATTAAGTCTTTTGGTGACAACTTCTGTACCATCTTACAGCATAAACAAAGCACACAACCTATGGGGAAGGATCTAGCTAAATATCATTAAACTAGAAGAAAATTCAGCATTACTCCCTCCTGATACAGGATGTCCTTGACAGTATTTATCTGTTCTGGAAATGAGCAGTACAGAAAATAATTCATTAAAAAGTGATAAACTGCATTATCCTTCAGCAGTTGATAAATGCCATGACTCCCAGCTGATTGTAGCATATCTATAATGGAATGTGGGGGCGTGGGCTGTGAATATCTTTGTTATTCATTCCGAGGTTTATAAAATGCCTACAGCCACAATAGTGAGGCTTTATATACAAAAATTAAAGGCATAAATTTCATACACAGCCCACAGTGGGATGTGCTATGTAAAATGACTACTGCTGCTGCTGTTATAAATTCATTGACAGTCCAAGCAGGAGTGTAATGTAAGCTGGAAAGGGACTGATCAAGTGAAAAAAGGAATCAAGTGTTTGAATTTCCTCTCAAAGGGAATTTTCCATGGTAGTATAATTTTGATTCTGAACCAGACTCAAGGGCTGGATGAGCTGAAGCCTTGGTTTAGGGTGAGAGAAGCAGATTAGGTTGATGTGGAAAGTTTACATTAACCGTATTCCACCATTGATTAATTGCTGCATCACCTGAAACACCACTCCATTCACTCAACAGTTTCTACCATCAAAGAATAGAGTAGACCCACAGGGAGGCCTAAAGACAGTGGTGGGTAAGGAAGGAAAAAGGGACAGTAACAGTGACAAGCAAGAAAATCCACAGAAAGACAGCCTTGTAAAGTGTGTGGGAGAAGTGAGGCAGGACATGATGAGAAACTGAGTGCCAGATAAAATATAGAAGAGAAACAGATGGGAAATGGGTAGTGTAAACCCACTGCGTGGTGAGCAGTCAAACTTAACTGAGTTCTCCTTCCCTCAGTGAGAATCACTGAAGGGAAGAAAAGAGGGGCAGTCGGAAACAAACATAAGGGAAGAGGAGGATGGTCTTGGAAAGACAAGAAGAAGAATCTGTAAGATTCCTCCTGGATGTAATGGAGAGAATAAGAGAAGTAGGTATCAAAAGAGAGATTTCCTCCTACCTCTGCAAGAGAAGGATATCTATTGTTTTCAGGAGAAACTCCTAGAAAATGTCAGAATCTCTACATATAAAAGGCCTAGCATCCCATAGATACCTCATGAACCAAATTCAGGGTATTTCATCTGTGTGAATTTTATTTTAATTCATTATCCTGATATTTTAAGGACTCTACAGGTAACTAGTCAGCTAATAACCTCATTTAAGAAACTGAAATCTGCTTATGGACAATGGACAAGTACAGAGACACCAAATAAATCTGGGACAGTGCTGCAAACTATTTAGTTTACCTTAGATAAAATTTGAAAGTTTTCATAGAGGTGTAATAACTCTTGCCAATTATATATTTGGGAGACTCACCTTACAGGAAGCCTTTAGAAGACCTATTCAAAGTGTCTTGGGTTCAAATTAAGCTATATGGTCTTAATGCTAAAATGTAAAAGGAGGCAAAAGAGATTGACTTAGGCATGAACTCACTGCACAAACTCATGACCTGATAGGAGTAATATGCCTAGTGTATTCCTACCTGCCTGTCACCTGACTCAAAGTGAGCAATGGGCAGTACCCTTCCAAACAAGAAAGTAATATTTAAAACTAAAGAATTCACATCCTTCATAGAAATTACTTAACAACTGTCCTAACTTAAATGTATTATAAAATGCATTGTCTGTGAAATGAAGAATCAATGAAACCACATTTCTAACCAATCTGTGTGACACATTTCTCGTGTCACTCTTTCCTTATTGCAATACCACATCCTATTTAACACCCTGATTGCACTACTTCCAGAACTTTCTCATATGAGCAGACAATATCTTCTGTTGTCTGCCATGCTCCTCAGAACTCCTTTCCTGGGCTCCTCCCACATGCACTACCTATGCTTTTGTCTTCTGTCTGAACAAGAGAGAACATTCATTACAACTAATCAGGAGCTATGTGTACCCCAAATGATCAGCTAATGTATGTATGCTAACTGGCAAGGGATTTGCTGAGATATAATGAACAATGGTTGAGTTCACCCTGTGATTCCCACAGAGAGGTATATTAAAAGAATATTTTTTTTGAAGTACTTAACACAGGATTCAGTTTCATAAAAAAAAATATCTAAATTTAGATATCCACATTTAAGTGTCTAAGGGAACAGTATATCTCTCAGCTCCAATTTTAGTCAATGGAGATCTTGTCAATCCAATCAGCTGAGCCTAGAGAAGGATTCAGCTTCACACCTGGAGGAAATCAGTCCCCTCCCTGGGCTTCATCAACTGCATTGTCTCAGAGCATGATTCTGTGGTCAGGTGTCCACCACTATTTGAGGTGCATTTGGTCACCATGTGGGTTAGGCAAATTGGACATAGGACCTATGATACTCTTCTGCAGTGGCAGGAGGAAACCATGCAGCATATATAAGTTTATATGAAATGGCACTGAACAGTTATACAGGCAAGTGAATTGAGACCAGGTCTCCACTGACTGTAAGAGGAATTTAGACACTTCTGTCTCTAGATACCTAATATTCAAATCGAATACCTCCTTTAGTGTCCTTTGAAAATTTTGGTGGGTTTGGCTGAAATTGGTGAAAGAGAACAGAATTTTATGTGGAGAACGTATGGTAAGATAAACAAGCCTAAAATTTTAGTTTCCAAGGCCTGCGAAACAATCTGCATAAAAAGCACTCAAAATTAGAAAATGTCAGAATTCTAGTTGCCTTAATCTGGCTCCCTCATGTGAACACCTAATGATATATTTTTTAATTACATAGTCACATTCTTTTTGTCCCAGAGGATCTCTGCTTCATTCAGCGCACAGAAGAGACAGTGCTCATTTAATGAGCAGCAGTTCAGTATTTTGTTTTCTCCTTATTCTTCACTGTGCAGCTCAAGGCCTTATTTATTGCACACAATTATAACACCACTCAGAAGACAAAATTATTAATTTCCTCATGGGCTTTTCTGTGTAACTCATCTCTATCATGCATTCATTTTCACAGTACCGTTTTGAAACATTTCTCCATTTGTAGCTGATGCTAAGGCTTGGAGAGATAGAAGTCCACAGTATCCATATATTTGAAGCAGCCAGTTTAAGTCAAGGAATATTATTTTTCCAGAATTTAACTTCACTTCACATTTTATAAGCTCTGCACATAGCCCCTGTTGGTGTCATTCTTGCACAGAGTGCTCATCATTCCTTCAGATCAGATGCCAGGAGTTAGCTAGGTACTTACAAAACATAATTAACGAACCATCATAAAAAAATTGGCTTATGTGCCTTGATTAGAATTATAGGCTTCTCGACAAACCTGTCTCAGCATTCCATTGATGATCTTCCACCTTTTGCTTATTCTCTGTTTCAGCTCCCTCATTGTGCTCATCCTAGTTTTCTTCCTGACTTAACACTAAAAATCAGTCTTCTATTCTGTATTTAGTCTCTTAAAGGAAACACACAGCATCGTAAGTCACTAAAGACTTATCAAGGCATTGATTTAAAGGTAAAACTCAATTTTATCATGCTCAATGCCTCGAAAAGGCTGATTGAGCCTTGTGCAGGTGGCAGAACTGGGACATAGAGCTGGGACTAAGAATTACAGGGTTACTAATGTTTTTTCTGGAATGTTAAAGGGGGTTTGTGTGTACAGCGGTGAAGGACTGTTAGTTCTTCCCCCCAATCTTTAGCACTTCACATCACCCCAGGTAAGTGCCATATGAATTTGGCAAAGCACAGAAGCTGACAATATCTGCTTTTTTGTGTCCGGGTGTCTAATTCCCTAAACAAATGTTCATTTTGTCTATGCGCATAGATGGACTTGAGTAGCCCTATCCAACCTTTCCTTTCTTCAGGTCTCCCACTTCTTTTTGTCTTTCCCCCTCACTTTCAGAAGGATAGCTCTATCGCTGTCGCCAAGGTAACCAAACACAAGCCCTGCCTCTGTTCAGTACGGTCTGCATCTATCATGTGCCTCCCATGGCATTTCCACTGAGTGATATTTAAACGATGCTAAGAAATCAAGAACCATTTGGTGTCATTCCCATGAAGCCGGTGTAAGAGGGGTATATATGTTATATATATATATATATTTTACTTTTCATTAGAGACTTTGTAAAAATTCCGAATATTACTAGATGATTCAGCTGTACTATAAAAGATTACAGATTAAAAGACATATTATAAAAGATTGCATAAATTTTTTAGAATGGTTTGATTGTCAGAGCAACTAAAATCCTCATATCTTCAGAGGCAGACCTTGCCTTTTCACATCAGGCAGACCTAGTATACTACATACTGCAAGAAGAGTGTTAATGAGGAGACCGTTAGGATATACTTAGGTTACCTAATACTTTACATTTTAAAGGGTTTTAAAGGAACTTTTGAAAGAGCTCTTTCTTTTCCAACAGTAGTCCGGTAGTTAATGTGAAGCCTCTCTGAGACTTCTGCAAAATCTCTTTCAACCTGGTGACATTGAAAAAAGCTGAAGAACTTTTCCTATTTTGGGTTTCCCAGGTCAGAGACCCTCCAGGTCTCAGGATATGTTGCTTGAGGTGAGACAGAAAAAAATGGAGCCCCTTCCTTGTGACTTCCACTCCCCAAATGTGAAAGCATCTTGGAAAGGCACTGCAGCAAAAGTCAGGCAGATATAGGTTTGGGCATATATATCCCTAACTGGCTTTAACAGCATTATGCCTTAATGGCTTTTGATAGAATCTTGCAGATTACACGAGCTGTTGAATCCTTGCATGGGTTTTGTTAGGTAAGCAAGCAGAGAAATTCTTGGCAAGCTTCACAGTCAAAAAAAGGGGATGAAGCCAACCCTTCATGAATTACCCATGTAGAAAAATGTAGTCCTGTCCATTGTACTGAGCCAACATGTTAAGGATAAAAATAAAATTGAACAATTATTTCTATACGTAAAATTTGTCCAAAATAATATTAACATAATTGACAGAACAGATATTAGGATTTCACAGTGTATAAAGCCAGGGAAAATTTTAGTCATTCTAAACATACAGCTTTGGATCAAAGAAAGGGATCTCTTTTCCACAGCTATAAATGATTCTTCATCTTTAAGCTGCACTATTCAACCTGCCATGACAAATCTCACCATGAAAACCCTTTTATTGACCTAAGAATTTCAATTCCCTGCCATGGGTTGCTCCATTGCAATAAAAAGCAAAGCAGGGCTCATCACAGCAAATAAATAACACTCAGGAAATTAGAGAGTTTTAGTCAAATGAAAACAAATCCCACCTTTTAAATCAAGAAGCTTTTGTGACCATTTATGTTTTCCATATGCGGTGATGATACTGTATGCTGAGCCAAGAACATCTTTACATCCTCAGTCTTAAAGCTTAGAGGTAGCTGTAACATATCAAGCACAGCTCCGTATTGCTACTGCAATAAAAGACTTCACCAGGCTGCCAAAAATAAAAATAGAATGAGCCTCCTCTCTCAAATGTATTCCAATATTTCAAATGGTAGCGAGAGATGACAAATATCGGGCAAAGGCAGCAATTCATTGGATCAACAGATAAACTACCTGAACTCCAGAAGAAGCCTTGAGAATGGCATTATTGCATCTCCTGCAGTCAATCATAGCATGTGTTAAAGGTGATTCTGCTCCTCCTGGGTTCAGGGAAAGTTGACCAGAAAGAAAGAAAAAAAAAATCCCTGGAAAACTGAAGACACAAAAGAGCAGCTTCTGCAAGCCTGGCTTTAGGGCTTAATCCAGGGTTAATCCAGAGCAGTGGTAGTGGACCAGAGTTTTCCGGCTAGGCTCCTCCATTGCAGTTTTACAAGCAGTAAATTCAGAAATATGAAGTAAATATGGAGGCTGCGTAGCCCGTAGCTTCCTCTCTGACTCGGGGCTGATGCAGTCCCCTGCTCCGTGGGATTTATCATGCCTTGGCCCAGCTGTCCACAGAGGCTGACAACACACAGGAGACAGGCACAGGCCAAGAGAAGAGCCCTGTTCAGGACTGTGCCAGGAAAACCTCCCCCAGAGCCCCTGGGGCC
>JAOXNG010000021.1:83451217-83462371 GCA_028566535.1 Scolopax minor
ACTGAACAGAATTAACATTTGTGCTGCTGTTGTGCTGCCTCTTTGTTTTGGGACTGAGCAACCAAATAAACCTCTAGAGAAACACCCAGAATCCTTTTCAGGAGAATCAAAATATCAAGTCACTCTAAGTTATCTCCCAGAGACTACATTTGTGCTGGAAAGATGCTCATCCACTAAAATGAAATTGTTCACTAATTTAGGAACATGTATTTGCAGACCATGTACTTTCTTTTTCCACTTCTTCTTATCAACAAACTTTTCTTTAACAATCACAGAAGAGTTGCATTTTACTTATTATTATTAATATTATTTTATTTATTATTTATGTTCATATTATTAATATTGTTTTATTTATTATTTATACCCTGCAAGGTACCCTCCCTCATATTTCAGTTCATGAATGTCAGTTTGTCTCCAGGCTCTGCTTGTGCAACCACAGGTGTGGGTGGGTGCCACCCAAATCAGTGTTATGCCAGTAACACACTACTACACTGTTGTTCACACTACTGCATAGTGCCAGTGGCAACAACCAGTAGTGGCTGTTGGGTCTCTCCAGGTTGTTTTTTCCCTCCAAGAAGCAGAGGTCATAGATTCAAACAGCAAAGGTAATTCAGAATTTAAAAAAAAAAAAATGCATAGTAGTTGCAGTAACATATTTGCAATTCTGGAAAAAAAGGCTCCATGCAAATATTTAATGTGGCATTTCTGTTTGTTGGTGATGGAATAATGCTCATATAACAGAAAATAAGTGCTGTAATGTGTCAACATGCTGACTCCAAATATTAAAGCAAGCTGATATTTATTGCAAGTTCCCACAACCAGGGTTAAATAATCTTTTGTGGCATCTGAATCACACATTTTATAACCTCCCATGCCACACCGTATTCCTGCCTGCTCATTCTATTCCCTTCTTCTACGGTATCCACAGGCAGAGGCACTGCCCACTGTTCAACTCCAGAGAATCCAGTCTCTTCATGGACAAACCAGCTACCAGCTCTTAAGGTTATATTCCCACTATAGAGGATACTAAATTAACTAGTACTTCCCATTATCCCCTGAAAACTGAATTGATCCTGTACCCTGTGCTTCTGTGGCTTGGTTCCAAAAATCTTTCTACCAATTCCCAAGAATTGCTGCTTATTTTACCCAAATGTGGGATTTGATGTGGATTTCCCGCTCTTCCTGTAACTCATACGCTAAGTCAATCCTTGCACGGATCAGTCCAAGATTAAGATGGGTTGCTTTGTTGCATGTGTCTTTATCTTGAAGTTGAACCCTGTGCAAAAACTTCTGTGCCGTGTAGAATCCATCGGGGCTTAAAATCTGATTTTGCTTGCAAGTTATTTTATTTACACACAATAGTGAGGTAACAAAACGTCAGGCATCATTCACACCTGTAGAATAAAATACTGTTTATAGCCTTATACAACCTCATACTAAAAGCCATATAATTTATGGTGCGTTTACAATGCTGTAAAGGCCATATTTGTTCTTCATATGTCATAACTCTCATTTCTTGGCTCCTGAGGCTGTGAAGGGATTTATTGTGTCATCTCAAGTGTAGTTTCCCGGGAAGAATGAACAGTTCGGGCCACTAGATTTACCATTTACATCTGTCCTGTGTGGAGTTGCTATACAAACCATAATATCACGTTAGGATCGATAGGTCACTACAACAAGCTGCTGTTTCTATATGATAAAAGTGACGCCAATGTCTTTTACTTAGAAACATAACTTTAACTTAGAATCCTAAAACTTGAAGCAGATCTTGGAGTGGTCAGGCCTAGAGCAACACAAACACACGAAATGAAGTACAGGAAAGCTTCATTCAGAAATATTAATTGAATCCTTTTTCCTGGTAGTGCAGAAATCTGATCTTTAAATATGTAACACTTACTGTCCTCTGGAGATACTTACCTGTTCATGTACCAAAGGGAGTTTAAACAACAAACTATATACCAAACAAAAGGCATCTAAGATGAGACTCAGTCTGAGACCAAAACACCTGGTACTCATTTCTGCATGACAGTACACTGGAAAGACTCAGGAATCATCTTTATTTACTAAAAGGATCCTTTGGAGACATGTTGCATTCACAACTGTATAGAGGAGACTGCCAGAAAAAGGCTGTACTTTTCCAAAGGAGTCCTCCCAAACCACATAGGATTAAAAGTGTCACGCGATGTCTCCTCTTCCTGATGTACAGACATGAATGAGTACATTATTCTCTTCAAAAAGGAGTTACAGATTTTCTCTCAGAAAGCTCATCAAACTCTAGGGGCATTTTTTTCTCTCTGGTTTAGGTATTTCCTAAACAGTTGCTTATACCATGAGGATGGCACTTTGAACCTTGCTGAAATAAGGGTTGTAACTACTTACAAAGCTTAGCCATGTGTAGTTTCTTTCAATGAGTTTTATAATTCAGTAGTCTTTATCTCAAATAGCTGCAATGTCAAAACCAGGCAGTATTAAGTGTGAGAGATTTGGGTCTTGGATATTTGGTCCCCACTTATAAGGAAGGCACAAATCAAATGCAAGCAAACTTCACTCTTGACATGTCTGCAGAGTGCTACATGACGAGACCAGAGCATTAGGACTTCTGAAATTTTCATTTTAATGATACATAAAATGTTCTAGTTTTCACTCTACAAGGCAACTGGGAGAAGAGTTTACAGGTGGTGACGAGCTTATAAATGCATAGTGCATTAGAAATATCACAATTAATTCAATAAATGTTTTTTATGAAGTGCTTTCTGAAGCAACTGCTAAATTAAATGGGCCCCAGAAGTGCAGTAGAGTTAGCAATGTCATTTATAACTGAAAGGAGGAATATAAATCTTGTAGCAGTTTACAGATGTTTTTATTTAATGTCTCTAATCCAAAAGATCTGACAAGATGAGGCCACCCCAGTGTTCTTCGATGGCAAAGCCCCTAGGGCTTCTACACTTCGCAACAAGTAGGAAATCCTTATTAATCCCTTTAGCATTTGTTGTAATGACATTAATCGTGATGAACTCCTCCAGTATTAATTCGGATGTCATATATAATTCCAAAAGAATCCCACTGAAATTTGAAGAGAACCAACCTCGTCTAATTGGAGTAGGAATCATAAAATGACTCAGTATTTCATTTTTACTGAAAAAAACTAATCACAGCTCCTTTATAATGCTTAGCCAAGTTAAGTGAATCTGTTAGCCCTTGGAATACTATTGATTATATTCAGTTTATTTGTGGCAGTCATATTTATTGTGGGCCATATTTTGCCATGCAATTCATCATCTGTTAATGGATTTAAAGAAATAAAGTGTCTGAGCAGTTAATCACTGGCTTGAACTTACTGTTTTATATACCAGACTTTATGTTATTATGCATTATTCTTATTGCATGTGCAATACGTCTAATGTGCTCTCAAAAACAATTCCATAAACCCTGCTTACACTAATCCATCTCTGCACAGGGGTAATTCAAGTCTGGTTTTGAGAAGAACTCTGCAAAATATTAGGGCTAACTCCCACCTTCTGTTGTGTTTTTTGGTGTTTTCGGGGGTTTTTTGGCAAAACATGCTAAAGAAACTTTTCCACGTATCCCCTCTACATAATCATTATATACTTCTAGTGTACGCATAGCAAAGAGCTCAAAAGTCCAGTTAAATTAAATACATAACAGAATCAAACCATAATATGGTAAAATACCGTCTTTTACCAACATATGGTAAAATACCATAGTGAGTAAACATGCTCTACGTGCTCCCAGCAGAGCACCACCTATTAGTAAGAGATTCAGTCTATACCTTATTTGGTGGGCATTTGAGCTCTCTCTCATGCCTTTGCCTCTGTCCCATCCTCTTTCCTTATGTAACCTCCACATTTTATCTTTCTATGCTCCTTCTGTCTATCAAACTCCAAACTTCCTGGTAGGGAAAGCTCCAGATCAAACACTTAATTCAACATAATCTTTTATCAACTTGGCATGTAAGAAATTACTCTGGATGATAGTGCTTCAAATCCCATGTGTAAAATATAACCTTTCAAGGATTTGGATGTTTTAAGAAAAATTGCAGAGGTTACGATGCTTTTGGTCTGTCTTATTTATTAGGACAGATTCTTCTGATGCCTCCTGTCAGTAGTTGGGCTGTCTGGTACTCAGGAGTAGGTAGAAATGAGGGCTGCTAATTCTGTATCATCACTGATATCTAAGCACTCACCTCAGTTCTCAGGTGCCCACTACTCAGTCCTTATAGCCTGATTTACAAAACTGTTGAGCTCCCACAGTTCCTTCTGACTTCTCATTGTTAATGGCAGTGGTAGCAATGCAATATGAATCACTTCACAATCATTAGATGAAAAGCTCTTTGGAGCCTAGTTCTCATTTGCACTAAGAGCCTTTACATTGCTGTGGAAGTATGAGGGAGATTTAATGTGGGTGTAAATGACATCATTTTTACTTACCTGCAAATCTCTTTTGTTATCAGTGTCTTGGATAAATGAAAAAAGATTTATACATTTAGAGTAAGACCTCTTTTTATTAGTACACAAGTGCCTTTGTGCTATTGTTTTATTCATATTGAATAACCTTTCTCATTTCATTTCTTGCTCATGTAAAAAAAATGTGATGCTCATGGGCCATAGGTACAATGATACCTTCAGCAGAAGGGTGACAAAATTCCTCCAGATGATTCTTTCTTCTTCCCTCTCTAACCATGAAACATATTGAGTAGGAGTAATTTCCACTCAGTTTATATAACTGAAAAGCTAGGTCCTGGATTAGCCTTTTTTCCTCACCAGTCCACAGAAAGGACAGGGGTAATTCCAGAAAGACATTCACCTGACTGTGTTAAAATTATTGGGATAAATTGCTTCCTAGAAATTTCCATCCCAGGCAACTAGATAAAACTGCTGTTTACATTTAACGGTAAAGGGTTTTGATCTGCAACTCACACAATATGGACAAAAAGGTATTTTTCGAGGCAGACACTGTCAAAATTCTTTTCTATATGATTTAATGAACCAGCTTCAGAAAAGTTTGGCATTTTTTCTTAAAAAAACTTTGAGAAATACTGTTCTTTGCTTTATAAGCAAACTAAATCATTTTCCTAACCAACCAAGGTTCTGTGTCAAAGTTATTGACAGCAAAGACAGGCATCTGTGAGTGAAATTAGTTGTAACCTTTACCAAGAAAAGCTTCAGTTTGAACACTGTGAGCCTGCAAGTTTACAAATCCTTTGATTAGAAGGAAAGAAATGAGAATAAAAAAATTACCTACCCCCTTGTTCCATGAAATAGAAGAGATGGAAAAGATTAAAACTGACAAGTGTAAAATCTTTAAATACCACAAAGAATTCTACCAGAGAATTTTCTTACATAGATTATAGAATGACAGATATAAATGGAAATTGAAGAACAACAGATCAGAACAAACCATTTTTTCATGCAGGAAATGTATGAAGGAAGATTGCTGCTGCAAGCAGACTGACTTCACTGAAGAAACAGATTCCATTCTAAGGCAGGAACAGTGATATGTTTGTATAATTTCGGTATGCTACATACACAGAGAGCAAGCCAAGCTTCTAAATGAAAAAGATAGTCTCTCAGAAAGTTTAGTATCTCGCAAACAAATCCAGGAATTTCATCATCTTCCAGGAGTCTAGAGCATTTTTTTAAAGTAACATTGCTTGCAAGTTCTTATACTTTATAGAAACCTTGCAGATTCTTTTTCTGAATCTAAGCTATCAGAGAGTTATTTTCCACTCTGTTGCTTACAGGCAGTTCAACAGGCAAAAAGAGAAGAAAAAAAATTATAAATACAGCAAAAATAACTTTTCTAAAACAGCAGCTGCTCATGACTGCTTTGCCAGTGTTATTCATTATAAATATGACTGCACACTATTTTGTTATTTCATATTTAACAGCTTCATAAAAGCAATATAGGAACTCAGAAACATAATGCATTGGAGTTGGATGAATTCCTATAAAGTCAGAATTCCCTGTAATAAAAGTTTCTCAGATTCTACTAGGACTAGGAGAAAATCTGCTTTATAATCATATCTATCATTTCCTGTGAAGCAAGATCTAAGAGTGTGCATTGCATTTCTCACTGAGTCAGTGTGTTATTTGGTTCTCTACTCATAGGCAATATTCTAACTCAAGATAATTTCAAAGTAGCGGACCATGTCCTACAGATACCATTTTGCAGTCCTGCAGTACCTTAAGCCTGTCACCTTACCAATTTCTTTCTTTTAAAATAAAGCAATATAAAGGAACAGAATGAGCAATCAGTAACTTTAACGTTTATGTAATATACAAGATGGATAAAACAGTGTCTTGGAAAGTATACGTATTTTCTCTTTGCTCTAGTAGATATACACCTTCCTAAGGGGAAAATATTTTTTGAAATGCAGTTCTGTACATTTTGTTGTGTACAATGCACACCTAAAATAGAAGTGCTTAATAGTATACGATAAATTTCACAACACAATTTATTTTGTATATGAAATGCCATGTGCAATTATCCAAAGACTGTGATTCTAAAATTAATTTTTTATCATGATCGTAGAAAAATCGGGTGAAGAGTAAAGGGAGCAGAAGGGAACATTCCCTTTGTCGATTTTAGACAATTAGAAGCATAGGAAATGAGGTACCTGCCTTCTGTAAACAGCCAGCAGGGAGTGAACAAAAAAGAAAATTAGTAATTTTCTTTAAGAATCTCTAGACCTTTTTGATCGAGATAGACAGCATAATCGCTGAGTGAGCTTTAATTTGTACTCTCCTAGCACCCCAAGTGCTTGATTCACGTTGTCATATAGAATTACTTGGTATTCTAGCTGAAACACAATTTCTTGCTTGGATTTTTTTCCACACAACCAGCCACTGAGAAATTATTGTCAGAGTTTTAAAATGATTTCTTAATGATTGCTTATTAGGAAAATGAAATTTCTTTCTTGGTCTCTTTCTCCCCTCTCTCTCTCTCTTGGGAAAGGATGAATTCTCACACCCATAACATCAGCTATACAAGCCATAACATGGTGAGCATATATTGTATCGATGATTTTCTCCATCTCAGGACTAGTAGTGGCATCATTTAGTAGGGAATAATTGAGTTTATTTCAGGAGTGGAGTGGGGTAGAGTAAGAGCTTTCTAAGCAAAACAGGCGCTTGAGGATACAAGAGTATGTGGAAGATCTGACTGCATGAATGAACAATGGAGGAGAATCTTAAATAAAACAAAGAGGGAAGAAATTTAAAAGAGAGAATGGAAATAAAGAATCAAGCCAGAAAATGAAGGCTACGAAGACTGTTAAAGAAATAATGGGAAATAATTTGGAATAAGATACCGAGGGTTTTTTTTTTTTCCCTGCTCATATTACTTTCTTTTATTAGTATCAAGAGAAACAAAATACTCTGTTTAGTGATAATTTCTAAGGTTCTCCCTTCATTGGGGATGAGCTAGAGTCAAGATACTACATTAAAATAAAAGCCCTGGTTGCAAAAACATTCAGTGTAATTCATAATTTATCTGACCTACCCACACAAATCAGTATATCAGATACTGTAATTTCATAACCCAGTGGGATTTTCAAATTTGCTTTAGGCTTTGGAAATCTCATCAAGTTTTCATTATATCTTTAAGTACTTAAGTATTACACAAAAAAGAATTACTACTTTTCTCTTTGCCAGCTGCATGTTTCCAAATTTCTTGTTCTGTTAGTGTAACTGTTGCTCAGTCAATTCTCCTTTTCAAACTAAATTGAGACCGCCAATGTTTCTCACAGACAACAGGTTACTCTACAGCCTCTTGAGAGTAACCTATTCCATTTACCAGTGATTGACACAATGACTTAACAAAATTAAATAAATAAAAGTTCCATCATGATATTCCAGAGAATTGTCTTAATTTTAAATACTTCAGACCATAACTTTAGCCAACAGAATTTGGCTGGGGACTCCATTGGAGATGCAGCAATTTCTGCTGCATCAGGACCCCAGGTAGATGTCTTCTAGATTTTAAACCATGAGGGTTTTATTATAACAAAACCTAGCTTTGGCTTGTCTGTAAAGCTCAGTGAATTACAAAAAACAATCAGTTTCAGGAGTTATTAAAGCATATGTGTAAAGTCATTTATATTAAACTAATATATCAAATATATCTATATTCAAATATAAAGCCATGCCAGACAAACACAGAGAAATAGGCAAACACACACACACATATATAAAAGTTTCAAAAATCTCTTCTGGAAATTTTTCATATACATACACTATATATACACATATACTAGTTTATCTTTGGATTAATTATTCTTTAGAAACCTGATCTATTGCATAAAATTGCTCTGATTCCTGATGACATAGACTGTTAAATGGCTTATAGATGAGGGAAAGAGACATATGTCAAAAATAAATGCTTTTGATCCATTTTTTTCACTCCTATGTTGCCAGACGCACACTAGGTGAAGTGTGTCTTAAATAGTTTGCCTTAAGCACTGATATGTGAGCTAGCATGAAAGATTACTGTCCGAAAGGCAAATTCATTTATTACTAGCCCTGGTAGTATTTGTCACTTTATTCACCTGGGTAGAAAACATGTCACCCAGACTTTCATGGGGAATTAAACCATTTTGCAACCTGACAATAACAAGAATATTTTTAGCAACTCTGACAGCTATCAGGTATTTCTGTCTCTACACATCCTTAGCCACAATTCCCTTAACAGGTATTTTGGAAACAATCTCTTGGTAATACCTCTATCAGACCTTCTTGCTGCTTGATGGATAAACAGTTCTACACAGTGAGAGTTACACACCTCTGCACCGTCCCTGTTATGCTACAATAGCATTATAGTAAATTGTTACTGCAAATTGTTATAATAACTTGCCATAAAGAAGAGTACTCTACAATAATCTACTCGTACAGTCAGAAACTTGTGTGTGGTTCATCCACATCTGAAAGAAAATGTTGCAACCTCTTGGTGAAATGTAAGTGATGGGAAAGGTCTCTCTGTCGTCATCATGACAGAGGACCTACAGATTCAATAACCGCCTAATTTCAGATTCAAGTACTAGAAGTGAAGGAAAGATCTGCAAGTGATATTTTCTTCTGTATTTCTATTTCTCAGATTACTACTTTGATTTTCTCAGGGTTAACAGTCCAAACAAACGAACTTTCAATGTTTCTGATCTAAAAAAAACAACCAAACAAAACACAAATGAATAAACAAAAACCCCAAACAAATAAAGCCCTCCAAAAACCTAAGCAACCTCTTTTAATAATTTGAAATCTGGAACAAGAAAAGCCAGAAACATTATTTAAGTTAAAACCAAAAAATATTTTATTTCATATTTTTTTCCTAAATATGGAAAAATACCTAAAAATTAATTTACATGTAAACATTGTTACAGATGAAACTTTCATCAAGGCAATTTCTCAGCATTTTTTTCTTAAATATCTGATGAGATATTTCCATAATTCATCCCTTACTGTAAGCATTGATTGTACTGGCTGCTCTAAAGGCCATCACCTTTGGGCAATATGAGCTGAAGTCTACTATTTACATCTGCTATCCACAAGCTGGAGCATCCTTATGTTTTGAATGGGACTCTAAACAGTGATACCCCTAGTTCACCTTGTGCTTTGGGACATGCATGCCACAGACACAGCATGCACAGCAGCTTCCACTTCCACCTATCCCTATGGCAATGTAACCTGACAAGTGATGAGCAGGCAGGTGAGCCCAAAATACATCTTAGAATAGTTTCTGCATGTCCCAAATTAGGGCTAAAAAGAGTGGAGTTGAAGGTGCCTACAAAGAAAACGTGTAGGTCTTCAAAGAACTGAGGGTTCCCAGAATTCCATTTGATAGCGAAGCAGCTTGAAACAGCCCCAAGTAAATGTGTAAGCATTAATAAAGACCCAAAATAAAAGAGGCAGTAAGGCATTTGCCAATCATAGACTGCAGACAGAGCAGCCATTGGAGAGAGGAAGGGGGCAAAGATCACAGGAACCTCCCAGCAGGGACTTACTGAGTAAATGTCCCAGTGTCCTCAAGAGAAAAAAAGAACTGAGCTAGTGTTAAAGGTCTCTGATTTTAGTAATATCCTAAGGCTAGAAGTGTCAATGTCAGCTAATGATCCAGAACCATTGACATGGATATGTGAGCGTTACCTTTCACAGAGGATCAGAGCAATTAGTGCAGTACCCACATCAAATTCAGCATGGTGGAAAATCAAAGATGCCTCTGGACTTCAGGCAATTTTAAAACTGCATTAAAGATCTCTTCTCGGCGACCTTCTATCAGAAGGGATACTACAGCCTTTGAGGTCTTTGAGACCCTGGGTGTCAATCGATGCACATAGATTTGCATAACCTACAAAGCTAACCCTTTGGGGAAAAAATAAAAAAAAAGACAGTACTTCTGTCGTGGCTCTGTAGCACTTTGCTTAAACTGATATATTAAATACCACAAAAATAATACAAAAGAGTAGGGACACACAAGGTCTTGTTTGTCTTCCCAGGACTGGAAAGTTTGTTGCTCTTAGAAGCATGTGGGAAGGTCAGTCTGTGAGGGGGTTGCTGTCTGTTCCCTTGAGTTAGCTGGCCTTGATGAAGTAGGACAGATTTCAGGGCAATATCTAGTATTTGCCCTTAATGCATCTAATATTTACCTCTCCTTTGTGGGAGGTTTTTGCAGCCCACAGTAAGTTCCAGGATGCTGCCAACATCATGCTGTTGGTAAAACGAGCAAGTTACACCGGTATGATCTCTACCTGCCCCTTTGTCTGAGCTGCAGGCCTAGCGCTGGGCTCTTAAACTCAAAACCTGGCCTCAGTAATGCCAATAGACTTTTTTCCTTCAGACTTCAGTTTTCACTTAGACTGACATTGAACCATCAGCATCCAAATCCCGCTACCTTCAAGGAGACTTAAGTTCCTACAGGTGGTTTTTTGCTTTTGATGTCTATAAATTCATTGTCCTAACCCCAGCCAGTCATTTCAGTCAATAAGGCCGGAGAGCAGCTTGTCCTATCTGTCTCCTGGAGTGAGAGTAATTGCCCCCTGCATATGTCAGTTCATTGGCCAAAAAAGGGATGCTAGGGTTATCAGTTTAGGCTTACGCAACAAAATAGTCAATTTAAATAAAGCTGGGTAAAATTAATTCTGAC
>JAOXNG010000021.1:83492300-83502417 GCA_028566535.1 Scolopax minor
GGGGTCCCCAAAGGTAAAGCAGCAGTGGTTCTGAATAAGTCGCCATGTTTAATCTCTGGTCAATGATGGAGAGATCAGGAAGGTGTCCCTGCCCATGGAAGGGGGTTGGAACTTGATGATCTTTAAGGTCCCTTCCAACTCTAACCATTCTATGATTCTAAGTCACATGCAGTTAACCATTGCAGAATAGCTCACTTCCATGTTTGAGTTGCATTATTGTCCATTATTCTGAATATACAATTTTAAAAACAGAAGTTTGAAAAATGTTGATTTTTGGTTTCCTCCCTAGCCATTTTGGGGCTAAATGTTCTGATATGAGCTCAGTGGATGTATCTAAAAAAATGGCATTCTTCTGCATGTGTAAATCCAGTAACAGAGTGCACATACTTGCGTGCCAAATCACCCAAATCACATGCACTAGTGTGGTGCCCAGTAGTCATGGCCACTTCTCTGCAAGAATGACAAACTCCTTGAAAGATGTGTCCTTATACTGCCCAAAATAGTCTTGCTCTACTTCTGTCCTCTCATAGGTTTGTCAAAAGGAGCAAATAAACCAGGTAAAGGCGATTCCTGGTAGATTGGTATATATCTGGATAGCTAAAGGGAGACAGAAGGAAAAGAGCTTCAGAAGCAAAGTTTGCCAAAAAGAAAGCTTCTAAGTTTTCAGCTGGAATTTGCCTCTGAACATCTCCTAAAAATGAAGGTCTGTAATGATTCTGAAATAAAATTTCCAAAGTTGTACATCATTTTGTTTATGAGTAGCCTGAGGGAGAGAATTCAAGAATCCTTTTCTGGGTTTCTCAGATTACCTGAATTGCATCATACGTAATAAGAAAATTATTTTGTATTAAATATAAAAGGTGGTTTTCAACAGTTAGGACTTGCTATAACTTTATTATGCTATGACTTTTAAATTTTATTGCATGCATATGATTAAGAATTTTGATGCTGTTGTGATATGGATTATAGTGCCATAGCATGCTCCATGTGAAGCTTGCCTAGAACCAACCAAGATTGTATGTTGATGCAAAAGAAGCACATAGAGAAATCCATTCTCAGCCTTACTTGACATCTGCCCTCCATTTTGTTTTTATCTCTCTTTGTTACGGGTAGTGTTATCGATGCACCGTCCCTCGTGCAGGAGGTCAGTTTTGGCTGAATTCCATGTCAGCCTTCTGGATAAGCTTCAAGAGGACTCTGAATGACACTTGGTCCATTCATTGGTCCACTGCACGGAGAGAGATTTTACTTCTTGACCATCAGCAAGTGCTCACTTGTAGGCAGTGCCCATGTGTTATTGACCTTCTGAGGTCAATCAGAACTAAGTTTAATTAGAGTTAGGCATAATGGCGTGTCCCAGTAACAGTTGCATAGAATATATGTTTAATGATTTTATTTTACTGTGGGAATTCATCCCACCTCTTTGAACCAACTACTGGGATGTGCATGTCCTTGCTCTGGAAGGTCTGAACTTGCAAACCTTGAAAAGTCTAAAGAGCTTCTGGAGCTTTCAAACTTTTCTCAGCTCCTACAGTATTACTATACGCAGAGAGACAGGTGGGTGCATGTGCTGGCAAACAGGGAAGATGGCAGTAAAACAAAAAAAAAGGACAAACTCACCTCCTTGAAAAGGTGAAAAGTGAATATAAACAATATTTACAAATCCTATGCTCTAATCCTATCATATATCACTGGTTCTTGCTTCTGAATGGAGGTTTTCCTTCTGTACATTTGTGTATCATTTGTGATAGTATACTGTTCACGTTCATCAACTGATAAAGCTTTCCAGATTTCAAAAAAAAACTCTCTTAAAACCTTACTGCAGAGGAAGCTGACTGTCTAGAGAGGATTTGGGATCTTATTTTAGTTATCCAAAGGTCAGCAGGCAAAGGAGAGAAATTTGTGCAGCTTTGAAGTAACTTTTTGCAGATGCCCTTTTGTCCTTAGGGATACACGTGCATCTTAGGTGCAGAAATACTCCAGCTGACTTAATATGAGCCAACTGGAAGCAGGGCAGTGCACAGTAGAGTGAGACCACATCTGGCTCTATAGGTCGTATTTTACCATAGCTATGTCTGCTGAGCCTGAGCTGACAATCCTTGAGATCTCATGAGAGAAGAGTCTCTGGCTGTGGCTCATGTATATCCCAGCTGAAGTACGTGGAGGAGTGCTCACGCAGTAAATTAGATTTAGCGGAATTTACTAAGGAAGCCATGGGTCCAGCTTATTGACAGTAGGCACAGTTAGGTCCAGAAACAGCTGGTATGGTCCAACACACCAGCTCTGTAGTGACAATACTGTATCCACAAGGTACTGGAGGAGGTATGTTGCTCTCAGGGGGCTCTAGATCTAGAATCATAGAATCATTTCTGTTGGAAAAGACCCTTGGCATCATCGAGTCTAACCATCTACCCTACTCTACAAAATTCTCCCTTACACCATGTCCCCCAACACCACATCTAAATGACTCTTAAACGCGTCCAGGAATGGTGGCTCAACCACCTCCCTGGGCAGCCTATTCCAATGCCTGACCACTCTTTCTGTGAAAAATTCTTTCCTAATGTTTAGTCTAAACCTACCCTCTTGGAGCTTGAAGCCATTCCCTCTCGTTCTGTCACTAATTACCAGCACCAACCTCTCTACAATGTCCTTTCAAGTACTTGTAGAGAGTGATGAGGTCACCCTTCAGTTTCCTCTTCCTCAAACTAAATAGTCCCAGCTCTCTCAATTGTTGAACATTTTGACTTACAAGACTGTTTATTTTTCAGTCTCCCCTTTCATCTAGTCCTGAATGGTCTGACAATCTCCTTTACATAGGGATTTCAGAGGGGTTGTCACTTCATGTAAAATTAAACTTAAATACTCCCAAACATTCTTCAACATATGCTAATGATACTTGATTTATTATTAATGCAGACTCCAGTGGGAGAAGTGGAATCAGTGCATTAACCCTATTCTATTGATAAGGATGGACCAGGGGCAGACAATCTCACCTCAGTCGTGTGGCCCTTTAAGCTTCCCAGGGTTCTAGATCACAGGAAAAGTCAAGTCTAAGCACAGATATATGTAAGGAGATAGGTAATGGTCCTGGTATCTAATTAGCGTTTTTCATAAGCTTGCATCCCAGGTTTGTCTGTCTCTACTGAACTTTACAAGTGTTGAAGTGTAAGAATATCTCTGTTTCTCAAGGAAACCTAGACAAATACTGAGCAAGTTCTCTTCCTTGGTTGCAGAGATACCCCAGCTGGCCCCAGCCCCAAAGATACAGCTTGGAGAACTGTCAGCCTCCCCGGGTTTACAGCACAGAGAGCTGGGGATGCCTGAGATGAGAAGCAGGCTGGCCAAATCAGCCTACATAGTCCTGTGGAAGCTGTAGCTGGATGTTTTATCTTCCAAAAGAGGACCAAGTCCACACAGACAGAGAAGCTTCTGCAAGTACTGTGCTATCCAAGTAACTCACTGTAAAGTTCTAGCACAAAACTGGCAGTAGTTGTGTCCAGGGAACCCCGTCACACTTCCAGGGTTGAGTTCTTAAGGCATATTTCACCAGAAAGAAGAGAGAGACATTTTTAATTAGTAATTGGAAGGGAGGGGAGAAAGCATTCTGAAAATTCCCTGCCATTTGCCTCTTACATGTACAAAAAGGCCAGAGGCTGAAATTTGTTAGAACTAAACCAAAATTGAAACATATTTATGGAAATAGTCTGACTTTAAAATAAATAAATGCCCTTCATAAAACTGGACAGGAAAGCCATGAAACACCTCACAACCCTTCTCCCTCTGCTGCTCCCTTTGCTGAGGCAAAATGCTCCCTCACACAGTTACCCTTTAGCTCTGGTCTTATAGTTTGACCAGATCTTGGTAGATCAGTAGGAGTAAGCTTCTCCTCACAGGGAGATTATGTATGCCTTTATCTGCGGCTGAACATTTTTTGAGTATTTCTAGGCTTATTTAGCTCTTCAGTTGGTCACAAAGTACCGCATCAAAAAATATGACAAACATTTGAAAGCAAACTTTCATAACAGACTATCTGCTCTAAGCTTCAATTTTAGTGAGAGATCTGGGGCTCCATAACTGTATACACATAAGGAAAAACTTTTGACCTTTGTCCTTCCTCAAAACTATATTAAAAGGCAAAAAGCTTTTAATTTTTTCCCATGAGGAAGATTTCCTTCTCTTTGAAGATACTCCATCAAGATAAAATTTTCTTACATCAATGGTTCAATATACTTTTACATAAATACACTTCATTTTGTTTCCATGTCAATCTAAAGGTAGTAAGGATGGAACACTCAGAAGCTGATTTTAATAAATTAATAATAATGATTCTATCCTGTTTAAGCTTCTACATGTGCTACTTGGTATAGAATAACCTCAGGCTAAGAGAGTCTTCAATGAAACCCTTCAAAAGGGAACATGGGTTTGAATTTAACAATGAGAAACTTTGTATTTACATCATGGCAGATAAAAGAGATGTTATCTGTTACATGAAAGCTTTAAAAAAACATTAAGCCTAAAGTCAACAAAGAGAAGTACAAGTAAGTGTTCAGCAACTAGGTTGGCATTTGCACCAAGATGACAGGAATGAAAGAAACATCAGGACTGTAATGTTGACTATTCCATCTGCATTTGAAAATGGGCTTGGACCTGAGAACACAGGGTTCCTGTCCTGGGGAATTTTTCCTGTCAGAAACCTAAGGGTAGAGGCTTCTCTTTTTTCAAGTCAGGAAAAGAGGCAAGAATACACTTGATGAGTCAAATTCCACTTACTCCTATCTGCTTCTTCGTAGAAATTTTAAGATAACACAAGGAAAAAAACAAATCTTGTAGAACCTATAAGTTGGCACAACGATGAATATGGGAGAAATTTCCTTACCCTTAAAAATGAGAAGTGACATCTCAAAATATATGATGCCAGGGTAGCATTAGCCAAGATTCCAGGGGTAGAAAGGAAATCTCTCTGTAGAGATCAATGATAGCAAAGTTACACCAAAATTTTATTACATTCAACATCTAACCCACAGCCTGGCCAGGGCTTGTAGCACTCCTGAGGTTGGATTGCAATCCCTACCCTCCTTTTCCTAAAACAGAGTTCTTCGAAGGTCAGATCTATGTGTTTGTTTGGCTCAATAAGAATACCTCCATCCATACTTCTGTGTAAAAGCTACACGTTGACCCTTTTTAATATGGTGTTAATGTTGAAGTTTGAATAAAGCAAGGCCTCAGATGGTTTTTACCCCTTGACCACTGTAACAAGGATAATTTGTTTATTGTGTTCTATGAGTGCTTTTAGCAGTAGGCGAAGTTGTTTCAGCCTTAATAGGCAGTTGGGTTGGAGACCATTTTCTACAGCTACAAGAAAAAAGCTAAAATTAAAACCTCACAAGGGCAACTCACTCAGCGAAGGGGAAGTCTTTCACTGCTCAACAGTGACACCTCTTGATATTCAGCAGAATATTACTGATAACCTTCAAAGACAATTTAATGCAGTCTGCAGAAAAGAGTACTGCAGGCAGTGCAGTATCTCCCAAAGGAAATTTTTTTTTTTTTCTTCTTTCTTGGTTTGTTCAGGAAAAAACAGCTCAGCATCTAAGCTATTGTTCCAATATGAGAGGCTCAGGAAATGAAAAAGTTTATAGGGGAGCAACTCAGAACATTGAATCTGTATCCTCAGAAAATGCCAATATTTTGATATAGGGCTTTGTCATGAAATTGGAAAGTTTTAAAATTGTCACAAAAGAGAAAGTACTGAAAAAGACATTTTATAAGCTTTGAGCTTTTCTTCTGAAATGTTAATATTTTGAACATGATTGCTGAAATCGATATCTCCCCTGAAAATTTTTTATTCATTCAACCTACTTTTTGTTAGAATTTTTTATTCTTAAACTTTTCATATGCATAGCTTCTATAAAAAGCTACACCCAAATGTCAGCAGAGAATCTGACTACTTGCATATGCCATTAAATAGAATTTGTAACAGCCACAATTCCATTTATTAACTCTTCAAAGTGTTACTATATTGTAAATGAGAATTCGGGTTTAGAAAAATGCCAAAGAACTGAAAGATACAACTAAAAGGAAACCCAGCCTTTAACAAGTATCCTTCCAGCAGGATATGGAATATGGCCTACCTTTCTGGTAGCTGGGTTAGCTGGCTCTGAGACTGTCTTTGGGACCCCGCCATGAAAAGTTTAAATAATCATCCTTTCTGGGCCAAATACCGAGTGTTAAAACAAGAAATTTTGGCTCACATTTATCTTTATAGCAGATGTTGATTGGCCAGCTGAAATTTGTTCATGCATTTTATGAGTAAGTGTACCCTTTTGCCAATTCAACAGAAGCATTTGTAAGAAATCCAAATACATACATTTCTGCCGGAGCTCCAGCTTTATTCTGCTTATGGTACAAGTTCATTAGTGAAATAGCTGTAGATCAACTGAAAATAGCTTGGCATTTAAGTATCCTCCACTGGCACCAATTAGCATTATGGAATAACAAGGTCTATAAAGAAAATCTCTGGGGACTGCAGCATAGATAGCAAATGTGTGAACAAAGAGTTAATTCCTAGGTAATAAACTCTCCAGACACTAGAACGACTTAATTGTGAGGGGATTTAATAATTGAATGCCAATAATAGCCAGATTGTAAACTGGAAGGTTTATTTCAAGACCAGCAAAAACTACACAGAGAGAATGGAACAGTAAAAGAAAAAGTGCTAACCTACAGGGAAGAAAATTTGAAAGCTGTAGGGAAGATTTAGGAGCAGCAGTGGTTTTAAGGGCACACTTTTACTTCTGCTATTATGTTTTAAGTGGAGCTTTAAACAGTGCTGACCAGTAAAACATTGATACTTCATTGTTTGTAAGAAATCAGCTGATACTTTTGTCTAGTAGTCAAGTAATGCTTGGTGCTAAAAATCTGGGATGCACACTATGCCTGCACACCGTAACAAAACCCTGCTGCCCAGGCTTTGCAATATGTCTTGGAAGTAAGCAAATGGGAACAAGCACATCAGACATGGAAAAAACAAAACCCCAGAGGTGAGACACATGACTGAAAATGCTTCTTGTATCTGGGCAGTGAAACTTACAGTTTTAATGATGACAGGGTTATTCCTTGAAATAGTTAGAGAAAAGGCTTTTGAAAATCTTTTGGCTTCAGCCTCTAGATATATACACATAGGGACATCTAAATAGAGCCAGGAATATTTTAATGCTGATTTTTGGAATCACATTTTAGCACCCTATCTGTTTTCAGAGGCCTTTATAAGGAGTTAAGAGGATAAAAGTATTTAATTTTGTGAGTTAAGTGCTTTATCTGGAAGTGGATAAATTCCATTCCTCTGCTGAAATGGGAACACCTTCATATAACAGACAGTTCCTGAGTAAAGACCCAGAGATTGGTCTTTTGGCTGTATTTTGAGAAGAGAAATATGTAAGTTTACACTTATCTGTTTTCAGCCCATATAGCTAGATTTATTTTTTTTGAGCAGACTTCATCCCATGAACATATACACATGAAAACTCACACACATAGAGGAGACACACATACACAGAAGAAATTAAAATAAATTAGCCCAGCAAATAGGCCACAACATAATACCTGGAATCAGATTTACACACAAGCAGATATGAGGTTTCCCAGAGAAACTGTGGATCCCCATCCCTGGAGATGTTCAAGACCAGGTTGGAGAGGGCTTGGAGCAACCTGGTCTGGTGGGAGGTGTCCCTGCCCAGGGCAAGAGTGTGGGAACTGAATGATCTTTAAGGTCCCTTCCAACCTGAACCATTCTATGATTCTCTAAGATGGTAAGATTCCCTGCAAAAAAAGCCAGCAGAGGAGACCATACCTAAACCCGAGGCCCCAGACCAGTTCTCCAGCATGTTTGCAAGGGCTCCTGCCAGGACATGGCCTTTTATGGACTTTGTGGTTGATGTTTTCACTTATCAAGAGACAAGAAACACAGGTTTTGCCCAGGAGTTTCTACACACACAGGAATTTTGGTCTTGGAGCACCTTTAGATTTCTTGATCTGTAGATAAATCCTCCTCTTAAGCCTATGCTCACCTGTTACACAGGACCTGGACGTTATGTCAACCCTCCTCTGACCTTTCTCATATCTCCTGGAGAAAGAAGCCCAAGGAAAGTAAGAGGACACTGGAGCAGATCTCAAACTTCTGTAAGCTCTGCCTTTGGTATGAAAATCAGCAAGTTCAGGTTATTAAAAAAGTGCTTTGAGTTCCAAGAGCCTCATAAGGTTGGTATTTCTACCACATCTTGCCATCCTTCCACCATGAGGAGGTCCTGCCCTTGGCCAAGGCTCTCTGCATCTGGGAGAGGCATAAAACCTTAGGGAGCTCCCCAGCCAACCAAAAACTACTCCAAGCAGCATATATTCTCATTGTTTTGCCCTTAGACCTCAGTGACAGGTATGAAAATAGGGTTGGAAGAATAAAAAAAGAACAGGAGCAAAATTTGGGGTGAGTTTTGGAGCACATGGCTACATGGGCCATGGGTGCTCAGCCCCCAGTAGGGTAGAAAAGGGAAAGGTCTCATCTAATTATTAACATCCTGTGGATTATGGTTTGTGGGACCAAAATATCCACCTAACTATCACCACACACAATGATAAAAAACAAATATTACCTCAATAATTCCTCTGCAATTTCTATACTGAGGTATTCACCCCTTTTTCCTTAAAATAAATAAATAAATAAATAAAACAGCAGAATTTTAGGTCCAATTTGAATTCCTAAGGTGAAATTTTAGATCTAAATTAAACACTCAACATAAGGATGTAATAGTTGGCTTTTTTGGAAGCGAATCAAAGCCCCTCCATCGCACCCAAAACTACAGCCCATTTTAAATCTTCTTCATGGATACTGGGAACAGCGCTGAAAACTGTATCAATTTCCAAAGTCAGTGTCTTACATCAATATATTGCTTTTATCTACCAAAGCCAGAATCTCCTTAAAGGAATAAATGGGGTTGTTTTGACAAGAATCTGGCTTTGCCAAATTCTCGCTCCGCCATTTAACACAAGAAACTTCTTCCCGAAAAGTTCGGCCGTGATTGAGCCTGTTTCAACACCAGCACCCCCCCCAAAAAAAAAACAAAACCATTTTTCTCTTTACTTAGTCAGTTTGGCCATTTAATTTGTCACCAAAGGCTGGGAATGGGAGCAAAACTGGTTTGCCATATTTAAAAGAAGGGAAGGAATTTGCTAGTAAAATCATCACTGTTATGGAGTAAAAATAAAAAAAATCTTGAAGAAATCCTGTCAGACACCGTATCATCTGAACCCTATTTGTTACTAAGGAGAACAAGATAACATATATTTTTCTTTGTCCCTCATAAACCAGGTTTGGTTTGTTTCAAACCAGGTTCCCAGAGCCTGGTTCTGTGCAAGACAATATTTTTTTTTTTGCCCGAATTGAAGGATAATCCGTTTTCCTCCCATCTGGAAACACCTTACAACGACATACTCCACATTTATGGGCTACCTTTAATCTCAGCCAAAGTGTTTATGGACCGTGGGCCTCCTTCCACTTTCAGAAGGGAAAAAAAAAAAAACCAACAAAAAACCAAACCCAAATTGCAACAGCAAAACAAGAATTAACTCCATCTGAAGCCCATTCGGCTCCGGCAGGGCCTATTTGTTTTCTCTCTGTTTTTCTTTATTCCTGGCTATTCCCGTTGCTCGGCGTAAAGGGAAGATCAAGGGAAGGCTGTAGATCACCTCACATAAAATAAAGAATTTCTTCCCAGGGATTTAATCGGTATGGGAAAGACAGGAGATCTTGGAGGCCTCAAAACAGATGGAAAGCCCATTTTTCCAGGTGCTGTAAAGGCACCCACTAAATAAAGAGTCGCTCCCCCAGGATAAATTGGCTAAAGCAGCAATATCAAGCGTGAGAAAGGAAATTAAGGTATAGAAAAAGCCAGGTGAACCAGCCAGGTCACAAGCCCCATCAAGAGCTCCCAGTCCCCTGTGGTACCTACTAAATACCTGTACACACAAGCACAGGTTAAATTATCTCCCCAGGCAAGCACATCCTCCCACCCGCGCCCTCCAGGCTTGGTGGACTTATGCTCACTGTTCTCCACATTTTTGTGGT
>JAOXNG010000021.1:83522075-83535070 GCA_028566535.1 Scolopax minor
GAGCAAAGGGGTCATGTTGGCTCCTCTTCAATGGCTTCTTCTTTTATGGTTTGGAGTTTTAAATGACTGATATCTGTAGAGCCCCCTGTCAGTTTGTCTGTCTGCCTTTGATCCCCCAGTGTGTTCCAGAATCCAGTTCCCATTTATCACTGAGGCGAGTCTGGACCTTCCCCCATGCCTGATGGTGACATCTTCCACAGAGCTTGATGCAGTTTTATATGTATTTATATGTATTCTATCTATTTAATTATTTCCTTTTTTTTGGTTTATTATTATTTTTTTATTAAAGTAGTTTAGTCTTTCCTAATCTCATAAATTGCTTTATCTCTCATCTTCATTTCCTTGGAGCAAAAGTTGGAGAAGAGCATCTACCATTTTGTCATTGGCCAACCTGACCTAATTATTAAAGTAGTTTAGTCTTTCCTAAGCTCATAAATCACTTTATCTCTTGTCCTTATCTCCTTGGAGCAAAAGTTGTGGGAGAGCATCTACCATTTTGTCATTGGCCAACCTTGCCTAAACCATGACATGGTGGCAAAGGAATCATGGAGTCTCTAGGGACACCTGGTAGCTAGATATCTGGCTCTCACAACCCTGACTGGTTGTGTAGTGCCAAGTGGACCACAGGAAAAAGGTCACCAAGAGCAGTGCACAAGCCAGGCAAAATGTCCCAAGCAGCCGTAGATAAACCAGGATAAACTTCTGGGTTTTCTCTTTTTCTGCCACGTGTTCCTGCCCTGTCCCTCTGGCTCTCATTCAGCCACCCCATGGACACGAATGTCTCAGCATTACTATGTGCCTTTTTCCCAAATACATTAAAGCCCCAACATAAAGTAAATGTTTCCACAATAAAGGGAATTCCATCATCAACAGCTGTTACAAGCACTGGTAAGTGTCCCTTGTTAACTTTTGATTAAAGAATAGCATGGAAAATATAAATTTTAATGCTTCTTTCTAGACAGGTATGTTAGAAACAAGCAGGAAAATAGTCAGAAAGGGTTAAGTTTTTTGCTGAAAGTAATTTATCCAAACCTGGATAAATTAGTGAGGACAATAGATTCCTCTGAGCCTGATAAGCTGATAACAGGAGACATGGGAGCTCTCCTGTTTCAGGGGATGCTTGGTCTCTCCTTGAATTACTGTTGTTTTTTCCAGAGCAGCCAGGGCCCTATAAGTTTGACTTTATGTGACAGCTCAAGTACATATTCTTAACAAAGGACAGACATGTGTTTCAGGTAGAAACACAAAAAAAAGACACACACACAGAGTCTTGAAAACACTGGAACAAAAGGGTTTTTTTTTTTTTAAGAAAGAGCAAATTAATTATTGTGTAACTCTAAGTTTAAAAGCAGTTGCTTAATACCGTCCAATAGGTGCAAATCATGACACAGCCTTAGAGGTTAAGCCATGTATATGTGACAATAAGTAATTTCAGCTGTGAACAACAACTAAAATGTTCAGGTCCAGGACATTTAGAGTCTTAAAAGGATAAATAAAGAAACTCAGGTTCTTAGAAACGTTTGAAAACCAAATGTCCCTAACTGGAGAGAACTCACACACTCTTAGGCATCCCAATATTGTGATCAAACAAAGAAATCTTCATATGGAGAAAGGCAGGAACTTAATAAAACTGGACCAACACAGAAACAAGGTGTTCAGAAATCCCTCAGATCCAAGGAGTTGGACAGAAGTCTTCATTGATGTTATGCTATTAGATGCAGGTAGGGAAATACTAGAATTCAATTGAGCAATACTTTTAGTTAATAGTCTACAGATGTCATTTTTCACTAGTGTGTTTTTTATGTCACTGAAAACTGTTCACCCTAATGCATATTAAACAGTTACCCATTGTCAGATGTTAAAATGTCAGATGCTAAAATGTTAGGTTAAAAAATATACTTGTTTCTGTGTATGTCCCCTTCAGGCTAATTCTGTCTTCCAGCAAGAGTATCTCAAAGCACTGAGAATGAGCATTCAAGATAACAGTTTTCTTTATGGATCTTCTCTTCTTAGCAGTGCAGCAGATGAAGTAACAAGGAATCTGCCCAGCAGGTGAATTTCTATTAAAGGCTTTCTGTGTCTTGGCAGTGGCTCGCAGAATTGATATTCTTCCACAAAACCCTTTGTATCAAGGAATCAGCATTTTTCTAGTGACAAGTCACTTAATAAGAAAATTCCTGACGTGGTCCAAGTACAATGCTTAAATAACCGTGATGCAGTTTGAATAGTTTAAGAAGCATGCCAAAATCTAAGCTGATTGCCATCTGTAAAAAAATCTGTAGCATGCACAAATAATGGTGGCGCACTGGAGAAAACAATAGGTTCTTGTCTGTGCAGCCTTATGATTTAATTCTTCCCCCACCACCACCCTCTGCCATGGGGTGGAACATTTTCTGTATATTCCAGAATCATCTTCTGAAATGGCAGCCTCGGGTTTTTTGAGATAAACAGCTACAAGCCTGGCTGACACTAATACCTGCTTGACCTGCTCATTAGTCAGCGCACTATCAGAACTACCCTGTAAAAGCATGGTTGACATCAAAACACAGTTTCATACCAGTGGACATGTTCAATATATGGACATGAAGAACACATTTGGTTCACATCCACCTCATCCTGCCCTTATATTCTACGGTACTTAGCAAATAAAGTCCTGTGTAAGCCAAAGTGCACTTTAGGCTGATGCTCAACACATTGTCCTCTGTGGTGAAAAACTTCTCAGACAGTCAAATAAATTCTTCTTAAGACACCATCCTAAGTTTCCATTAAGCTATAGGAAATAAAATATTTTATAATGTATTTCCAAGCATATAGTCATTTGTCCTCTGAGTGCCCCAGGAATGTTTACAAACTGGATTCAATGAGAATGCTGTTCAGGCTGGATAGTAAAGCGGCTCTGGTAAAAAGGACAATTTAAGGGTTTCGGGCAATAATGGTCTAGTTTATAGAAAGAAAGAGGCAGAGGCCGTAGAAAGGCAAGGGCTGAAAATGAAGTGTAATAAAAACTACAATTTCACTCAGTTGTTCTAAAGAAATGAACAACTTCATTCCTTCCTTCCTTCCCCATTCTCTAGAAAGTCCTTGTTAAAGCTGCAGTTTATAATGTTGAGAACTTGAAGGTAGAAAATTTTCCTGGAATGGGCAAGTATTCAAACTACTCATGTAAATTGAGATCATAAATAAACTGTCCCAAATACTTCAGAACAAAAAATAAAAATTATTGGAAGGGGAGGAGCTTCATAACAGGAAGAAAGATGGATTTTTTTTAAGTTAATAACAGAAAACTGGGAGTTTCTGCTCCAGCTCTGTTATGGGCCTTTTTGTGGCCGTGACCTATGGTCTAAACCTGTTTCTCTGGAGGTCAACAGGAGTTCTGTCATTCTCCTTCCAGGAGTCAGTGCAATTTAAGAAATTTCACCACTGCTTGTTGACCTGATATCCACCGTGCAATAGCACAATATAGAGACCCCCTGTGCTCGTGGCATTCAGGCAGAGCAGTGAAGTCCCTTGCCATGCAGAGAACCAAGCTGGGGATAAAAGCAGGCATGACCCAGTGCAATGCTATGCCCATGCTAGTAATTTCACCCTCTCCTACGCAAGAGACATTTTGACATTATAACAAAGAGCCTAAATGGAAGACAGACACTTGACAGCTGGACCAGGCAACTAGTCATTTCACAGGAGTTAGCTCAATAAGCTACGGTGGAAATACATAATAAAAGGTATAATTGCAGGAGATTGTTTCAGTTTTCTTTCCTTCTGTAGGAATTACCAACCATTTATTATTGTGGTGTCAGGACACTGAAATCACCGATGTAGTCCATCTACTGAATCTAAATCACTACACACTTGACCTGATTCATCTTAGAGCTGAATAGCTTTCCCACCTCACCACTGCCTTCCTTTGCTTAACTTTAGAAGGGATATCTTGCAAAGAAAAAATTAATTTATTGAATGAAGACATTTCTGATTTAGGTCTAACACACAAGTTTGAGCCCTACCTCCATCATTTTCACAATTCACCTTCCCGTTCGAGCTCACCAAGCAGGAGGGGAGAAGCAAGGTGCCCAGAATGTAGGTGGCATGCAAATTAATGTAATAAGTAGAGCTGTGTGTAAAATCTCCATTCTCATGTAATGAGTCTTCCCACTGAGTTAATATATAATCCTTCTTAATTTCAATCATCTTCCTTTTATTTTAAGAAAGTTCTGCAGCAGAAAAACATTCTAATCTTAGCAGCCAAGTGCTAAGCCATATCACTTTTCCAATCAAGCAGTTTTTGTCTGAGTCTGTTTTAACACAAGTAGAAGAATAAAACTAAGGAGTCTTCAGTGTTGTTCAGGTTGCAGCCTCTGACTTTCCAGATTATCTAGGATAAACTCCATAAGAGTTTGTGTCCCATTTTTCCCATCCATAAAATGGGTACCACGATATTGCTCAACTCTCCCAAGTGCTTCAGATTTTGCAGAGGAAAAACTGTCAACTGCAGTTGGGAAATTAAACTGGAAATTTGCAGAAAATTTGTGCTAGAAAACATACTATGAAGCATAGGGACTTCTGGTTTTGAGTGAGATGTGCAGCAAGTCTGAAGAACATATTGCCCATTACATCAAAGTCAGTTCAAGATTCATTAGACAATACCAGTGGGTATTTATCTACTTGATTCATTTTGTTCAAATGACACTGCTGACTTTAACAGCATTTACACTGTCATATGGTAATAGAGGCCTGGGTCACAGAAGCTTTACTGGAAACTAAAACTTTTAATAAAAATATTTCGTGTTTATGAGTGTTTTCCAGGATTTCATACTTGCTCCTGCTCCAGCAATAATGCTATTTTCTGTTCTGCAGGCCAAATGCTAGGAAGCCTTTTCGCCAGCTTGTTTTTAATAATACTCTTTCTGTGAGAGCCGTGTTAGGTTTGTGACCCTCTTGGCTTGTGGGAAGGGACTGAACTCTTAGCAGTCCTTCACCCACCCCTCTGTAAGAGTGATGTGTGTGAGAGTGTGGTTCACTCCCCTCCAGCCTGGGAACCAGAGCTCAGGGCCCCAGTCGTCTCTCCAACTTGGCAGAGAGCTATCGCGGCTCCTCCTGCCCCTTTCCCTTCCTCTCATGAGGGCCAGAGACACTGTCTTCTTGCATTTTGGCTGGGATGGAGGGGATAAAGACCCAGGGGACTTAGAAACGTGGGAAGTGCTGGTTCCCATGGTCCATGGAAAGGCGAAATGTCATGTTAGACCAAGACCATGACAGTTACATGGGAGAGGACAGGTCCTTCTCCTTGCCTGCATTCTCATGGTGGAAACCTTCTGCTTTTTCACCCCTGTTCTTCAAACCCACTAATGAACAACACAAGCACAGTGACATTCGGAACCTGGGAATTACCCAGTTGCTCCCCATGAAAAACATGTCCTGGAAGAAAATGGGACAAGAAATATCTTTTGGAATTAAGAGTCCTTCCTGATCTCCTCCGTACAACAGCAAACGCCACAGTCAGGGAGCCGCTTGTAGTTGTCACACTGCATTCTGGCATTATTACAACATTCATTTTTGATTATGAGCTACAAAAGGATGTTGGGGTTTAGAAAGCAGGAAGATAATCTAACACTGCCATACACTGCCATACATTTACACACTTCCTCAGATTCCAGATAAACAGTGAAATATAACTGCAGGGGCACTGCATCATCCTAACAAATGTTTACATAGGGAACTGTGAATTTATTTCATTTTTAAACTAGAAACCAGAGTTTCCTCATCCTGCTGCACAACATTTTTGTTTGTTTCACAACTGCAGTCCTGAATTGCTTTGTGCCAAATAGCAAAGCTACCAGGAAGTCTTTTCTGAGAAATTTTCAAAAGCTTTCTAGAAGAACACAGCACTTGCCAGTTGTAGAGAGGGCATCTATAAAAGCAGCAAAAGTACCTGCAAAATAAGGACTTGAAATAGATAAATAGATCTATACATTTTAATGAAGCTTGATAGAAAAAAAATAAATCTTTTTCTTTCTGGAGAAAACTTTTTTTTTCCCCCTAGTTTTCACATAATTTCTCTTAAGGAATCTGGAAATCATATTTTCAAAATAAAAATAATTTTAGCTGCAATTTCATATTGCAATTTGAAACACCTTGTATTTCAGGAACATATTTTACTTTCATCAGAAGCAGACATTTTTAATTAAAAAACACTTAGCATTTTATTGCAAAAATCATTTCAAGGAAAAATTTCAATCTGAAATCTAAATGTTTCTAGGCTTAAATTCTTTGGAATTTTGACTGCCATTTGAAGAGTTTCCATACTTTTACTTCCATGCAGCCACAAGCATTTCTAATAGAAGAATTCAATAATTCTGCAGATAGAAAATCTATCACAACTTACATTAAAGATTTGTAGCCCAACTTTGCAATTTATCTATCAGATTATTTTTCAAGAGAAACTCACAGCTAAATGATCTATGGTTCAGAGAATGGAAGTCATCTGGTTAGACAATGGATCAGTGACAACAGATAATTGATCTGGCTAAACAATGGATTAGAGATAATGGCAATATACAAAAGTAATCACAACAAAAAAAACCACTAAAGTTTTAATGATGGTTAGTTAGCACACAGATCAAAGCTAATCAAATTATTTTTTTACAAATTAATGATAAGAAAAGTTTAGCAGCAAATTATCTGAAGATATGCTGTGATATTTTTGTATTGTTTAATGAATGTATGACTACATTTTAGCCTGGGGTTTATTCACAAACTGGTGAATGAGCACTCCTTATTTATGACTGCTCCTGTGAATCACACAGGACACTTTCTGTTCCAGAACTGGGTGACCTGCACTGTAAAAAAAGAAGAGCCCCATTTTCCTGCTCTGAAATGATCTGCAGAAACTCAGCCTGTGTTCAGTGAACGTTACACCAACAAAACGGAAAGAGGTTTTAGAAGATTATCCTGAGAGAACATTTTTGTACAAACATCTCCATAACAAGTTACTTGTTTTTTTCTGGTACTCCTGCTTTCAAATATACTCTTGAATAAAATCTCCCTCCCCAAAGTTGTGCAGACACACGAATAAGAAGCCAGAGGGCAGTAAGCTATATTGACAGGAATATTTACAAACATTATTTGGCTAAAGTTACTCCCAGCTGAGCCATACACACATTGCAGCTGCTGAACACACTACAAGGAGGTGCATCAAAAGCCTATTTAGAGGCAATTGCAGCAGAAAGGAAAAAGGTGCATATTTTATTATATTATACCTACTGATTTAAAAAACAAAAACAAAACCAAAGAAAAACCAACTCTACAATCTACTTCAAGATGGCATTCGTATTCTCTGGGAAGAGATTTCTCTCTACAGACTGCAAGTTCAGCATTTTGATGTTCCAAAGCGGTGGAAACTTAGGCCTGCAGGGAAATTCCTGGCACAAGCTTCCAGCAATGGGGAATTGTTTTCCTGACAAGAAGCTAGAAGTGATGAAGGATGTTCTTAGGCCACAAATTAGTTTCAGTTTCTTCAGTCCTATCAGATACTTAAAATAAGGCAAAGATTTTATGTAATAAAAGTAGATATAGGAATTACATCTGCATTTAACACTTGCCTATCATATGATTTCATATGCCTAAACCACCATGTGCTTGGGTAAGACAATATGGTACATTCAAGATACTCTGTCTCCACTCAGCTAAAGAGAATTGCTGTTCTGTTCTCCAGTCCTTCTTGCAGAAGTTGCAGCTCCATTTCCAAACACTCTCAGCAGAATCCTTTCCTCCAAACTTTTCAAACTTCATCTGAACCTATGGGAAGAGATGGTAAGAAATGAAGAAGGTTTCCAGCAGTATATAGACAACTCCAATGTATGCCTTCTTCACCTCAGCAACAAACAGCATCATCTCCCAGCACTCCCCATGCCTGTATAAAGCTAGTAGTTGTTTGGTCCCTGGAGAAGAAGCCAGAGGACAGAAGACCTCAAAGAATTTTCTTCCTGTACGGGATCCTAGGATCACCAGATCATCACAAGGTCACAGGAAAACTTAGACTAGAAGGAACTTCAGGAGGTGTCTAGTCCAGCTCAAGGCTGGGTACAGGGATCTCCACAGACCATAAACCAGCTCACAGCTGGTCCTACTTTAGGGCTTTTCTGTACTGCTGTCCCTAAAAAACTGCCTGGTAGATTGTGTACTCCATCTGATCAGGTTCAGATCTGACCATGGTGCTCTGTAATTTTGTGGGCACCAGAACAAGTCAATTCCAATCAGACACATCTGAGGATTTCAGTCAATATCAAAGGCAATAATCCACCTCCTTCAAAACCCATCACAGGTGTGTCACCCGGCTTGTTCTCTTTGTTTAACATGGAAGACAGATAATAGAGAGCCTTCCTTTTCTTCTATGTCTATGATTTTGTATTCAGGTACCTCTGTACTGCAGTGTTGAGACTATTTACAAATGAAAGGGGATAGCACAATTAGTTGTCAATGGATCTGCACCTAGATTATAAGAATTACTCTCTCCTGAGGAAAAAACAAGACTCTACCCTCAGTAAATTATTTATGCAAATAGATCATATCCAGTCATGTACACTCAAGGATAAGATAGGACAAAGAAAGCAAAAGCAAACCACAAAACTGTACGCTGATCATTGTGTGTCACCTGCAGACAGCAAAATAAGTGAGAGTGGAAAATGTCATTAATTCAACTTAAAAAATTACAGAATTCATACAAAAAAAAAAATAAAAGGAATATGGGAGCATATGGAACACCACACCATCATTTTTACTTTTATTTCAAAAATTAAATCATACCTGACAATTCGTTCTTGGCCTGCTGTGGCTCTTGTCCTGCATCCGCAACGTCTTCTGAATTATGGACTGTGTTTCTCACCAGAAAATTGTATTTATCTTTCTTCCTTTGAAATCCTGTCACCGTTTTTAAACTAAGGAAAATATCAGCACCCTCACTTATAAAAGGCGGCTGGCTTGCTGTCTCAGGCAAGGGTACCAAATTAGGCATTCATGGATTTCAAACAACATAAGCAAATATGATCTTCTTTTCTAGTTATGTATAGTTTCTGCTGCTTCCTCTGCTTTTTGAAAGAAACTGTGATATTTTTTCTCCAGTGAAGCAAATATTGTCTGGCTGTCTCTTTCATTTTCATCCTTCTTTGAGAGGCTTTCCCACCTGCTAAAAGATTCACAGAAAATTGAAGCAGGAGTTTACAGATAGCATCTGCAGTATACAAGCCCCAAAAACACAGAGTGGAAGTAAGGAGCAGGAAGACAGAACACAAAGAGTAAAGGTTTTTTTTCTAACTGTTTTCTGTAAATAAATAAAAACTCTTTTTGGGCAGCCCAACAACCAACATAGCATCCCATACAGCTCACCTACAAATGGTCTCTCTCTTACATTTCTTATGTATCAGACAAACGATCTGTGAAGTTATGCAAACTCTCAGGTTTTGTACAGAGTAGATCAAGGTCATATAAGAGAAAAATAGCTGTAGGTACCCCAACTGGCTTATGATTTTGGACAAGGGGAATGATTTTTATTTTCCTCCATTGCAAACTTGACTGCACGATCTTCAGTAAGTTGCCTCACCTTCCTGTGCTTCCATTTCTCATCTGTACAGTCAGGACAATAGCATTTTCCAGGTATACTGTGAGGAAAAAAATACATTAAAGACTGGGAGATTGGCCAGGTAGTACAGTGGTAGGAACATAAAGGAGCCAAAATAGAGTTTTGTTATTGAAGGTTGTCATTAAAATACTGAGTAGTGCTCCTTATTAGAGCTGGCTGGAACACTTCCCATCAAATACACACCGATTTCATCATTTGGCTTTCATCAGAGCCAAAAGCTTTTAAAAAAATCTCAGTTTTGACAATGTTTTTGAAGGAAAGGTTTCTTTGATCCGGGCTGGACACTTCAGTTATTTCCAGAGACAGGGGTCAGGCTTTTTCAAAGCATCTAAGAGGTTTATCTTTGACCCTATGAAGAAGAAAAGGTTGAAACCTAAAAGGCTACTATGCTATACAATCATCATTGTCCAGCCGGTCCTGTTACTCCTGACTCAGAACACACTGGGGAGAAGAACTCTTGTGCTAAGCAAAGGAAGTGTCTCTTCCAGAAAGGCCATGGAAATGAAACTGCTGGGCAGAGTTTTCAGCAACTGCCAGGTAATCCATTCAGAGTCAGCCAAAGGGCTTGGTCTGACCTATCAACTATGGTATGAGCTGCAGCCTGATTATTTAAACCTACATTTGCAGGCCCATGCAGTTGCCTTCCCTCTACATTTTTCTTTTTTCCCCCCACAATCCCACATCAAGGATATACAGTTTCCATTTATACAACATAGGGGCAGTTTAACCACGGGGAGGATTTGCAACATTTTTCCTCAATTCCTGTACCTGCACTTTGAAACAGTGTCTCTCATGCTCAGTAGTTCAACTAATGCCATTGCCACTGTACTTTTTTTTTTTTAGGAACTAGTAGCAATTTAAACATAATCTGATTTAAAAAAGAATATACTGGTATCAGCTGCATTAGAGTGAATACCGATGGATGTGATGGCCTCATTGTCTAGCTTAATCCAAAATAAACAGGGATCATTGTAAAATAAATGAAAATCAAAATAAACACCTCATGACCTTCCTACACCACGTACTTCAGATGCCTTCAGACGTCTGGGGGGCCCTTCTGCTGGGGCCGTGTCCTGGTTTGAGTGACACAGGATTAATTTCTCTTTCAGTAAGGTCTCTTCTAAAACTTGAGGAACTGCATTTTTAGAAGACCCTAGTGTCTGACTTTTTGTGGAAATATTTACTTTATGGTGTGTAGGTTTCAAGGTCTCAGTGTTTTCGAGCTCACCAGGTGCGGGGACAAGGAGGAGTGAGACCTGGGCACTTGACCCAATCTGGCCAACAGGTTTAGATCATACCATCATGCCAGGGGAGGTTCAGGTTAGATATTAGGAAATATTTCTTTACTGAAAGAGTTGTCAGGCATTGGAATGAGCTGCCCAGGGAGGTGGTTGAGGCACCATCCCTGGAGGTGTTCAAGAGATGAGTTGACATGGTGCTCGGGGATATGGATTAGTAATGGATTGGTGTTGGCTTGGGTGTGGGGTTTGTGTGGGTTTTTTTGGGTTTTTTTTGTTTGTTTGTTTTCATTGGTTGGACTAGATGATCTTAAAAGGTCCCTTCCAACCTAGGTGATTCTGTGATATTAGTAGTGAATGTGGACTTTGTTCATTCTGATCACCCTTATCTGCCTGAGAAGAGCTATTGAACTTCCCAAGGGCAGTGTCAGCACTAGGAGAGTAAGAAAGAAACTACTTTGAACATTTTTGTGCCATGTTTTCAAGAGTCAGGTTCAGTATCTCGGTGGAAAAATGTCTCTTCTCCTGCTTCACCATTGAGGAAGCTCAGGAAGATTTGACAAAGTGATTTTAAAAAGTGAAATCACAAATAAATGATCAGATGTGAATTTGCTCAGTTCTGCTTTATTCACTGCTGCGCCTCACTTCTAGAAGAATTTGAATACTGAAATACATGTCATCTTTAAAATGCTTAGAAGACAAGGCCAATGTTTCATCAATTTATGTTTGTCCCAAACGGCCTTTATATCCAAGAATGTGCTTGAAACTCTGGATTATAGGCATAAAAAGATGAATAGAATTGTAATGATTTGCTATAAAAGAGGACTAATATTTGGGGAGTATGATGAAAGGCAGCTATAGCCTAAGCACTTTTCTTCTGTGTCGTTCTTCAAAGAACTACAGTGGCAAAATCAAAAGAGATGGCAAGGATATGTTTTATATTACGATACAAAAGCAAACAGATGGTTTACTTTTTCTCCTTTTTTAAACATGTAGCTACATTATCATTATATCCCTTGGAGTGGTTTCAGATATCAATTTAGTTTGCAAAACTGAGTTGATTGAAAAATAGGTATATCACAATTTCAAATCAATTAGAAATATCGCTCGCCAGAGGAGCTGATGGTTTACTTGAATGTCAATAATAAAACTGTGTAAGCCATGAATTACTGTGGACTATTTAACATCATTCCACTTCCCTCTAACAGGGACAGTTCTGCTGCTATTAGTTGGCAGGAGCTGCTAGAGATGGGGCAGGCTCATTTCTGCCCCAGCTTTGGGGGTGGTCTGTCTGCAGGGGTTGCTTTGTCTCTCGGTGCCTGGGTGTGCGATTCCCTCCCGTCAGCCTCTAAATGTTGTCCTTCTCCTCCTCTCTGTCCTGCTCAGCACTGCCTGCTAGAAGGAGGAGAGATATAAAGTCCTTGCTTTTGCTTTCATGCTCATTGGTTTGTTTTTTGGGTGGAGTTTTGTTTTTTTTGGTACTTGTTATTAACTTAGGGTGCTATTTTCTCTTCTGCATCAAGTCTGAGGTATGGAGAGAAGTACTTTTTTTTTTTTTTTTTTTTTTTTTTTTCCTAACTGTAACTAACTCTTCTGCCCAGAACAATTTCTTGTAACCTGGTTTGTCTTTCTTAATTATGTATTTCGTACAGGTTCTCCTGAGGGAATAAAACTATCCCTGAGAATCTAATTTTTTAGAGAAGGGGATTGATATATGTGGGTTTTAAAAACCCTGGTGAAATAGTGTTATTGGCATCCTTCCTAGAACACTGTTTATTTTTATCATTTAATCTGTTATGAGTTCAAAACATGATTGTTCCCTTAATGTGCAGCACATTACTCCGTGGGGTGTCTCTGACACAAAAGCACTTGCTTCACCCTGTTGGTGTTTGCTGAAGCAGCACTTCTGTAGTGAACTCTCACGGCAATGAGGTGCCCTCAGGTGTCTGCACAAGGAGCTGCCATTTCTGCCAGGCCACAAATGTGCTATGGGAACATGCTCTGTCTTCCTAATTAATCATCATTTTCAACACAATAATCAATAGCAGAACCATGCAAAAAGAGGACTTAATGTGCAGCAGGAGAATAAGCAGTTCATATGGGTTTTTAGGGACATTTGAAACCCT
>JAOXNG010000021.1:83552443-83569155 GCA_028566535.1 Scolopax minor
TTTTTGTCAGGGTTAGGTTGATGGTTGGACTAGATGATCTTTAAGGTCCCTTCCAACCTAGACAATTCTATGATTCTATGAAAGTCAGGGAAGCAATGAGCCCCACTGGCGCTGCTCCTGGGTCTTGCCACTCAACCTCCATAGCTCCATGGCAGTGAGCAGGGACAGGACCTTTCCAATTCCCGCACCAGGCAAAGTTCCCACCAAACTGGACTTTTGCTCCTTTCATCCAGCAGTAAAATCTCAGTGACAGGGTGTAGCAAGGGTCAACAAAGATGGGTACACTAGTCAGCTCACAGCCTTTTGGGGAATTCATATACACATCACTTCAAGCCCACCTCTCCGAGCCTGTATTCACCTGCTCCATGGAGGGCTGGTTTGCTTGTCCCCTTCTGTCACAAAGATAGTGCAGGTTTTGCCTTTGGGTTCCTCTTCTGGGTGGGACGAAGTAAAGGGGGAAGGGAATCTGTCACATTTTCTGTTAAGCTGAGGCTTTTACCAGACAGGTAGGACTGAGCATCTCCATGTTTAAAATTTCCTAACAAGAGCATTCCTTTTAAACACTACTGTTGAGGACAGCTTTGCTGACTGTTGCTGAAGGTTGCAAAAGAAGAAGGTGTGGCAAATCCTACTTTACTAATATGAGTAAATTACATTAATGTTGACAAATTAAAGTGGGGGGGCTGGGTTGGGGTGATCAGAAAAAAAATACCAAGGAAAATTTAAATAAATGTTAAGCACCAGATTATCCTGTGAAAAGGATAATCTTCCTCAAATGATTTCAAAAACTTGTCCTGAAACTATATAGGCACAGATCCAGAAGACTGGAACATTGATATAAAAATGTGAACACCTCCTTTGTAATTATTATCTCATAGGTAATCTTTTTACAACTCAGCCTGATTGCACGCACCATCTGTCTTTTAAAATGGTATGGAAATCTTCTCTCTAACCATATCAGTTGGATTAGCTGAAATCAAAATGAAGGTTATATTATTACCTTAGAAAAGATTGGTCCTAGTTGATGGTCATGGTATAGAAGTGTATCCAATACTAATTTAGACATCCTTTACCAGGATGGACCAGGAGAATTCTGATTTCTTTAAGTCTTCTTCAGGCACTCCTGATATTCAGCAATTCTGTGCTGGCTCTGCAGCAAGAGTGGGAAGGCAATTCGTACATTCAAATGACATCCAGTGCACTATACTTCAAATCCTAGCAATAAGATATTGCCTTATAATATTTGGTGTGCTAGTTATGCACCAGCTTCAACTGCAGTATCTGTCTTTGTGCTGATACGCCTGGGCATGAGTTAAGGAATGAGCTGGTATGTGGGGAATGAGTGAAGATTATTACTTAGATAACTCCAGTGTGTTCAGTGCTGTGCATAAAAAAAAACTGATTTTGGATGCTCTGGCTTTGGCATACTTGTAACTCAGACTGATATCACCTGTGTATCTGAGTTTGTGTATGTGTATGCATACAAGAACAGATGTGCATATTTTACTTTTAAATCCCCAAACACTATTACTTTCCTTAAGTTCTGTCAAAATTGCCTAGTTCCCAGGAATCAGCTCTGGGACCACAGACTGTTATCTTTGGACCAAGTCTATTTAAGGCTATTCCTCATGGCACGTTTGTCTTTTTTTTTTTTTATTTTCCGGGCACTGAAAATCCATATATTGTAAAGTTGAATCATGATTTTTTTTTTGGCATGCATATTTTATTTTGCATACACATGTGGTTTTCATGCAGTTAATATTTTAAGTATAGAAAGCCTAAAATAAACACAGCAAAAAGCCAAATCCAAGTTAAGACCTTTAAAAATAAAGGGTATAATGGAAATATCAACTGACCCTCAACTCTGTAAATACAGAAGCATAACTATGTTGACTTTGGGTTAGGTTCAGTTCAGAGAGGATGAACGCAATATTTATTTCAGCATGAATTGCAAGCATTGGAGCTACTGTCAGTGGTGAGTGAATTTAGGCCTATGATAATCAAAATTATAATGAAAGAATATACTTTCAGGACAGCAATACATTATTTTGTATTGAAAAGGAATTCTGCTTCTTTTCTATTACTGTGATTAATGCTCCTGATTTTTATGTATTTAACTCTTCTCATTTTATAATTCTTGGACCTTTATAAAAAAAGACATGTCTGCTGTAAAAAAAAAAACAAAACAACCCAACATATAGTTTTATATTTTAAAAGAGAGTTGTGCTGTTTAAGTTATTTTTCCAGCAATATCTGATGAAATATCTTTTACTGATGCAGTTTTATATGTTGGCTGTTAGCAGAGGTTTATACATATATTTCTGAAGTAGGTGAAAAGTCCCTTTGGATGTGTGCATCCTAACAAATTAACAACAAAAATTCCCATTGTGGTGCATTTTCTGGAGAAAGATGAACATTTCACAATATCGTGTCTGATAGCTTTATAAGAACTAAACAGTTACAACAGGTGCACAGGTAAAATATATAATTAGCTCAAATTTGCCTATCTCCTCTGGTAACTCAGTTTTATAGTATTGCACTGGACAAAGAACATATACCTCATTTGGTACAATCCAGACAATCATTAAAAATTCTTCTTGTTTTAAAAGCAGTCGTGCCATCAGTACACTGGCACATTTCTGTGTGATGCTTTTATTTGTCATCTTTATTATTTAATAAAGATAGTCATTATTTAATAATGAACAGTTCTTTAGCTTTTAAGAAAAAGTTCATCATCAGAAAGCTCAGGTTTGAGTTCTATTTTCCATTTGGACAGTAAATAATGCAAAAGCGTTCCAACTGATCTTCAACAAGTTGCTCAACTGCAAACAGTTTTGTTGTATCTTTTTAGATGACCTTAAAGGATATGAAATGGGCTGTTTGTGAATATCACCTGAAGTTAAAGTGAAGATTTCAAACATTTTTTTTGCTTATAATATTGTTCTTTCTACACAAAGACATTTAACAGACAAGATCTCAGTCTTTTCGCCTTCTCCATCCATTAGTATATTTCTCAAACCTTTTGTCAGTGTCTTGCATTTCCATCTTTTCCATTATATTTTCAAATTCTCATTTATTTTAGTCCTTTTCTCTTGCTATCTTAAATTTTTTCCATCTAAAAATTGAATTACACAGCTCCGGCTTCTTAAGAGTTTCTAAGATAACAGTGGTCTCAGTCAGCCATTCATTTCTTAAAATCCTGGATGAACCTTTTACAAAGGTATTGCCTCAGGAATACGTTTTCCTGTTGGGTTCTGTGTAGGTTGCTCTTTGTTTGAATTGCACACATGTAAATCTTGTCTTAGGTCCCAGATGGAAATTGCTCTACTACTCTCTTCATGATTTCCAGGTACTAAATATATCATTAGTACTCCTTGGTTTAATGTCCGTTAACATCTCTGTTGGAAATGTCCCAGAGTAGAAGACAGCTGGAAAATAGACAACCTTGCAACCAGGAGCAGCACAAGCCCAGGCAGAAGACACAAGTGAACTTGGGTTTCACAGGGTGGTATCAGTTCTCAGTTTTGCCGGTATGGTTTACAATAAAGGGGAATCAGCACAAAATCAATTTAATTGAGGAATTCTCTTAGGATTACTTCTCCAAGGAAAAGAAAACGTTGGATAGCTTTGTAACGTCTCCCTGCCAGACTCATCCCAGGGTGCTGAAGGTACTCCTAAGACTCCAAAGTGCTCTAGTTAACCATGTACCTTGAAGTATTAGAGGTGATATGTCTGTTTTCATGGCCCTCTGTTTTGCAGTTGTTGCTGTGGTTAGGTACAAACTTGATCTTTTGTCACTCCTTTGGTGGTTCAAGCAAAAATTGGGTAACACTGGGGGAAAACTCAGAGTTGTTAATGCAAAATGTTTCTGAGGAGACTGTGATTGTTTTTCACTGCCTTATCTGGAAAAATGAATGCCCCTTTTGATTACCAGTTTGGCACAGTACTGACAAGTGAGTATCCTAAAATGCCCAGTCTTGTTAAGGAAAGTGTTACAGGTTGGAATATGTACCTTGGACATGAAAGCTGTAAAAAAGCCAACTGTGCCAAGCCAGTGTTGCTTCAAAAACTGTTAAAGCACCATTATTAATTCCTGAGCCCAGGAAACTCTCATAAACGTGCAAGCAATCAAGAGTACACCCTGGTAAGCCCTTAGGTGTTAGCAACTGCCCCGTTGTTTGTAATTTGATCACCGTTGTCTAAAATCCACTCTGCCAGAGTGAAAATTACTGATCCAAATGCAAAAGTGAAGAAAGCCACTGAGTTTTCTTCCTGTGTGGAAACAGCGGGTGAACACTGCACTCCTTTTTAATTCAATGAACCCGAGGTCATCAGTTCATGTGCAAACTAGAAAGACTGTCTGATGGCTTAATTTGAGCTTGCCTGTCAGACACTGATCTCTTAAACTAAGAATCATACACAGGTACCTTTCTCCTGCTACTCCCAAAATTTTCAAATAAATTGCAAGCCGAACTTGGTACATTTGTAAACACTTACCTCTTCATTTTTTTAATGTCATTTTTAATTGACAGGTTAAATGTCAGAGCACTATGTCTCATAATAAAAAATAAATAAATAATAAAAACCAAAAAAACCCCCAAGATTAGAATCCATGGATTTTTCTTCAGAAGAATCTTAGATTGTGATGAGTCCTGTGAGTTCCAAAACTCCGTACTTTCCCACAACCTGTTCTTATTTTCCACACCCTGATTTAACAAATCCTCTCTCTATGGAGATTTAGAAGTATTTTTTTAACAGACTCCATAAAACTTTTCTCGAGGGACACAGGCTAGAGAGGGAATTTGGAGAAAGCATCAGGAAAACTGTCAATGTGTGGAGGACTATAATTTTTATACCTGCTTTATACCTGTTAATTTTTTTTCAAATTTAAAACCAGCTTATTTTCATGGGCATGAGGCATGGCTGGTAATTAGCCAGTCCATGGAAAACATAAAATAACAAGGTCTGGAGTAATCTAATGCCATATCAAAATGTGTAAGATATTCGGAACACATTATGCAACTCCCTCCCATAATTAATGTCCCAAGCCACTGGAGCTACCACACTAGGCTATCATTTTGACATCAAGGGTTAACAGCTGGCAATAGCTGAGAGATGTTTATAGGCTGGTTTTTATATGAGTGAGTTTTCTTTCTCTTCTGTCCCTTTTCTTTGTGAGATGGAGGAGAAAGCTGTTTTTAATAAGCAAAAATATAGACTTAATTTTTAAATTTTTTTAAAAGAAAATAAAGGGTTGATCAATGTGCAAAGCAGTTTCTTTACTTCATTTCTCCCCCTATTGAAGCAGTGACCCTTATACAGCTCCTGCTTCCTGACCAAAGCCAGAAACTGGTGTGTGGAGGGCACTGTGTCTAACTGAGACCCCAAATTCCTGTGCTCAGCTGTTGATTGATACTAGTTTTTAGCAGAATGGAGAACTGTTATAATTTGGGGCTGGGCTCTAAGTCACACATCTGGTTTGATTTGCATCTGGAAGAAAGAACAGTTCAGCCAAAAAAGTTAAAGCTCTTGTGATATAATTGAATCCAACACATCTGTGAGAGGACATGTATTGAATAATAGGAAAGTGTCAATAATACTTGGCTTGGAGGATTTTTAGGAAATGAGGCAGCTAGTCAAGACACCCTTGAAGTCTGAAGAAGAAAATTTTGTACGTACAGCAAGAAAGTTTCCTATATGCATTTTAACAGAATCACAGAATTGAATACATGTGCCAAGCAAAGTGGAAAATCCAACCGTGGACGAGCCAATATAAAGAAGTGTAAGTGTTAGCTGGCAAAACACATTGCACAACTGGAATTAAAAGATTACGAAGATGAAGCAATTTTTGCATGAGATCCTTTGAATTGTAAATGAGTCATAGCCAATATTCAAGTGTCTACTTTATCTTTCATATCTTCACCTTAAACTTCCTTGTTCTATGTACTAAACTGAGGTTCTGCTAAAAAGGAAGATTGTTCATGACAGAGGTGGCAAAATTCTGTTAAGATGCCCCCATCTGTTACCGTGATAGGACAAAGATACAGGGGAAGAAATTAGAATACATTTATAGAAAGCACTCCTCTTAAAAATGAAACCTGAAGTTTCAGAAACTGAAGATGGAAATAATTAAAGTCAAACGTCCTATGAAGAGGTAGTGAAAAGGTTATGGCCTTTACATCATCACAAACATGTTCTGGCACAGCTCCTTTCAAAATATATGGTTAATGTGTAACAGTGAGAGAGCAGCTGAACAAGATGAAACATACTAGAATGAATAAATGTGCTAAGGGCTTTTATCATCAGAATCCCTCGATATTAAATATGTTAAAGATCCTTCGACACAGTTTTCTGGAGAACAATGTGTTTATTCTTTCTGTTCCTCTGTAACAAATGAAAATTATTTAATACTTTCTGAAGCTTTTAGCATTTAGATTTATGCAACAAATTCAATATAATTGACTGAATCACAGTTTGTACTATGTTCTGTCATTATGTTTTACCAACACCTCTTTAATAGAATCCTGTGTAACTTTTTTTTCCTTTTTTCATTTTAGTAGCAGAATCCTGGATTAAGTACATGCACGTGGCAACAGAAGTGTCCAAAACAGAATACCCAGGAAAGTCTGCAAAGGCGCAGTTGTAGAGCGGTAACCAGATTATATTTACATTTGTAGCTTCTATTTGGTCTCTTATTGGAATCACATTTGGCTCTCAATACACACTTTCTCGTGAGAATTTAGACATCACAGTTTGATTTGTTCACTATCTGAGCAAAAAAAGGCAATGCATGGCTGGGAACGATGCTGCAGCATCACTGACTAGGCTCTCTGAATGCTTTAATGTGATGCCCAGAAGAACTTGCTTCTGGGAACATCAGGCAGAGAAATAAAAAACATGAATGATTAAAGCACATTTCCTCTTTGGAAAGTTATTGTATAAACATGGAAGTGCTTTATCCAACAGATGTGTAAACTTTGTGTCTTTTGAGTCATCATATCTGCTTATCTGAAGAATATAATTTATTATATTTTATCCCCATGAAACTGTGCAATCTGGGATATTTATGCAAAGTTAGAAATAAGTTCATCCTGACTTGCATATGATTAAAATAATTGTTAACTGAGGGACAATTCTGAAATATGCAGGACATATACATATTATATCCTAAGCATGTAAGCAGTCCTGGGAAAATCATTGCAAAAGTACATATTAAGTAAGTAAGTCTTGACTAGGAAAACATCTAAATATCAAAAAAAGAGGTTACTGGTCTCAGTTACAATAGATAGTCATAACTTCTGAATGCAGAGCTTTTATTCTTAATAATGTTAATATTTAAAATAACACTCTAACATGAAAAGCATTTATACTGCAATAAGAAAAAAAAAGACAACTTCTTAACAAAATAAACTGAATAAATCTAATTAAAAAGAAATAGAAATACAACAAGTACTTTATCCTGTCACGTTTCAGAGTACAAGCACACTTGGAGGTGACCAGGTTTCAAACAAGGCTATTTTCCTGTTCACTAACATCAGCATTTTTGACCTTCTCATAATTATATGTCTTGATGGAGCGAGTATTTTACATCCTCCTCACAAAGTGGCAAAATTAGAAATGGAGGAGATTGAAAACAGCTAAAACACCAAACTGAAAACATTGAATAGGTCAAAGTCAGGGATTTTGCTACAATCTCCTCTGGAACATATGCAGAGGTAGTGCAGTCCATGTTTCATTTTTGTGCTAATCATTGTAAAAATTCTGTAAAATGTCAGTCTATGAACACATTCCCACAGCTAAATGATTTTGTGAAAAAAGGAATGAATTAAAAATGCAATCCATACTTACAGAATGTATAGTACACTTAAAATTGAGTAATACTTTAGTCTATCTCTGTACAAAATGACAGGACAGAGCTATAAAAACCAAAGTGGACTGAAAACGACAATTTTCTTGTGCAGTACCTTCCCAAGTGCTGCCAACTCCTTCGGACAGAAGCCTCTTCTTATTGGGAATACTGATCCCTTGGCTACTCATCCTAATTAAAATGTAATTAGGTAAGTGTAATTAGGTAATAATACCACTCAAAACACTTAGCCTGTTTTCCACAATTGAATCCACAGTTGAGCTCACTATGGCATAAAATTCTGAACTCAGATCTCATGGCACTAATTGCCTCTTCACCCCAATTTAATCTGACATGTAGGCAGAAGTTTAGAGCTGCGAGCTCTAATTTATGGTATGAACTATGAAAAAGATCTGGTAAATACACCCGTGACCCATATGGTAGATGTGTGAAAAAGGCCATGAAAATGCTGGCTGCTACATGTAGTATCTACTTCAGAGAAACAAATCTGCTAATATCAAGGAAAGGTGTGATAATCCACTTATTCCTTGGACTAGGCTTCATCTCACATACTTTTAGCCATATGAAATACAGATATTGTTTTAATCTTTTTCAGTGCCTCTGTAATCCATGGAAAGAGGGAGGGGACAAAAAGATAATTTATTTCACACCAGAGTAGAGTTTAAAAGGATTGGGACAAACTGCCTTCTCAGTTTGAGACTCTTCCTCAACCTGGACTACTAGGCAGAGTTCAGTCAAATAAATTTTGACTAGATGCTGAGCTACTGAGGTCAGTAAAGTGAGATGAAACCTGCCTCTGCTGCAGAAAAATGTCTCCAACTACTACTTCACCATCAGTTTTCCATATAACCAGAAAATATGGAACAACCTAAATCAACATCTTCCATATGAACATATGACATATGTTCATGACATCAACATATTACATCTTCCATCTTGGCAGAGTTTTGTGCTTTCTGAAGAGAACTTAGAAAGTCCATCCTGGAGCTGCTGATCTCCTTCACCCTTCACAGGGCAGTAACATCGCTGTCTTATCATAGGTGCACTGTGATGTACCTGGAGCAAACCACAAGGTTAAATGCACATGCACAGACACAAATGCACACAAATCAATGCCAACATTGCCTACAAACACATTGTAAACATGTACCAAAAAACTGTCCAAGCCCCTTGGGCTGGCCCCGGCCCATGTCATGCAGGCTGAGCAGCTCCAGCTGAACTGGCACCAACCACAAACAGGTACATAAGGAACTGCCATGAGCTCCATAGCCAAAAATTCCTTCAGGGCAACCTGCTGCCTTTCTTATTTTTTTAGTCCATACAACTATCAATGTTTTGAATGCCTAGAGGAGAGCAGCACCTTAATTAAACTGAAATAAATTCCAGTTTAATATATGCAAAACTAGGGTGCTAGTGCCGTTCAGACAGGCTACAAAGAGCTACTTGGACAAATGTACTCATCTCTTAGCCAGAACAAATGCGGTCTCTTTCATCTTGTGTCATCAAGCTTCTGTGAAGCCTTCAGAATCTGCTGCATTTGCTAGTAGTTGCCAGTTACTAATCTGTGGCTGGCAATGTTAGATCATGGCTTCCTTTTCCTGACTGCAAGCAGTTTTTGCTCCCCGCCTTATCATCTCACACACTCCAGCCTGCTTCCGTCAACCATTCAGAGATTTGCCTCTTATTTCCAACATTTAAATGGGATCAGCACCCGCCTGCCATGATTACATCATGATCTACAATGATGAATTAGCTCCTAAGGGAAAATGTGTATCAACACACCCCCCCAAAAAAAAAACCCCACACCACCCAACAGGACAATGCATGCTTGTGTCTGAAAAAACATCTTGCTCGGGATGTTGTAAAATCTCTGACAATTATATAATGAACTATTAGAGGAGAACAGAGAAATGCAAACATGGTTTTTTTTGTGTTTCTGCTTTTGTTTTCAAGTGAACAATGTACAAATGTCAAGAGCTAGAACTGAAAATGGTTTTGTATAAAGACAAGATATGGGTTCATGATAACTTTTGAGGAATCAAAGGAGATATACAAGAAGTTAAACAATATATGAACCTGAGTTGGCCTTAGTTTTTATCATTCTTTGAGAATGCAATCATGTTTAAAAATGCGTCGATGTTGAGCATGCTGCTCACTAATTAAATTTAGAAATTAGTGGAAATACTTGACATTAAAAGATTTAAATTCATTTTTTGAATCCTAATGAATGCATTTCTTTAACCTAGTATTGTGTGTACTTCTCTTGAGGATCTGCTGGGGATAGAGTGCATTAAAAAATATAATTGGCTTTAGACCCTGGTAGATTAATGTTTTGTCATGATTTATGCTGTCTGTTTTGTATTCAGCTCTAAAGTTGTTTTCCCTTCTCTGAATCATATATTGATGATTCAAATGGAAGATTCCGTTATAATAATGAGAGTAATATAAGCAAATCACTGCGTATTAATGTCTTTTAAAAAACCCCAAACTTTATCTCATGCTCGAATATTCTTTTAGCTGAAGAAACAACATTTTCAAGGAAGACAATATCCTAAAGCATATCCTGGAAGAACAGACAAATGTATTCTTCTATGGCCAGTGGAAAAATGGATAAAATTTATGGAAGCTTATTGACCTTAGTAATATGCTATTTTAATATTTCCTCTAAGTCCAAACCTCTATGTTTTTGAATAGCCCAGAAAACCAGTACCAAGCAGATTTTAAATTTACATCAGTTTACCTTTCTTTTAACTTAGAAATAAGTAATAAAATATATACAAAATCTTTTACTAGTTAAAAAAAAAATGCCAATTTTCCATCAGTCATACCTAAGAGTCTGTTAGGTCTCTCTCTTTGAAGAAGCACATTAAAGGGGGTCAGAGGTTTCACAAATAGATTGATTGGCAAGCAATATCAATGGTGCCCTAGACTGACCTGGTATATAATTGTTTGCATATCATTGCAGTAAAAGCAACAACGTGTTTAATCTGTGTGTGTTTATTTTGATCTATATATGGACCTTAAGGGTCAATGCGATTTACTCACATTTACTGTTGGTTATTAAAAATGCTGAATAAAGTGATGGAAAGGTGTTAGAAGGCATTTGCAATTAGGAAAGAAAATGACAGTCTGCATGGAACTGCTTACTCAGAATTTTATCACAAGGGTATCGGGGTTTTTTCTACTCTATTTTCACAAAGCTTTATAACTCACAGCTTGAGAGAAACATATCAAAGCATTTTTTGCCTTCAGTAAATGGATGGCAGTACTAATCTTTCCTCCCTGGATCTTACATGATCATGGTTATTGCAAAATTATGTGTAGAAAACACAAGGAATACAATATTTTGCACTGCCCTTTTTATTTATTTTGTTTGTTTGTTGGTTTGGTTTGGTTTTGTTTATTTTTTTCCTAGGCTGTTAAATAGAATTGTTAAAATTGCTGGACTCTTCCCAAAACTGAGAAAGAATATCACAGTACTCCTTATACAAAAGCCCACTGAAGTCAGTAGAAAAATTTCTGTTCACTTCAAGGGATTTTGGTTTCCCCTGTACAGTTGAAAACTTTTTGAGTCTCATGAAACTTAATATTAACCTAATAACCTAATCAGGACCTGAGAGAAATTGCTCAGCCTTCAAATTCAAAGTTAAGTTTCCTTTACTATTCTGTTCTACTTATTTTTTACTCCATTAGGAATATTTAAATGAAATTAAAATAAAATAGGAGAAATGAGGAAGAGAAGAGACAAGTTGGAGCAGAAAACATGACTAAAACAAGAACATCAAGACAAAAAAAAAAAAGAAAGGAAGCTAAGACTGAAAAGAGCAAATGAAGGTAGGAGGAAGACAACAAGTCTTCAGGTTAATCTACTGTATAAACAAGTCTGTAGCTTTCAACATGAGTAGAGGAACAGAAATCCAAGGCCCATTCAAACATTCAAACAAGTTACACCCCAGCTGATGCACCTTGCTGAATCAGTTCCTCTGAGAGCAAAGGATAACGGGTTGGACCAACTGGGAAAACATTTTTACAGCTCACAAGCCTGTTCTAGTGTCTCACCACCTTCATTGTAAAGAATTTTTTTCTGGTGTCTAATCTAAATCTACCCTCTTCCAATTTAAAACCGTTGCCCCTTGTCCTGTCACTATACTTCTCGACAAAGAGTCCCTCTCCAGCTCTCCTGTAGGCTCCCTTCAGATATTGAAAGGCCGCTATAAGGTCTCCCTGGAGCCTTCTCTTCTCCAGGCTGAACAACCCCAGGTCTCTCAATGTGTCCTCTTAGGGGAGGTGCTCCATCCCTCTGATAACCCTCTTGGCCCTCTGCTGGACCTGTTCCAACAGGTCCATGTCTTTTCTGTGTTGAGGACTCCAAAGCTCGACACAGCACTCCAGGTGCAATCTCATGAGGGCAGAGTAGAGGAGCAGAATCACCTCCTGTGACATGGGCCACACACATGTATTTAACTATATTTAACTATATAACTATTCCATTTCTCATGGATGATTTTTTGAAGTATTTTGTCTGTTTTATGTAGCTACTTTCTCCCAGCTAGAAGTTTTCTATAGTTCTTCCAATACTCTTTTCAGTACTGAAATGTCCTGCAAAATAATCTAACTTCAGAATGTAAACATATTTCTAATTAATCAGATTAGGAAGTTTGATTTAGGATGTAATATTCAGATCAAATACTTTGCATATATATGGATATACACATGCTGTTATATAATTCATGTGTAGAGAAGTGCTAAAAAGTGAAATAGCAATAAGAAATTGTATTGAAAACAGGATCACATTTTTTTGTTTTGGTTTTTTTTTGTTTTGTTTTGTTTTGTTTTTTAAATGCAATTATCAATCCTTTAGAAATTGTGATTAAACTTCAGAAGATTCTTCTGAAGGGTTTAGGGTTTTTTGTATTGTTATTCTCATTTTTCATTTAGGAAAACAAAGGCATAATGCATTGAGGGAACCTACTGATATCAAAAGGCAATTCAGAGGAAGACAGCATAATCAAACTTTGATATTATCTCTGGTTAATCTGAATATTTATTAACTTAAATTTTTTTATTTGAATAATGCTTAACAAATTGCCTGTATATTTTTTTCCTCTGTCTCTTTTGAAAATTACATTAATGCCATTGTAAACTGTTGTGGATTATTCCAATCTGACTATAACTGCCTGTGTACATGACCCAGTGAAGGTATCTAATCACCTACATGTAGATAAAGCAAAGGGACAGTTTGCAAAACTGGCATCAAATTTTATTGGATCTTGCATGGTCAGACATCATTTATATGGTATAAAAATCAGAGTCAGCAATTTACCAAAAAGAACAGATGTCTGATTTTTAACCCTGTTAATATGCAACCTTACTGGTCATGCAACAGCCCAGAGGAGAGCATGTTAACCTCTACAAATCTGTTACAAGGTGAAAACTCTGATATTCAAAAATTAGATATTAACAACAAATTAGAATGGAAAAAAGCTTACCTCAAAACACCAATTCCCTGAATCAAATATTCTAAATAAGAGTTGAAATAAGCTGTTTAAAGTTCTGGTAGTTTCTTTGTTTTCTTTAATACCCAAATACACAAATGGATTGTTTCTCTCCTGCTGAAATCTGTAGTTTGTCTATTGGAAGAAAGAATCCAAATCAAGTCTGGAAATGTATGGCAGGAGTTGTTGGCAGCACCTCAATTCCTTCCAGACTAGGGGGATTAGAATAGGTTTAATATGTTCTGTTTAGTGTATGGGGAGAGGCACTAGAGAGTTTTGGATTGTGGTAGGAGAACAGTTCCCATAGGCAACAAAGTATAAACATTTTCTGATAGTAGTTCCAGGTAATTATCTCGTCCCTGTTCTTGAGGACCCGAGCAGCTGAAGGAGGGTGAAGGACTGCAAAAAGAGGACCAAAAAGCTGAAAGAGGACTGCAAAAATCTTTTAAGCAAGCAGTGAACTGTCATCAATATGGAGGAAGAGAGAAGATTTGTAATTATTCTGAAACATCAGAATCCCTAATGTGGATAAAGACAGACTCTTAAATGCCAGAGGTGAGGAAAATGATTACTTACACTAAATATACTGTATCGGCATTAAATCTTAACCCTGCAGCATACCAGTTCTGCTAGATTCAGATTTTAAATTTATGCAAACATAATTTATTCCTCTTACTTATTTTATATGTTAATTACATTTTAATACAGAATTGAGAAAAGGAAAAGCACTGTCAGCCTATGAAAAATGTTAACAGTAAGAGCATCATGGCAGAATGCTCCCTCTAATTTAGGAGGTAAAAAAAGAGCCAAAAAGTGGTCAAAGCTGGGAGACTACACTAGGAAGTTATCACTGTGTGCTTTTATAGAAAAGTTGCTTTGCTCTCATCTCATTATATGCTTTTCCATACCTTCCCATGGATTTTTATATTTACTTTATAGAAATGGGTATATTATTGTGGATTTTATTTGGCTCCCCGACTTATCACATGCAAGGACACAGAGATGAGACTTACTGTCTTTCAATCTTTTTCTATATGCTTTGTAAGGGCTGTTGTGCAGCACTTATAAAACAACAGCCCTCAACATAACAAAGCTTTCCTCAATGTAACATTCCATGTTCAAAAGCAATGCAGAAATAAAGTTCAGCTTCCTTACAACAAAGCTGGCACAGAGAAGGAGTCACATGGTGTACAAAAATGCGCAATGAGCCTGGGACTTAGGTTAGGGCCATGGGGAGCAACCATTGCAGCAAGGCAGGTTCTGTCCTGTGGTTCTTCCAGGCAGAAAATGCCTGTAAACTGGGGAGCCCTTGAGGTTACTTAAATGCGCAGTTATGAGCTCAGTGGTCTCTCCAGAAAGGAAATGCTCCTGAGCTTTGGTTTCTTTTACACGCTTGTGTCGTCGAGTTATTTTCATTTGTTTTACCACTTACCATTAATGAATGCTCTCCCTTTCCAAGAGCCTAGTTACATACACATTTATAGCTATCTTAAAAATGCTAAAAGCTGATGATATTTTGAATGGAGAAGAAGACAAAAATGTCAAGCTTAATTCCAAAACTCAGCATGTGGGGTTTAATGATTTCCAGAACAAATGCTTGAGTGAAGAGAGCAACATTCTGAAGATTTGTGACTGTCTGCTAGTTCACAAGAGATGGTCACTTAAGTCCACCAGGTTGTCTTGATACTGATTTCTGCTAAGTCTGAATAGCTCTGCTTTGTTGATTTTATGCTGGCTATTTAATATTAGGTTAATATACTAGAACAATAATGTAGGGTTTTTTGTAATTTTTTTTCCCAGCCATTTCAGTTTAGTGTTTAGCACTTCAGTTCAGTTTAGCACTTGTTTTTACAGATGGTTTAAGCTTGTAAAAGCAGTTATGTTTTACTGTATGGTTCTGTTGATTGTCAAGGACCACAGATGGTGAATGCTACTTATTTTTCACTACTTTGGAATCCAGATTTTTCCATCTTTTTTCCTGTATACCATTTGTAAATACTCAATTAAATTTTATTGGTGAATCTTCAGTGATCACTCTGTATAATTTAAAGATGGAACTCGTGTTCTCAAGTTGTCTGGAATTTCTGAATGGAAGTTTTTTTTAATAATTTGTTAGATGAAGATGTGACTGGAACAGACCTGTTACCACACATTTTGGGGAATGGATCACTAATGCTTTAAGAAATGGGTAGATATTTTTCTGAGAGGGAATAAAAGTGATGCTTAAATGAAAATGAGTGGTTTGGATTTAAATGTATGGAACTGATTTCTTTAAGCAGCATCCTTCTCTGAAAGGAAGTCCAATTTTGCTATGAATAAAATTAAACCAAAGTAGTTCTCAGTGTCAGGGTCTTGAGGCATTACCAGGCCATTTGGGTCATGACCAGTACCCCGGGGCCTTCCCTCAACCCTGGGGCTCAGGATGCCATTTCAGCCCCTCAACACAGACACACCTGTAAATGGAGGATGGGGCTGCCCTGGCTGCTCTGCTCATTGGCTGGGGTATGGGACAGGATGGGGTGCCAGGTCTGGCCTGCTACTCCCCATGGGGAGAACCTTCTCTGACCCTCATGAGACCTTGACATGCAGGTGCTTGGAGTCCTTCAGAGCTACAAAGATGATCAAGAGACTGGAGCACCTCTCTTATGAGGAAAGGCTGAGAGACTTGGGTCTGTTTAGCTTGGAGAAGTCAGTCTCACCTCTGTCCAGTAAATCTCATCTTTGTGCCTGGCAAGATCATGGAGTAGATTTCTCCTGAAATTCAGCCAGCATGGCTTCATCAAGGGCAAGTCATGCCTGATACATTTAGTGGCCATTTATGATATTGCCACAGCATTGGTAGACAAGGGCAGAGCAACAGACATCATCTACCTGGACTTATACAAAGCATTTGACACTGTCCCACATTACATCCTGGTCTCAAAATTGGAAAGTCACAGATTTGATGGTGGATAAAGAACTGGCTGGATGGTCACACTCAAAGGGCTCAATGTCCAAGTGGAAGCCAGTGATGAGTGGTGTTCCTCAGGGGTTGGTACTGGAACCAGTGCTGTTTAAAGTCATTGTCGGAGATGTGGGCAGTGGGATCAAGTGCACCCTCAGCAAGCTTGCCAATGACACCAAGCTGTATGGTGCCCTCAACACAGTGGAGGGAAGGGATGCCATCCAGAGTGATCTGGATCAAGCTTGAGAGATAGGGCCGTGTGAGGGCCAATGGGATTCTGGTCTGCACAGGAAAGGGTGTAGCCAGTAGAGGGGAGATTCAGATTTGATACTAGAAAGAAATTCTTTGCTGTGAGGGTGGTGAGACAGTGGCCCAGGTTTCTTAGGGAAGTCATATATTCCCCATC
>JAOXNG010000021.1:83569255-83586933 GCA_028566535.1 Scolopax minor
CCCAGCTCTCTCAACCTGTCCTCATGAGGTGCACCTCATGTAGAGGTGCTCCATCCCTCTGATCATCCTCGTGGCCCTCCGCTGGACCCGTTCCAACAGGTCTATTTTCTGTCAAGACTGCCGAAACAAGGGCTTTCACTTGGGGCTTTGCCATTCAGCGTCAAAACCAGTTGTTTTACTGAGCCCAGTCAAATTGCTTCCTGACAGAAAAATTGGACATGAAATCCCTGCTTTGCAGCTGCTCCACGGAAACCACATTTTGCACGCAGAGGCTCGGTGTCGTTCCCAGTGGCACTGAGTGTACCACCTGGAGCAGCACCTCCTCCCCAGGCTTGTGTTTTAATTACAGCTGAACATCGTCCAGGTAGGAGTTATTCTTTATCACTTCCTTGCTATTCTGCAGCATACAAACGCTCCGGTAAGCTCCTTGGAAAGGTCCTGCTGCCTACCTCTTCAGTTTAGCCCCAGGATTGCAAGAGATACAAGTTCAGTTTTAGGCAGTACCAGGAGGGCTAAGGTGCCCGCTGAGCTGCTCTGCCATGGTCAGAACTTCAATGGGGAGTTTCTCACACAGTCAAAAGATTTCCTGCCCTCCACCCACTTTGTTGAATGGACAGTACTGGAAGAGAGTTTCAGTACACAGTTAAGTTGTAATTTTCCTGTTTGTTGCCTTACAGGTATTTACCTAGCAAGCGTGCTCAACCACCTCTTGATATAGCTCCTATTTTGCTAAATATCGCGAAGTACAATGCAACCACTCTGAGAGTGAAAAATGCTGCTTGCCATTTTTTATTTGCTCCTCTAAGGGACAAGCCCCTTTTGGCCACTGGTAAAGCTTTTGAAGTTCCTCGCTTTGCAGCAGCTCATTTAAACCATGTATCCAGACCACAGAGCGACTGCAGTCAGACACAGCCCTCCCAGCTGGAACACAAGCCTCACAGGGAGCCAGCTGAAAAATTCCTTGCTACCATCAAAGTAAGCAGTTCCTGCCTTTCATCGTCGTTGCCCCATGGGGAGAAACAGCCCTGGCCATCTGATGGATGGTTAGGTACCACAGGTCTGATGCCCAGGAGTTGTTTAACTGCAGTCAGAGCCCTGGAGCAGAGACCAGGCGAGGAATGGAACAAAGCACTGCCCTTTGCAGAGGACATTTCTGTCCTCTGATGCTTCTTTCAGGCCACATTGTCAAATAAGCTTAGATATTTGCAAGTGCAACCCTGATATACAAGAAGGAAAACAGCTCATTTGTCTATGAACGTCTTGAACAGATTTACTTACTAGCAGGACAATAACATAGCTGAGAACCAATTATTCATGAAAATGTATATTTGATTTTGACTGAAAAATGTGTTAGTTACATCTGGTTTATTTCCTTATTTGCCATGTCAACAGGAAATAAATGGGCTCAATTAATAATACAGGACTGCAACTTAGACCAAGTCAACTTCAACCAAGTAATATTCATCTTTTTGCTCCATTCACCTTCTAGCAGTTTGAACCCAAAATTTTTTCAGACAACAAAAAGACAAACTTTTAAAAGCAGGCAATTATCTTTTACTAAGACATTCCTCATCCTAAGAAAATACACTTGATATGCTTTTAGAAAGGTACTTAATTCATTTTAAGGAAAAAATTTCATCCAATTTATGTTCTCCTAACAGAGCTTAATTTGATTGTTCAGATGTGTCTGTGTAACTAAATGTTTTCTTTTCTTTGACTTCAGAGTTCTCCCTTTCTGAAACATTAAGTGTACTTTCCTGTTTAAGGAAAAGTGCCACTAGACTTCTACTATCCATCTATAAGCTTTTGGCAAGAGTTGATACAACTGTGGTATAAGGTGATTAATGGAAGGTAAATAAAGGAGTAATTAATCAAACCACATAAGAAAGTAAAAATAAAAAATGGTGCAGAGACTGACAAGGGAAGTCTAAACTCCTTGTGCTTTGGCACCAATGAAAACAGACCACAGAAAAAGGGTAAGAAGTCCATGAATGTGCTCCAATTAATCTGTATGCGTTCTGCAATGCTCTTTAGTTTGGTTCATTTAAATCTGAAATTCCCTTCCCCGTTGATGTCAGCTAGTTAGCCAAGATGGTGCATTACTGTTATGATCACTGCAGCGCATATAATTTAGATTTATCTCTTTAGGGACTCAGCTCCACCCCCTGCTAGCTAATATGCTCACCATGTTTAATGATGCAAAAAATTTCCCTGAGTACAGGTTATTTATCTTTATCAGGCGCTGCTTTTGGCTGGCTGTCAGTTATCAGCCAGAATATTTGTTCCTAAATGGTTTGTACTCATCCATATTCCAGGGCAATTCTGAGGCCCATATTATCACTGATGTTTGCAATAAAAGTGTTTCAGTTCTTCAGATACACCTTAGTAATACTGATTTATGAGTCTGGACTGGCTATATTTCTGATGCAGTGATATGAACCCTGAAATATCTGTCATGGAAGTGAAATATCTATCCAAAACCTCAGAAACAAAACCCGCTTGTAGGGGTCTTGAAGAAATATGACGAATGAAGATATTTCTTTGAATACATTTTGAGGGGAATGAGTCAGAGGTGAGTTTTTTTAACTGAAGATCTGTAGAAAATAAAATAAAATTAGGAACAGACCAGTGAAAAGAAGACAGATGAAAGTGGGAGGAAAAGGAAGAGTGAGAAGGAGACAAGTTTGGACAGAGAGGTAAAAAAAAAAAAAAAGGAAACGAGAAAGGAAAGAACTTTTGCTGCGCCAGATGAGTGAACGCTTTCAGAAAATGATAGTTGGAAAAGCAGAAAAGTAAAGTTTATGACTTGAAAGCTTTTTCCTGCACAGCAAAGTGAACAAGCACTCAGCCAAAAAGTGAAAGGCAGATATCCCGAATGGAGAAAAAGTTCAAAACACTGAATTCAGTTCTGCAACGCAGACATGAGAGTTACGACACGGGTCAAAGAGGAGACCAGCAAGTCTGGCAAGTAAGAAAGAATGAAGATATGAAATAGGCAAGTAAATTTCAATTTTTTATAGTTTTGACTAGGATGGCAATAAGGGCAGCAACTGTGTGTCAGTTTTGATGTATGCAGTATAATAGGCTGGATTTGCTTTTCAGGGCATGCGAACATCTGTGGCGCAGAGATTCCCAAGCTCACAGCAACGAGGCCTGTTCCAGAAGTGGAAGCAGCAAAGCCAGACATGCTCTCCCCAGGGTGGCACGCTGAGATAACACGGCCTCACTGCTTCCCAGACCTGAGCTAATGCCTGAGCTATGCTGGAGAGCCCCACCAGTTAGGTCCCTGCCAGGATGGTGGGCACTCGCCTCAAAGTTAAAACCAGCGTTTCTACAGAGAAAGCCCATCTGATGCTTCCACACAGGCAGAACTGCTAAGGAAGAAGACTTGGTCTTCCCTGGGACCCATACATCCATACTACAACATGCACCCACCAGATTTCATAATCATCCAGCTACAGAGTCATTATCCTTTGTGTAGTTGTAAGCACATGCTGGACGCTCTCCTGCAACCCATGAAATATAGCCCTACCAGAAGTGCTGGCCACTTCAGATTTGCTGGTTGAGTTGCTCATATGCTTGTCTCTCTTGTTCTCCACATTTCTCTGTGGCCTAGTGGCTCAGGCCTTCCTTTGATGTGAGTGTAGGGATCTGTGTTCAAAACCTTTTCTTTGCCATGTTGAGATAGGAGGTATCTGCTTTTTGAGAAGGCTGTTAGCAGTAATCCATCTTTGCTCTGTATAGCATGGAGTTAAACATGTAGGAAGACTGGAAATACATTAGGTAACCATAGAGGAACAACAGAAGAATAAGCCCCTTTATTAATTCCTGAAGAGGTAAACCATCTGGCTTATTTTTAAGAATATATCAGACCTGGGTAAATTTTCTGAATCTTTATAGTGACAGGGAGGATGTACTTTGTATACATGAAAAAGTATTGCAACAGACATCTTCGTTTTTAATCTACTTGCAATGTCGAAGCGATTACGGGTTAAATTATTTATATGAACTTTTTAACCACAAGAGAAAAAAGTACAACAAAGTTGTTTAAAATATGATTAATTTCCTTCAAAAGCCCATTAAATATTTTCATCCTGTATCACGTACAAATGTTAGTATCACAACCAGCAATCAGTGTGTAGGATGGAAATAGAGCACGCATACTTGAATTCCACTTTTGTTGGGTTTAGATGATATATATATTTGATTTCTACTATGACATGCTCTTCCTGTTCTGAAGCTTTCCAGAAGCCTAGATTAATGACAAAATGATCTCCAGTATAAACTTCCACAATGATAATAACATATGCTGGCATAGACAGAGCACTGCAGCAGTGCCACTGAGATCCTCTGAGAGCATGAACTAAATGCAAGGCACTCAAAAAAGAACTTAATTTGTGTGTTATTTCCAGTATTACTGCTGTGAATATGCAGGAACTTAACTAGCTGACCGTTTAATATTAATAGGAAGACATTTAATATCACAATATTCATGTGCTATGATAAGTATTTGAAATACTCACTCTGTGGTGTTAGATAAATTCTCTATTAGGCCTCTCCTTGATAATGTGCATATTGTTTCTGAAAGCAATTTCTGAATTATTTAGAAAAGACTAGTTTTCCTCCTGAGACATAAAATGAAAATGAACTGCAGGTTTTCTGCAAGTTCTTATTACCGTTTGGTCTAGACCACATTATGACCAAATTATGGTGAAAACCTTTGAATAAAGTAATTTCGCAGGAAGCTGTTAACCTGCTAAAGCACCAAGAAATACAGATCAGACTGAAATGAGCTTTAGTTGTATGCTTCTTGATTCAACTATTTAGATAATGTACTTTCATTTAGATCAGCAGCTAAACGTGTGAAGGATAATAGCCTTTCTCGTACACGTATAATGAGACATCACCACAGTGGTACAGAGTAGCAACAAAGAAGAAGAAGGGAAAAAAACAGTTCTGATACCTGAAGTTCTCTTGTGACAGACACTTTTTAAAAAGAATATGACTATGGAAGCAACAAGCATTTATGCCAGACACTTTCATACAACTGGAGAACATGAATCTGTCACCTAATGAAAACTGATTAAGGACCATCAAGCCCAGAAGTGGAAATTCTACTGCTGTTGAGAGAAAAAAAACACAAAGAGAGGGAGATATTTATGCACATGCCATCTCTTTTCTGAAGCAGAAAATAAGCAGATTTCAAAGTGAAGTTTCTTCACTTGTATGTAAAATCAATTCGGAAACTTTAGAGGGAAGATGAGACAATGTAAGCTTACTCTTCACTCTAAAGTTCTTCTAACATATCTGTAATATAGTCACCAGCGATTGGTTTCAGAAAAATTTTGTTCAAACTGCTGACTTATTTTAAGGTGGCAAATATTTTCTCAAAGCACATAAGTGTATATAATACAGATAATCTGATTTTGTTTTCTTTGTGTGTTTGCTTTGCATCTTAAGCATATATTTTTCTACTGCCCTAACTCACTTTGCTTATATTGCAGCTGACATCAAAACAATGCCTAAATACTTCTAGATTGCTTGAGTTTTATCTTTTGTATCAATATTTGTGCTCATGGTATACTATTCCAAAAATATAATTACTCTAGGCCATGGAACAAGGAAAAAATCATGGGAAATTTAAGCTTGAAATACTTGAAATATCTCCATACAGAAGTACTTTGTTGAATGGAGGTCCTTATCCTGTGATGATATTATCAACCCTGTTACTGTATGACTATTATTAACAGAGCTGGTAAAAATGCAGTATATCTGTTTTCCAAGATGTTTCATTATTTCAAAATTTGTCTTATTACTGGTTTTGCCAGTCTGGTGAACCTCAGGCATTTCCTTTCATTTATTTACCTTCAAAAGATTTATTATTTTGTTCAGTAACTCAGTTTTTTTCATCCTGTACCAATGGCAATAAATCATTATACATCATTCAAAGCATGGCACAGTATGATGCACAATAGGTTACACTGTGCATCCCTCCAGATTTCCTAAGTTACATGAGATATGTGTGTAAATTTAGTATACCACAGAGGTCTACAGATAAGCTGTTCACTTAGATATTCTCCATTCTGTGAAAAGAAATAGCAGTTATGATGCACAATTAATTTGACCCAATTTAGATGCTTTCTTACTTAGCAATGTTATAAATCAAACCCCAGGAATTCCTGTTTCTTTCCACTAATCAGCATGAGCAATTTTGCACTGCTCTTGTTTGTGTGTCTTTGGACACTTCAGATAATTTCTATTTCTACCTTGGCTTTACTTTTTCATTCTATATTATTACAGTACTTATAAAAGCATTATAAGAACAGCACTATGCTGATATTTCAGGTAGTATGACTTTTTATTTAGTTATTTGTTTCCTGTCTCCCATTTGTGTTTTAGTAGAAAAGTGATGTTCTGCACCCTGAGCAAAAAGTGATGTTCAGCTTTTGTATACTAACTAAAGGTCCAGCTACTTTCAGTAGCCAGGGAAAATTATTCCAGCAATATTGAAAACACTGATCTTTTGTATTATTTGTTGTTGTTGCCATCATTATTACAGGAAGCCAAGCCAAGACCTGAAGCCTGCTTGGATTCAGCCCTGCAGAATAAAGGGGAGACCAAAAGACAGAGATGGTAGCACTGCTGAATAGAACAGACAGCAATCCCAAACGTTTCAGTCTCTAAGACCAAAGGTCTATCTTTCTCACTTGAATAAAGGATTTGAATTAACTTTTATCTAGTATATTTCATATATAGTTTAGCTGTTGGGGAGGCTATTCTTTTTCTTTCAATGTAGGCATGACCAGAAAAGAAAAAAGGGAAGACACAGAAAATCTCTCTAGTGAATTGGAAGGATATATTGCAAACTACTATTAGCAGTATACCTTTTCTCTTAGGAAGAAAATATTGAGAGAAAAATCTTACAACTTCTGTTTGCAAAATACTCTTATAAGCTATGAGAGATAAAAAATACTGTAACAACATCTTAGAGGGTACAAAATGATATGAGAGATTGTCTGGATAGCTTTCATAAACTTGAAATCTCATGCTCTTAGGTTAGAAAACTGATGAAAGAATTATTTCTTGTAGTGATAAATAGAAATGTAAGTAAGTATACCTGGTTGGTGTTCCAAGGTTGGGAATAGAAAATGAAGGTGGATCTTCACTTACTATATCTGCAATTCTAAAATCACAAACAGGCTATCTAAATATATAAAGATGTATTTAAGTATATGTAAAGTGACAAACTGGAACAGATGAAAGTGGATTTTTTTCTTTTGCTTTGCCTTGAGTGTTGGCAGTCAGGTAGTGGAATTACATTTGTAGAGCTTTGTACACAACATTACAGATTAACTGTATTATGGATAAAAAATGTACATTTTTATAAAGTGCCCAGAATTATACTATACTTGTTTCCAGGATAGCTCATGTGGACTTTTATATTTTTAATACCCATTGTACTTTGCATACTTTACTTTATTGATCTGATTATTTCATATGTGTGACTTTTGTCACTGCTTTTTATCCATGTTTACAAAATATTGATTATTCTTAGTTTCCACTTACTTGAGAAACACTAAGAAATTCCTCATCTTACAGGGGAGGTGGGTTTTTTGTGTCTTCTATTTCGAAAGTATAGTATGGTTTTAATGCTTTGCAGGATCAGGAATCAAAACCCAAAATGTTTCCAATTCCATACCCAATCTATACAAGGGCTCATCCATCAAAAAGTGGGATTCATATCCCATGGAAAATCTCAGTCATTTATTTTGTCATCCTGAAATAAAATCAAAAGCAAAAACTTATTCAAACCCCAAGGACATACTGGGACACAATGAGTAGTCTAAGCAAGTCTCAGCTTATATAAAAAGCCAGTGTCTGATACTCCTCTAATTTGAATTCCTATGAGACACTATGGCAGCTGAGCTGGGTAAAGGCTATTGCTGCCAACCCAAAAAACTGGCCTATGCATTTTCTTTGAGGAAGATTACAGTGTAAAAAGTTGTTAAAACATAATTTTTCTAGGACTTTTTTTAATATAAGCTGTACTTTCAAATGGCACTGATGTTTTAAGAATGGAGTATTCAAGAATTTATCCATAAAAGTTATAGTCCCTACTGGATAGAGAACACAATAATGAGAAAGGAAGTAGAAAGCACACAAAGGAAATAATCACTTCAGAGTTTTCAAAATAAAACATGATCCTATTCAAAGTCTGTCAAGGTAACTGAGAATCTTTCCCATACCTTCAGTGATTGTTTGGTTCACTCTGTATTGTTACTCACTGCATCATAGTAATCTCTTTTGTTTCCTATTCATTTAGAAGACTTTTTATTAAATTAATCCTTTGCATACTGCGGATTTTGAGGTCTTCTGTAGCTCTAAAATCTGACTTGAAGTATGAGATTGGATAGTAATAGGGCAAAAAAGGAGCACTTCTTGTGAATATAAGCAGGAATCTAACTTCCGCTGGAGTTTTCATCAAGCGTAACACTAGCCCTGATAACCCTTACACTATTAAATTTCAATATACACATAAATAAAAGTTGTGCTAATAAATGCAAGTGTCAGAGGTTTATTCATGTTCTGTATCACCAATGTAATACAGAATACACAAACACTTAACTAAGTGAATTATGGGTCTTTGCTATAAGCAAAATAGAAATCTGCCACCAGAGAGGGACAGCAATGACTGATTTCAGGTAAGTGTTTCTCTGAAATGAAACAAGAGCTATTTGGTACAAATCACTCTGCTTCCCCATTGTGCCTCTCTCCGTAGCCAAGCTACACAGCCATTTGAAGAAAAAACAAATAAAGACAAAGTTTAGGGGTTTTTTTGTTTTTTCTTTTCCTTTTTTTTTTTCCCTGGGGCCCTGGTGGTAACAGCATCACTCTGGATGTGCAGGCAGCTCATAACCCAGGGCCCCCCTGCCTGGCAGTCATCAGTGCTTCATCCCAGTGCATTGATACCAGCACTACCCTCACACAGGGAGCACCACAGTCTTGTGTCTCCCACTTTTGCATCCAGGACTCTTGCCTAGAATCACAGTTTGCAGGTGGCAGCAAAGTGACCCTGCTGTCTACCTTGGTCATAGCAGAGCTCCAGGAAGGGAAGGGCTATGGGCTGTAAGCAGCAGCAGGCTTCCCTGCCCTTTGAGCACTGCTTCTGGGAAACTGCTGTGGAAAACTCACTCTGCTGCTGCTTTCTGAAAGGCAAAAAGCTGAGTTCTAGTGTCCCGCTCTCCAGGCTTCTCCTCCTTTGCTTCCGACAGTGGGAAAACTGTTACTCCAACAAGGTCTAGTCTGCTTTCCTTTAGCAACAATATTTGGATTTTATTTACACTGTGAAGCTTTGAAGCAGCTCTGCTGAAACATGTGGTTTGATCTTCCCTCTTTAACCATTTGATCTTCCCATTAACCATTGCCTGGAAATATCCCTCTGGAAGCCTTGTTAAACGTCTGGCTCCAGGGATCTCTTGGGACTGTGAGACTGCCAGTCACATAACACTCTGAAGGATTTCATAGATATTAAAGGTGCTTCATCACTAAATTTAATTCTACCCACTCAAATGTTTCGAGGAACAGGAGGTAGTAGCATCTTTTTTAACCTTATGTGTCTTTTTTATATGTCACAGAAACCTGACATTAACTGTAGCATGAAATTTATTCCTGCTTAGCCATAACGCCCAGTGAAAACAGTTGGGAATTTTGACCAAGAAGAAAGGAAGGAAGTGTGTTCAGAAGGAAATATATATGTAATATGTGTAATTGGGCCCACTTTCTGAAGTAATATTCCCTTGTGCCTATTACTTTCACTCAAGGGTATCTTACTAAGCGGTACTGTAACTTTTTTCGGTGTTTCTTTCGGTAGAATTTTAAAACATTTATCATGCTGAAATACTTAGAGCAGCACACTCTCTCTGGTATCATTAGATCTCATTAGCAATCAACATTCAAAAAACATTTTCTCAGGGTTTTTTCCTTAATACCCATACATACAGTTTTCCCATAATTAAGCAGATCTATTAGTTTCACATTGTGGGTGGGATGGAATTTTAAATAACATTCATCTCTTTCAAAAACAAATAGGAGTCTGAAATGGAAAAGTTCTCAGTTAGTTTGCCATTGCTATAAGGATGGGGGAAAGGATGGGATAACAACAATCCAACTTAAATGTCCCTGCTGCCGAGCTGAGAAAGGGGTGGAAGGTTCTCAACCAATTCAAGACTCAGCAACCATCAGTTCTGTGACAGGCTGGGATGCCCTGGATCTGCCTAACACAGTTCTAACCTTCCAAGGAGGTTTTGCAGACGGTTGATTTGATGTCAGCCAAGCACTGAACTGAAAGTTGGAAGTACCCTGCTGAAATTGGAACATAAAGAGGCTTGAGGCATGTTTGGGGATGCCAGACTGTGCCTGGGGAGAGGGTGACTGGGAGGCCAGGTGTTTCACTCAGCCCAGTTTTCACTTCTCAGCACATAAGATGTTCACTGCCAAGGGATATTAGTCAGGTTTTAGAATTAAAACACCACTGTCATATCAGTTCACATGGATGAGTTGGTGGAGGTGGACAGGGTTGCGGTTTCCAGATCTGTTTCCATTTGGATGAAAAATCAGCAGCACAGATCAGCCCTGCACCTGGATTTGTTTTGTGCACCTACAAAGAGGGAACAGAAAGCCAAGCAAGCTTAACTCAATAAAAAACATTAACAGCAGGCATTTTCCTTCTTCAGGAACTCCCAATTGCACAAGCCCAGGAAACTCTGTGTCCAGGAAACCCTGTTCTTGCTCTCTCTCAAAGCCACATTTCACCTCTTTCTATGACTTTTCAGCACACAGAGCACCAGGCTTGAAAACAATAACACAGCCCCATCTTGTGTAACCGGGGAAATCCATCAGTTGATAGCATCTATGCCTGAACTCCTGAGACACAAAAAATAGGCACAAAGCAATAATAGTAGCAATAACCACAATCATAATGGTAACAAGAAAAGTTCCCGTATGATTATCTAATGGTGCAATAAAGCTTGGGAGACTGTAGAGATTAGAATTTTTAACACACGAGAAAATTAAAACATAAACATATATCTGGGCTTAGTGCAGAAAACACTCAAAATCTGTAAGTCATTTGAGCTCTTTGATTGAGCACAGTCTGATTTATACCAGATTCAAGTTTTATTCACTGCTGGGGAACATCCTACGAAGAAAGAGGGAGGAGTTACCCTTTTGTCACTTCGGTACTCCCCTTCTGATAACCCATCTTATCTGCCTTCAACATCAGAGCTGCATTCATCGCCATCTCTATGCTGAGCTGTGGAAAGGGAACATCTGACTGCAGATCAAACAAAGTATTTGCTTTTTTTCTACAGTGTAAATAGCAACAGTGAAAAAAGTTTTCTAGAACTACAGAGCTGGGGTATGCCTGTCTGAAAGGAAGACAGTTTTTTTGATCGCACCAGAAAATAAAAACACTCCTTCAAATTCTGTCTAAAGTGGTCTAAAGTGTTTATTCAAGTTTGAGTTACAGTATTTACTTCTTTCCTCAGTAGGCCCCTGTTCCCAGCCAGCACCTGCCATTGACTGCCAGGACCGTGGTATTCCCTCCTTAATTTTTAACTATTTACATCAACTAGAGAGCTTCTATTTCTTTCCTGAATCTCATCCTTTTTCCTTGGTATTTTCTTTCCCCGACTGGCACCTTGGACCCTGAGTCTACTGTGATTCCCTCCATAAACATCTAGCTGCAGGAATGTGTGCCCTGGTACTGCCTTGAGAAGAGGAACCCCTGATGGGAGCATCAGGCTGACCAAGTATCTTCCACGCTGGAGAATGCAAGGCTTCCCTTGGATGAAATCACTTGTGCCTCCTCTGCTGGCTTTCCTCACACTGTGGAGAGCTCTGGTCTCTCTCCAGGCAGCAGAGTGAATCTGTGACAGGGGACAACAGATGGGAGGCAGGCATTTTCATTTCTAGCCAGGCTACCCTGAGAATCCTTGGCTTCCTTCTTCTGAAAAGTCATGTCATCTCTCAAAATGCAGCTGGAATTTCTCACATTAAAACCAAGTCTGTCCTGCTGATAGCTGAAAATTGGTAAGTGGTGGGATGATTTTGCGGACAGTAAGCCTACACATTCGCTGTGCCAGCTACCCTTCTGCCCAGCATCAACTCCAGCTCTGATAAGATGAGGAAAGGAGGGGTATGCATATCAGTCAACCTGCATCAGGCTCAGCATGTGTTAAAGAAAGGGCTGTGATGGGAACTCTGACAACTCTAATCAATCTACTGCTCCTCTAGACTTGCTCCTACACATGCCTCCAGCCTCCCACTTCCTCTGTGGCTATGCCAAGCCTCAGATTTCATAGCGCCAGTCTGTAGAGACCATGCTGTTCATCATCTATCATGAACTCATGAGCATGGTGCCCCCTAACTTCTTTACTGTACAACTTTGAAATGGATCCTTTAGCGAATGATGACTCTCCATTTACTTCTGATCTAAAACACATTTTCTCTTTTGCTGTACTTCTGTCCCTGCTTTCCTTCTTATTTTTAATCTTTATCATGGAGCTCCATATGGTGTATAAGATTAAAGCCATTACATAAAAAAGGCGATTCATTTTGTTATGCTGTTCCCCATCCCACCATATCAAGCTACACTGAGAAAAAGGAAGAGTATTCTAGAGAAGTAAAAACAAGGTAAAATCTTCTGCCAACCATAGCTCCCTTTCTCTGCAAATCTGGAAGAGATGCTATAGACAACAGCCATACTGGTTAAAAAGGTAGAACAAAAACCAATTTAGACTGCATACAGTGGACCAAATTAATCCCTAATATAACTTCTCTTAATTCATTTTGGAAGAATTTGACCCAATGTTATCTAAGCCCAAAGATATTTCTACAAGGATGAACTACAACTTGGTAACATTTATTATGGAACTCCAGAGAGAGAATGAGAACAGAGAAGACTCTCAGCTTTCCAAATGTTGATTATAGAAGCAATTGTATCACCAGCAATGTGGATAGGAGGAAAAAGCTTATAAAATTGAATAAATAGGAAATCTTTCAACTTAATGCTAAAGTTTTAGAAGAGCCGTTTCCCGAACAGTTGGCAAGAACTGGAATGGTTTTAAGATAATCACAATCAATTCTTACAGTACAATAAAAACAGGTATAAGAGAAAAATCATTCAAAACTGAAAAGTAAGAGGACAAAAGGTCGTAAATTGCAAGAGAAACCCCTAGGGAATCTGAAAATGTGTAGGGGTTGGGGGTTTTAAAAAATTGTCTAGCTATTGAAGAAAAATATTGTATTAACAAATGGACAAGTGAGAGTAGAGCTATCCCTCAGAGTCGCTTCATCAACCACAATCAAATGAAGAATCCAATGTACCTTTTTGAAAAGTAGTTGAAATACTGAATCTGCTAAAGCAGAGAACAAGCCTTTGTTAGCTACTTTTGAAGGTCATCAGTAGCTTTTAGTGTATAGGACATTTTTACAACAATTAGATCAAAACTCAGATTGAAAATGTTGGTGGATTTCATAAGTTAGAATGACATCAATAGTTGACTCCTTCAGAGCACTGCCTGGGGATGGGGGTTTTATTCTAAAAAAATCTCGCTTCCACTTGGTGCACCATTGGAGCCACCATTTGTTACACGATAACAAAAGATTGTTTGTTCATTTTAATTTTAAAAGTTATTTGAAGAAAGACAGTTTCATTCTGGTCACCTTAGGTGTTAAAGATCTGAAAATCCCCATTGCATGTGTAACTCCTGAACAGTCATGAGGATCCCAATAATCAAAACAGATGCACATACGGTGTCTCTGGCATGATTGTAATTCTACCATCTGTTAGGACTAAATTTGCACACTAAGGAGATAGAAACAGCATTAAGAGGTCCTAACTGCAAAACTGAGATAGACCTTGACAAACAATCTTCAAATCAATGCTGGCATGTCCCATGTTTGAAAAATCCTTCATTTTACAAGGCTCACAAGCTATATTAAGTGGCATGACAAACATAAATGTTGTGGATGTCAAAAACCTCAGCTCTTTCTTCATGCCATAGCAGTATGCAGAATTTAAAACATAAGAGGTTTTAGGAATAAGAAAAATTCCATTTGCCCAACAGGCCTGCCAAATTATATTCCTTTTAATATCATGTGAGCAGGAAAGAAAGTAATTATTATTTTTTCACATGACACTAATTCCTTTTGCAACTGACAGGCTGAACAAAGGCTGCACATGTTTCATTTGGCCAAAAGGCTAGTTTTTGTTTAAGAATATAATGGATGAGTCATTAGTTTAAAAAACAACCCTGCAAGAAAACAAAGAAAAATGTCATATTGTTGAGATGCTAATGCAAATATTGTATCATACAAAACCATACAAACCTGAATCATTGTTTTTTGTTATAGTAGCAGGCAAGATTTTTTAACAAGACTATTCAAAGGAAGCCAATGTCCTCTATTTATTTGTGGTTATATATCACCGTTGAAAATATTCATGGTACCATCTTGAAATTTCTGGAGTCCCCTCCCACAACATGTGTAAATTTTAATCAACCATTTGGAAAGTAGAACACATGCTGCAGGTAGTGGATAACAAGTTAAAACCAGATTAACCAGGTTGCTCACAGCCTATAGGATAGTATTGTTCAAAGTCAGGTAGAAAAAAACAAATTTAAAATGTAGAAATTACAAAAATTGGTAGTTGAGTGTGCCTCTGCAGAAAGCTGGAAAGGGCAAAATTCATCCATGAGCCTGTGAGGCCCTTCTCTGTTCTCTCACCATGGCTCAGAAATGGTTCAATCAGCAGCACCATCATCGCCATTACCACAAAAGAGAGCAAGATAGTTGGAAAGTGAATTAGATGACAGAAGGGTTGAGTTAATAAAAGCTGTGATAAAAAAGAAAGCATAATGACAGCATACATAAAACATATAGGCAGGAGTAAAAACCTTAAGTGGTGAAATAAATTACTCCATTATTTAATTGATTGAAGATGGGAGGGATTGGGTAAAATTAAGAAAATGAATGTACACAACAGGCTTCCAAATGGGGTTACAGTAAAAGGCATATTCAACTGCAAAAGTTTCCTAAATGAAGCGATAAAAGAGCCATTACTTCTAACATTCAGCCATCGTACAAGAAAAGCACTAACAAATATACAAAGGAGGATTAATCTTTGGTGATAAAGAGAAGGGTGTGGTTTCCTAACTGGACAACATTTTCTATATTTCATTATATTTCTAGCTTTAAAAAATGAGCTACTCTATTTCATAAGCATGAAGTTCAGCATTCTTAACCTTGCTGAAAAACAGTTGCATTGCACAGACCTAGCATAATTTTTATTATTCATTGTTATGTTTTCATCCAAAGGAGGAACACACATCCAGCAATACCATATATATTATTACATACGGTAATGCAAGGTAGAGTTAAATGCTTTTTTGTGGTGCTTTGGTCCTGTGTTATTAATATACCATTACCTTGGAGACAATGTGTATGAAAGTTTCTCTACCTCCTGTTATTACTCACTAACAGTGAAAAGAAATATGGTTGAGCACATTTGAGTAAAATCCCATATACCTGTCAGCCAAGGTTTCTGAGTTGCTCTTGTCATCATTGTTGATAACAAAGATAGTTATTGTGTTCTTATTTTTGCCCTTAAAAAAGAAAGTCTCTTTCTGCCTGAAGATGTATCCAACAGCCAATTTCTTTGGATCACAGAATCTTTTACGTGATGAATGCAATTACTTATGGTGATAAGTAACACAGGCTACATTCTACTCTTAAGGCTCCTTACAGACTCCAAGACCCTGTTTCAGTCTCTATTCTAGCTGGCAGCCTCCTTTTCACTTTACTTTGCCTAAAACACATTGCAATTTTTCCAACAACAAGGAAATGTTTAGAAAGATTCCGTAAAGCCAACCCCAGCCTTTCCTGACATAATTCCTCAGAAATGACCCTTTCTCATTACCATTTTTAAAAGGTTCAAAAATTTCACTAAATTCTCTTTTGACATTTTCAAAATTATGAAGGTCTCCCTTTTTTTTGGTTAAAATGTCTTTTAGGAAATAACTAAATTAATGGGCAAATATGTTTCCAAATGAGAAAAATCACATGAAAGATGTTGAACTTAGCAAAATGAAACATTTTGACATACCCAATTTGATATTTCTCCCCTTTAGATTTTCATTTCACTCTTTCAAAATATCAGTTTTTCAGCACCGAATGAGACAGTGCCAATTTTTAAAATCTTTCTAGTCCGCCTCTAACTCAAGCTGTCAAGCTGGTGTTTTTGCATAAATCAGTAGGTCTCAAGTCTCTCAGAATTTATTTCAAGAATATTGCCCCAAATATTTTTTTAGCAACTCTCAAGTCTTTTGCATTGATGGGTTGAGAACTGGTTAGGAACTTGGTACATCATGCACATGTCCTTCACTACGTATGAAGGATCCAGAAGTAGTGTGTCCACATTAACAGTGCCTCATCTGAGAAGATGACCATCTCCACTGGGCTTAATACCTGAAGCTCTGTGTCACGTGTGCCCTGCCACTGATTTCACAGCAGATGTGGCCAGAGATGTTAGTGTGCCTGTGTGTCTTCCCCTTGCACCATGGCTACCCTCTGGTTGCACCGTGTGGTATTACCTGAACTATCAAACCTCCTACCTCTAGTGTGATTCTGAACAAAGTCCATTTTCCTTAAGAGGCTGCTCAATAACCCCCTTGTCCAGCTGGGGCCCTTTGAGCCAACAACACCCCTCCCTGTCTTGAGGAACTGAAGAGCAAAACAAATTTACAGCACAATGATGTGCAAATTACTATGGTTTAATAGTGCATTTCATCTCCCGGTTTCCCTACCAAATACATAGTCACTGTGATTCTTATAGAGGATATTTTAAAACACTGAAAATAAGGTATTCTTTAGAAAATCCATTCTTTTTCTTTTTTCCCCCCTAAAATGGGCACTTGAGGTTCCAACCTCATCAGGTCACACTTTGTCTATTGCCTAAGAAGGCTTTTTAAATAACCCTGGCTTAGGCTGAAACTTCTTTTGAAGGGAAAATCAATGGGTTGCTTTATTTTTTTAAGTGTTCTAATTCTACCGTTCACAGTGTAAAGTGTGGCTGTAGGTAAAGAAAAAATCCTTCCTCTCCCCCTTACCTCCCCCGACCTCCTACTTTCTCCCTTTTGAATGCCTTCAGCCTGAGCTGTGGAGACTTCAAAGACATCAAAGGCAGCAGATACTGCTGCTGGGGCTGACACTGAAAATGCTGGATTCAGCAGAGAATGCAAAGATTATGGATCGTGGCATATATTCATTTGTTTCAAAAGACTGGTAACTTCATTCATTTCAAATGAATTAAACTACATATACAAACAAGCTAACAAACAAAAAGAAAAACAGAGGGGAAAAATCACAGAAGGAAAAAGGAATTAGTATGCAGCAAAGAAGTCAAATTTTCTGCTGTATTCAGCATATACTAAGGAGATGGGACATTAGTTATTGCTCTCTCCATGGTTACCTCAAGCAAAGAAGGTAGGGCAGCATCAGCTGGTGACTATTTCTTAAGTGCCTCAGCCAGCATGCATCATATGCAAAGCTGCTTCTTAAACCTTGCTCCTGTTGCTGCCACAGGCTGTGGAGCAAGGGCAGAGGTGCCAGCAGGGTGT
>JAOXNG010000021.1:83610348-83621626 GCA_028566535.1 Scolopax minor
TTGCTGCCTGTTCTTGAGGCATCACCCAAACAAATAAACACGCCTGTCAGATGTAGTTCACTGAAACATCACAGATGGGGGAAGAAATCATGAAGAAGTCTCCTGATGACAATGAAATTGCCATACTACAGAAAACACGCAATCAACCAGTTTGATACATTTTCACACAGCTTTGTTTCTTTGTCTTTTAAAGGCATGTGTTTCCCTTGCTCTTATGCCTCACCCCCGCTTCATAAGGGAGATAATATTAAATTATAGAGCATGCTGTAGGTAACATATGCCCGCGCTGTCATATGCGGGTGCTCCTCTGCTTTCTGAGCATTTCCCAAGCATTCCAGAGCCTCTTGGTTTTTTGTCAACCAGCCAGTGCTTGATACAGAATCTGGAAATTATTTTGCTGCCAAAAGTGTACAAGGGAGGTGGGAGACAATCTGTGGGCTTCTGCTAGAGCAAACACAAAGAACCATTCTCTCATCTAGTAAAACAATAAGATTAGTCCTTTTATCATTAATTTTTTTCTCTCCTTCACTGCTTTGTAAACACTGCTTGTATGACTTTGCCTCTTATCGTCTGCAAACTGAATCTGCTTTTGTTGAAGCAGTGTCAATCACAAGGGTTTTTCTGCTCATATACTTAGTGATATGACTGATTGAAAAAGAAGACAGGCTTTCATTTGGGTCTGCAATATGTGACATACTCACTGCTGGAAACATAAGCAGGGGGAAGAAAACAAAGGGAACAATTGGGTAAAGCATAACCCAAAGTTCACTTGCTCTGTCAAGGAGATTAAGATTAAACTGAAGGAGGTCAAAGCTATTAACATTTAGACCACAGGGTATATAACAAGTTAGCATCTAGTTAGATATTGGCTTTCTAATTGGAGAGAAGCTTGTTTCTAACTTTTTATGTAAACACTAGCATTAGCAAAAGCCTGGGTGGTCTCAACAGTGTAACCCAGTGGACATATTTGATCCACATCTCCCTGCAAAAAATGTCCTCTATCACCAAGCTCACATTTAAATTGTAAATAAGTCCCTTGATTCCCTTCTGCCAACTGTGACAGCATTTGCAAAGGGAAAACTTCACAGTGATACTTCTGGGCTTGCTTTAAATTTATTTTCCCAATTGCCAAATTCTCCTTCACACCATACACTTTGTGACAATCTTATTTATGTTCAGCTTTTTGGACCAAGCAAGAAGATTACTGCAGCCACCAGTAAGGAGCAAAAACATGACTTGTTTGTTAATTAACTCCCATAGCAAGGCTACTCTTATGCAAGTTGGATGCTTATTTATGGAATATCCTTCACATTCTCAAGTCACATTATTCCCTGATTTTACGGTGCTCTCTCTACAGCTTCTTATTCTAAATCCAATGGTGAGTGAATCAGAATAGGTTACGACAGGAAAATAAATTAGATAGCAGTCAGCCGGGTTAGCCTTTGGAAGGTGATTTGTTTAAGCCTTTAGTAGCACTGACCCAAACAAGTAGCACAATGACCATGTTTGAGCATATTGCAGGCAGACCTGGTTAATCTCTCCCTACATTGCATTAGCATATTTTCTAAGGATAAATATGTGTTGGCTTGGTATGTGACCAGCATAACCACCCTTTTCTTAGTGGTGGATGGATGAGTCCAGGAAGAAAGGGTTCATGGTCTCCTCGCAGTACATCTTGGCATTATTCCCAGCGTGATCCAACTTTAATTCAGAGCTTCTTTTTGGTGACCAACCTGCTTTCCACATTTACAAGCATACTGTACATTCACAGGAAAAGGCTCATGCAATTTTGAACTGGAAATAAGCCACGGAAATTCATTTTGGTTTCTCTGCTAAAATACGAACCACAGGTTCTTCTCTTCCACAAGAATGTGAAAGCTGGAGAGGGCTGAGTTCAGCAAGCTGTCCCACAGAAAGATGGATACCATGAACTTTTCTGATCCACTGGCAGTTTCTGTCATTTCTACTTAATGTGGTTCTTTGCATCATCAGAGGAACTCCTATATCTAAAACCATGTCTTGAACACAACCGCATTGCCATGAACAAATACGCTTCCTTGCTCAAGCAGTTACAGCCAGGGCTTCCTACAAACCTCCTAAAGCCCAGAAGGCAGCCCCTCAGCATGAAGCACTTAATAGTGATATCCCCCTACCTTTTAAAAAGTATTGCAGTTCTTTGATATCAGGAAGGTGTTGTGTGTTAAATTCTCACCCTCCCTTTGGAGCACAGCATCACCGAGTACAGTGAGGGTCATGAAAGCTTTTCAGACCCAACTGCCTAGAAGTTACCTGTGGCTGTCTCACTGCTCTGACTCTCTCTGTCTAATTTCTCTATCTATCATTGGTCTATCACTCCATGCCTACTGACACAAGAACATTGCCACCACCATGACCAGTCTGCCCAGTTCTCTTTATCTAGACGCTTGTGAAAGGAGGTGAGTGTCACATTACCATCTCATTAGTTGATCAGATTTGCATTGTCAAGCATTGCTAAGTCTTCTGATAGAAGAGATAATACAAAAAAATTTGCTGGGAGAAGAGCTTGCTTCAAACAGATAAACAGAAACCTGTTATTTTGAAAGGATCAGAACAGTTTATATTCAGCTTTTTGAAAGCATCAAAAATAAAATGTGGCAAAGACTGACATGTATTCATGAAACATCTCACACTATCAAATCTACATTTTTCATCAAAAAAGTAATTTCACAAATCTCTATTTTCTAAGACATGCTTTTGCTTGAGCATTTAGCGGCCACAGAAAAATATCATTTTATTGTTATTAATTATATTGATAGTTCTAAATCAAAAAGGTCATTTTATGAATAGCAGAGGGCTTCAATGAGAAATGCAATATGTTTCTGACAATGTAAATTGACTAATTCTGTTGAACATTGATCTAATTTGAAAGATGGAATCATAACTGCACAGAAAAGTAAAAGGGTTTCAAATTAAAAAATACACAAATATATTGTAAATGTTTAACATCAACAAACCAAAGATGAGGAGAATCATAAATGAGATGATGGCTACAAAGTGGTCTAAAAAACCCCTAGCAGGAAACAAACATGAAGAACATACTCAAAATGAGATCATCTTCCCTAGCTCAGGGCACCAAGTTAGTTGTCATTTCTAACTTTGTCCATTAACAATTACAATGCAGATCCAGATCCTAGATCCACCAAAATTAGCAGTGTCTCCCTCCCACACAAGACAGTTTTCTGGCTTCTAGAGTATACTTGTATTGAGGCCTGACTCTCTGATCCACTTTACCATCTGGCAATCTATTGAGAAAGTATAAAAAGCTGAGACAGGCATTATACCCTTCTTAAAATGTCAGTTGGGGTGGAGCTGTTAAACATATTCCACTTCTAATCCATCCCTCTTCCTTGGAAGGATTCTGTGGGAAGAAAGCTCTGTCATTTCTAAATTCTGTTATGTCATCAAAATAAGGTAAAATAAGGCAAAACTAAGAAACAGACTCAAAGACATAAGTAATTCTTAATCTGTAGATTGGCGTGTCACAAAAGAGGCATAAAAAGGTATGGGATTTTTTCTGCTATTGCTGCCTTCTGCAACTAATTACCAAAATAAGAGGAAAACTATCTCCTTAAGCAAGCATCCATAAAACAAGAAGAAAAATAAACCATGCAATGTCAGCACTTCAGTCTAAATAGTATGGTTTGGAGTTTTCATGCCATCAAATTAATATATCCTTGGAATATGCCATAGATTATAAACTTCTTAAAAAGTGCTGCACCCAACGCTTTTGGAATGCTGCACTGCATTATTTTAGCCTTATAGAAGAAAATAAAATATCATAGAACTAGACTAAAGAAATCAGCAGTAGCTTAAATAAAAGTGATCATGATTTGCTTCTGTTTGTTATATATAATCAGAATTAAGTCCAGACCAGTAATATGTATATTTGATGGATTGGAAGAGCCAATTTTGCAAAGCTGAAAATAATTATGAGCTAAATCAGTTGGAAGAAAAAAATTATGCAGGAAATGTGGATAATAACTGGAAAGTGTTTGAAAACATTTTTCCAGAGGTTTAAAAGAAAGAATGAAAGCTGGGGTAGCCTAAATGTTGACTTACATAGAAGTGAAAACAGCTATGTAAATCAAAATAATTGTGCAAAAAAGGCATTTATTAGAAGTCATGATTATTAGACAGAAGAATCACAGAAAACTTATAAGGATGTATGCAAGAGGTAAGCTTTTCATCAGAGTTAAGATAACTAGATTTTTGGTCTTGACTACACAGAAGTGTAGCCATGTCAGTAATATATCCAAAAATCTGTATGTTCTGTAAATAAATCTGATCTCTGTTTGAAGAATTATCGACAAAATCAGTTCTGTCATAAGAAGACAATGCAATGTTTTTCATTCCAGCAGGAAATCAGGAGAATGTTAAATAACAAATTAAATCAACAGGCCTGCATAATTTGCAACCAAGAGCTTTTAAAAAGCTGGCTAAAGAAATTTCAAAACCATGAACATTCCTTTTTGGTACATCTGAGAACATTGGAGAATTTCCAATGGGCAGCAAAAAAAAAACCAAACAAAAAAACCAAACCACAACATCCCACCCACCAATATTTTTTTTAAGTTTTATGTGTAACCCAGGCAATTACAGCCCTTTTAGCCTGAGTTGAAAGGATGAAATAATATAAAAGCTAACAGAGGAGTAATTTAGGAAAGAACTAGAGGTGTGTAACGCAATTAACACCAAGCAAAATGGTTTAAAGGAAACAAGAAGTTCTTGTGAGCCTTCCAGAAAAGCTCAAGAGTTTTCACTCTCCTTACAAAATAAAGGCAGGCAAGCGTGGCCAGGCATGTATAAGAAAAGATGGGCCAGCAAACCATGGTCCTTCTAAGTCTGCAAAGAGACTGTGGACAAAAGCAACAGAACAGGACTGGCATCAGAAAGACTCCACGTTTGGAAGAGCCCATACAGATGTGAATAACCCTCCTGCAAAATAAAGCACCCTTGAAAAGTGGATCCTACATATTCTGTAGCTACACTTTTAAAGCCCCTAAAGCTGACAAGAGTATCCTTTAGTAACCCTGATTCTTAATTTCAAATGTCCTTTTCCCAAACTGATCTGAATATCAGCGAGGTTCACCTGGCACAGAAGCAGAGGAGAATGGCTTTAGAGAGCCCGCTACTCCGCTCACAAAGGAACTTTCAGCTCAGAGAGGTTTTCTATATTCATACAATTTCTGAAAGGGGAAACTAACTCCTAACCAGGTAACCCAACTAATAATTGGGACAACTTGCTAACTGGTTAGGGTTAACTATGTGCAACATCGCCATTGATTTATGACTGCCAGGTTTACAGGTTACTTAGATTGTTCAATTTAGCACTTTCCCCCAGCTTTCAATTGAACATTTTGAATCAGGTGTTCAATGGATTGATCGATACTAAGTACAATAGGTCTCTGTACCGCTCCATAAACAAAGTTGATTTTTATAGCCTTGGGGTGATTTAAACCTTTAACACTTTAAACCATTCTGCAGCCCTCTCGCCACATAACCATATGCTTCTCTTCACTTTCCTTAATTCACATCAGATTGTGACTTAGCAACACGCAGGGCAAGGAAACCTGCTGTGTGCCTGGAGAGCCAGATCCTGAAAGTGTCTACCCACAACCCTACATGCAGGTAAAACACTCCTTTGATCCCAGTGAAGCTATTCAAATATATAACCCTTTTAAGGGGAATTAGATGTAAGGGAAGGACGACATTTGAATATTGAGCTTTGTGGTTAGGGAAAGCTTTCCTGGGACTCAGAGGACACAGGAAGAGGCAGGTCTCATTTGCACAGTGTGACTTGCACCATTTTTTCGTATGTCTGATTCCCTCTTTTCCGTGAAAATAGGCTCATATATCCACCTTTTCAGCCTGCTCCCCACTTAATGACTGGACATCACAGATGCAGTTGGGGAGAGGACTGCTCATGCTCACTTGCCAGATGAATTTGGTGCCTAGTTCAGGGAGGAGGAGAGGAATCTCAAGAGAGGAGCCAAACACAGATGCAGCCCTGAGAGCTCCTCAGTCTGTAGATCCCTGCTGGATGGCAAACTCTCCTTCTGCACCATAACATTTGAGTGAATTTTCCAGACACATTGTCCCCCACTGCATGATCTTCCCCAGAATTTCCTTACAAATTAGTAGAGATGATATTTTAAAAGACTGGAAAATGAAAACCTCAACTCAAGTTTCGGGAAGGACCTCATTCTCACTGCTTCTTGGAGTGCAGATGGCAGAGCAAGGACATCCCAGCTCTTCTCTTCCAAAATCAGGGTTATTTTTCTCATGCAGAAGCTGAAAAGGAAAGGGGTAGCCTCACTTCTTTCCTCAGCACCATGTCACCAACCTCCCATTCATATTCACATACACACCCATTACGTTGTTCTTGAGTAAGTTCTGCTGGTTTGGCTGACCTTTGCTGGAGATTTCTCTAGAATGAAGAGGGCCTGTCTGACTAAATGCCCCTCAGGCATATGAAAAGCTTGTAGTGATAACTGATGCAGTCAACACATGGAAGAGGTTACTGTCTTACCCCGAGGTAAGAAGCAGATCCTCCCTAAGCACTTAAATAACTACAAATGTTTTCAACTTGGTGTTGGTATAAAATAATAATAAAAATAACCGCTTCTTCTTTCTTCAAAAGTAGCAGGAAGGGAAGGGAAAGAGTAGCTCTGAGCCATCACCACAATCCAGCTTTCATCTCACACACTAAAAAGGCATAGAAAATGTGAAGCAGTTGCAAATGTCTGAAAAAGCAAGTTAAATGATTACCATAGGCTGGGATCTTTTAATATCTGTTGAGCTGAGTATCACAGGCTACACACATTTATGCATTTAACTCAGCTTTAAATAGTATACATAAATACATGTCATTGTGCAGTGACAGAAGAATCAGGCAAGTAATTTCACATATAAAAATATCCTCCTTCTCTGTTCCTATTCTACCTTGAAAAAGTGCCATATTCAGCATCTCAGGCCGTAGACCCTGAGAACCTTCCTTTGGACCAGGTGCCTGTGGAGCAGCCTCTCCGAGCAAAGGAGAAGCATTTGAGAAAAGGCCAAGATCATCTCTGGCCTCAGAAGCAACTTTCTCATGTTCTTACACCATCAAAACCTGTGAAAAAGAAATGAATCATGTTTCGATTTCTGCAAGAAGCTGGGGATTATGCAGATTATTTCCTGATACATTATAAGCAGAAATGCTTACTTTCATAAATAACAGAGTTATCTAAAACTGTATCCAAATAAAATACTTCCATCTTTTAGACAGCAGATCCAGAGATTGCTATAATTTAACAATCTGCAAATGAAAAAGAAAATTTTCTTATGAAGCTACCCTCATAAAATAATATCCTGTTATGAGAAGTTGCTGTAACACAGCCACGGCATTAATAGCAGAACTGTGTGTGTCTGGAATACAATTTTACCTGAAATCTTATTGAGTAAATGAAAATCATTAAAATGAATTATAAACTATTACTAGAACAACCTCTCCAAGTAATTTTATATTGCTATCTTCTTCTTTTACAAACTCACTGGAAATTTTGAGGAAAGAGGCCAGACAAATGGACAATTTCCTCATGGTTAGTAGCATGAGGAAAGAAAATATTTTGCTAAAGACCTGAAGCCCATATGATTAAGACTGGTGTGAGGTCCAGTGTAGCCCCTCAAGCACTGTAAAACTGGACACCTCGGTCACACCTCTGCAGAACTAAAGATCACGATGGATTTTCTCAGGTTGACAGCAATGTTAACCTTACTATGTCAGAAAAGGAGAGATGAGCTGATGATTTGAATGCCATTTGAATTCCCTTCCTCTGATTTGAATTCCCCTCCTACAGAAAATTGTCTACAGGATCCCCAGCCATACTTATGCTAACTAATCCATTAGCAAAGATGATGTATAATTATAGTCACTCGTATTTAAGTTATATTTTAGTGCAGGATTTAGCTGAAAATACATATGCTTATTTTTCACTGTTTAGAATACTGTAATGTTTGACTACAACTTTTAGAATCAACATTTCTTGAATAAAATTATAAGTAAATCTTTTTTTATATTGATGTACAGACAGGTGCAAATTGTTAATAACCAATTTAAACCATTAGCAAATCCCTTGCTTGATCATAATTAGAATAAATAACAACATTTAATAATTTAAACATTCACAGACTGAAGCCTTTTAAAGCTTTTGTACACAACAGCTTCCGACTCTCAAATTGTTATGGTTGTTCATGAAGTTCCTGAAGAAGTTAACTTTTCACTATTCAGCCATATCCCTAAAAAAAAAAACACAACGACAAAACCATTAACCAAATATTAGGTTAGCCTGTGTCCAGACAATGATTGTGAAGTTCTGCAACAGTGCTCTTTTTGAAACTTTACATTATTAAGGCACGACTGATAAAAAGTAACTGTCCTGCAATATCTCAAATCTACTGACGTCTGTTATAAATTTCCCCTTTCTGCACTGGAACGAAAGACTCAGCGCTGCACTTCAAGGAAGTGAATTCCATAGCCAGGCAGCTTAATTTGCCAATTCACTTGATCCATAAAACATAGTCTACACACATGGACTATATTACCGGCATTTCAAAGGTGAATGAAAAAGAGCAGTCTAGTGCATAGGGAACTTAGGATGAAGCCTTGTCCTGCAAAGGTTTTTCTAAGCATGTATACCAAATCTTAAAATTAAACGCTGCTGTACAAAATGCTCTTGGTCAGATACACAATGACCCACATTCAGGCCAAAGCAAGGCCAGCTCTGTTGAAACTCAGCGCAACAGAAATGCCTCCAAAAAAGCAGAAAGACCAGAGAAGTTCACTTTATAATGGCATTTTCTGGAAAATAAAAATATTCACCATTCAAAAAACAGATGAGGAAAAAATATTCAAGACAATTTCAGTTAGAAAACTCAACAGAAACTCAGAATTGAGATTAAGAAATATGAAGATACACAGTACTGCTTTAAGAACAGTATTGAAATGGTTTGAGAAAAGAAGGCATTGCTAATAAGACTGCACCTGCTGGTAAACTATTCTAGATGATCTGCAGATACACAAGAGCCACAAACTTGCAGAACATGGGTCAACCCTTTATTAAGGGAAGGACTGTTTTTTACAAATGAATTGATTTATTTTCCCACATATATTGCCTCCTGCAGTGGAAATGTTACCTGTTCCTGTATACAGTGCAGAGAGCTCGAGGATGGTAATGAATGTCAAGCCAATATTTCTCTCAGTGGCTAATTTTCCAAATGTGGACCAGCAACCATATGCACACACGCTAATCAAGTCTCCCTCCTTCCATGGGAAGCTGCTTAGAGAAGGAGATGTTAGTAGGATTCGTGTTATATTGCTTAAAGAATAGGGAACAGATAGAGAAAATTTAATTCCCAGGGCTTATGGATGCTAGGAGGTTCCCCTATGCCACTTAAGGCTTTGAAATAAGGCAAGAAAGTTTCCCAAACCACAGAAAGTAAAATTTTGCTCCCTACTAACTTTCTTATTTATTTTAAAGAAAAATCTTTCAGCAGAGAAAATATTTCTCTGCAGCAGATATAACAATTGCCCCAGATCTGCAGAGCAATCCCATGGTGTACGCTCTGGTTGTCCTGTCAATTTTCTTTTTAGCTAAATCACAAAAGGACAAGATGCCAGTCACAAGAGAGCACATTATTCTGATGTTTGGCACTTATGAGTGGAGAATATTAACTGATCTCTTTTATTGATTAATTGCACCTTTTAATGCCATTAGGGAAAGGGTTAGGTTATAGATTTCTGCTGAATGGGACAGAGAAGTGGCACACAGGGCCAATAATTCACCCAGCTTGCAGGGGTGACAGCAGCTGTGCCACTGTACAGATGTGGAGCACAGTAGAAGTTAATTGTGTTCTTAGTCACATGAACAGAAACGCATAGACAAACAGTTGTATTTTGAAGAAAACAGTTGTATTTTGACCATCGTAAATACAGTTATTATTGATGACAGTTGGCTGCTGGACTGAAACGTCTCACTTGAACCCTGAAAGCCAGCAGGACGTGGGAAGATAGCTAAGGGGTCACCAACATGACAAGCTCAGACAAGCGTGGCTGTCCTGAGGCTGATGAGGTGACATCTAGGGACGCGGCAGTCCCTTCTGACCAGCCTCCTGCCAGGCAGGGCTACTGCTCATTTCCGTGTGAGCAACTGCAAATGCAAGTCTTGAGGGTGCAACCCAGAGAGGGTTGAACAGGAGTCAACAGATACCAAAGTCTTATTTTGAAAGCCATGGGGCTTCTTTTCCTTCACTCTTCTGCCCTCTAATTTCCAGTGGATCACTAAGAGAACAAATCAAGATAATGTTTAAACTGCGATTTAAGCCAAGGCAGAAGAAAAAGTGACCAAAGTAGTGCTTGGGGCCTTTTGGCTAATGGAGCAGTTAGCTGCTCTTTTGTTGACTCAGCTTAAAAGAGTAAAAAAATGTTTGTGTTTATTTTAGGAAAACATCAAAGCTTCATCCATCCAATCCTGACTGTAGCCTCTAGGTACTACAGTGATTACTGCAGCAGCAGCTATTTTTTGATCTCGCTGAGCCAATAACACTGAACTTGTTCCCTGAAATAGGAGTTTAGCTTCTCTGGTCTTTCCTCCTCCATCCTATCCTGTCACAGAGCAGAAGGCAGCTGCACCCCCTGAACCTAAGGTTCTTCTATGTTTCAGTTCCCAGTGTGGAGCTGGAAGGGGATGGATGGGGATTTCATCGTATTATAAATATCCCTGCAGGAGGAACAGATATATGTAGCATTAAGATATAATCTCTCCTCTGTCTTTTGACCATCATCTTCTCACTTTACCTGCTCCAGCCACTCAGAAACTGACCAGCCCTGCTGAAGAGAGTCTCTTGCAGGCTACGTCAAACCCAGGATGTGAACTGGAGTCACAGCTCCCTCCTGCGAACGTGCTTTGAGGTACTCCCTTCATCTACAGCAAAATCTCACCCTACACAAGCCCCCCTTGCCTATGTGCCTCATTCACTGCCAAAATCAAGTGGTGGTTTCCACCAAAACCAGCACAAACCCCAGCTTAGAATCATAGAATCATATGGGGTTGGAAGGGACCTCTGGAGATCGTCCAGGAGCGGGTCTACCTAGAGCAGGTTGCACAGGAACTTGTCCAGGAGGGTTTGGAATGTCTCCAGAGAAGGAGACTCCACCACCTCTCTGGGCAGCCTGTTCCAGTGCTCTACCACTCTCACAGTA
>JAOXNG010000021.1:83638372-83652401 GCA_028566535.1 Scolopax minor
ATTCCTGAAGTTCATCTGCAAAAACCTTCTGAAGCTTTAGGTGAGACTATGATGAGAGGCTCTGCAAGGGATTCGCATGCCCAGAAATGACTGCTGGCACAATGCAAAAAAATCAATAATGCTACATGAAGTTGTTACCTCCGGATGTCATGTCCCTTTGGAGTACCAGCAAACGCCCACGCATCCCGCAGGTACTCAAAACACATAAATGGGGCACCAGCTGTGTACTGAAAGGCTCTGTACACAGAGGGGCATTTCACTCTTCACAGAAAGGTGCTCAGCACATCCAGGTTTTAAACACCTCTAAGCTGGTATGTGCTGATCTGCTGGTAAGCAAAGGTGACAGAAGGTGGGAAGCAGAGAAAACAATTACCAAAAGCTCCCTCTAAATCCTACAAACGCAGACGCGGACATCTATTATTGCCTTATGCTCTACAGATATGGAACTGCATTTCTTATCTAAGAAGTGAACTATGGCTCAGACTTAATTAACCAGAACGGCGGTGCCTATGAGATCTATGCTAAAAACACAGCGCACACGGTCAAAGTAAAACTCATTCCTCTAGTTTTAATGTCTGTCACACGGGGAAATAATTATACCTAAACGCTGGTGGTTTCACTTGATATTTATGGAATGCAATTCATCTCACAATATCTCATCATCACCTCAAAATGTGGCTGTGGTCAGAAAACTGTCCATGTTAACATCGCACCGTTTTACTCACCGAACACTCCGCAGGTAATCGAGTCACAGGTCTGCTCCCCAGTCCTTCTAAGAGGAGAAATAATAGAGGCAGAAAGATTCACAGTGTTTTAACAAGATTTTTAAAAGAACCAGGCAAAATATATCTACTGGATACAAAGTCAAAGGAGTATACACTTTATATGTCTACGAAAGCATCAATAAATTTGGAATCGGCCAAATAATTTCAGGGTACCCATTCCCTCCCTCCCCCTGCCAATTAATAACAACATTAATTTCAGAAAAATCTCTTTTGTTTCCCTACTTACTCTGTACAAAATTTTGGCCTCCCTTTTAGAAGTCAGTCTGTTTAAAAAGGATTTATATATATATATATATATATATATTTAAAATCATAAACTGAAAATTTTGCCTACGACTATATGTTTCAAGTTGACCCAGTGAGGCAAATCACATGAAAGTATTTTTTCCAGTCACCTACTGATTAAAAAATACAACTTTCAAAACACTTTATACACAGTTCTAATTTCAAAGGACTTTGGCTCAAGTTCCAAAAGCACAGAGCTGCCCTAAACCATGCATAATTAGCCCAGTATAAGGCAGCATACGGTAAAGGGACCTGGAAAGTTTGAATCCCTGTACAGGCTCCTGCAGAGCCTTTGGCAAGTCATTTCATTTCCTTATATCTCTATTTCCCTATCTATTAAGTCAGGGCAATAATACCTACCTTCCCTGAAGAGGTGACAGTAATTAAGTCAATGTTTTGCATAGCACTTTCAAGATGCAAATCTCTACATTAAAGTTCTAAGTACCAGTATTATTATCATCATTATCACTGATTATCATTAAGCTAAAGCTACTGTTTAATTCTGTATGTTCTCTTCTTGTTCTGAAAAAATACATTCAACTGCCATTGTAAGCTAATTATACCATCTACTCTTAAGTATAGGAGTACAAAAGCATACCTTCTGCTGCATTTGCAGTCTGTTGCCTCTTTCAAATACTCTTTGTGTAAAGGAAAGTATATTCTTAACTAATGCCTTAAGGAAGTTTGCACGGTATTGCCAAATTAGCTCATTGCAATTAGTATCTCAAGTTTCTCTGCAATCCCAGGAAAATAGCAGTAGCCACAAACACAGTTAATAATGATGACTTCGTAAAACAGAACTAGAGGCTGATATTGAAAGGGCTGTCAAAGAGCAAAAGGCTGCTTTTCAAATGACCTTTAAATCCTCTGCGACTCCTGCGGAGGATAAGAGGTAACAGGAGTGACAAAAAAAAAAGGCTTTTCCAGCTCACCACATTCCACCAGGTCAAAGAAACATTTGTAATGAATAAATAAATAGATAATTCATCCCCTAGCTGTTTCGGCATCTTTTCCGATAGGAACACAGGTCTGCGAAGCTGGATGAATTTCAGAGACCTGTAAAACAGTCAGAGAACCGAGCCGGGAGAACCACGCCTGAGTTGCTCGCGAGGCAGAGCAGAAAGGAACAGAAATTTGCCCACAGGGCTTCAGGCGCAACGCGGATCTGCGAACCAGAAAGCTTTCAAAGGCCGATGCCAAAAGTAGTGTTTCCTAAAAATCAGCCTGACTCGGCCTCCTCTGGTTTTGCTCCTGCCCGCCCGGCTGCCAACCTCGATGCACCCGAGCCCACCAGATGCCTGGGCATGAAAATGGCCAACCCTCAGTGTACTTCAAAGCCTACCTGCAACCAAAATTAGACACAGGCACAGACAGAGAGGAAAGAGGTGGTGTGCCACATCCAGGCCCGCAAACATGGACTAAAAATCCCTTCTCTCCTCGTGATGGTTTGTGTGTTACGGCAATGCATTACACCAAATAAATAAATAAATAAATAAATAGATAAAAGTAATTTTAAAATGGATATTGAAACGTTAAGACAGCCAGCCTTGAAAGAAACCTCTTCAAGATGAGACATTTTGTAACGACACAGAATTTTGCATTTATATAATCTTTCTGTCTAAGGTTATCAAAACAAAAATGCTTCTACAGTGAAATAATTAAAAGTGCATGGAAATCCTTGAGGGGCAAAATAAATGTTATTTTTTGTAGGGAAGGAAACTGAAATTCAGATGCTAAAATCTGCATCTGATCTTACCCAGTAGGATGGGATATAAAACAGGCCATCACCTTAGTCCTGGCAGAGTACAAATTCACCAACCGTGGTTCCAGCCTCCTCCGTGGCTGGGGAGTCTCTGTGCTGCAGGAGAGGCTTTCTGCTGCAGCCCTGGTCTCATCCATTCCATGGACAGCCAGATGCAGGTAGTGCTCATCAGGGTCTAGGATGCCAGGCAGGAGCTTCCAAACTGGTAATCTCACCACAGCCTGAGTGGCTGCCCTCCATAACACAGGGACAGGAAGGAAGGCTCTCCTCTCCCAAAAACACCTGTCAATTGATGTGACCTCCTGTTCTCTCTTGCACTAGGGCATTCAACAGATATTTGCTCAACCAACATGAACTAAGGAGGTTAATGCATCTTTTCTGCAGGAGTAGAAGGGGTAAATTACTTCCGTGAGGTAAAGAAGGGGTTGAGAAATGAATGAATGAACAGCATTAAACAACATTAATAGAGATAAATGAAGAAAAGTCATAAAATACACACACACATATACATGCTTACTCATTTGTCCATCTTCTCTTTGGCTTTCTTTAGGAAAAGGAAATCTATCCTCAGGCGGGGTGGAAGTGGCTGTTGGTATAAACAACTTTTCATAATTGCAATAGGAAAAAGCCAGAAAAAGAATGGGTTGTAAGAAGAGAATTCTTCATATAAATGGCACCTGCATGGCCACCCAGTGCTATCAGTCACTCTGTCTAAGGTGGACAAGGCTTATTGGTCAATCAGTGTGGTGTCTTGTTGCACTTCTATGCCAAACATTTATTATTCTTTTTAAAACATAGCTCTCCAGGAGCAGCCCAATTCTCCCTAGATAAGAATTCCAAGAAACTACTTAGAAACATTATTTCTATCAGATGGCTTTCTACTACCTTTTCTTCCTCACCTGGTATTTTTAAAGTATGTTTAAGCATCACTACGCATTTTTAAAAGATGACAACAGTTGTGTAGGATGTGACTGTTCAGATGGTATCATTAAACTGGGAACACTGAATTTTACCAGCTAGAATGTTGGTGTGCTCATGGATAGCAATGCAATCAACCTAATGAATCAAACTACTGACAAGCTGCAAAATATAATTTATTATAAAATATCACATGCCTTATCATATAATAATATTTAAAAAAAAATATTGCTGCACTTAAAGAGATGTAGTTACAGTTCCCAGAAAAAAATAGAATTGTGATATCTTATTTAATTACCTCATTGTTTCTTTTCTAAGTAACATTTGAATAGGCTCAAATATGGCTGGAATTTCAAGTCTAACCTCTGCCAAATCTCAAAACCTCTGGACATTTATATCTCACTCATCCTGCTCCTCAAAGCTTCAGACTGATAGTACTGGAAATTAAATTGACCCATTTATTCATCATTGTAGCAGGGCTTAAGCCTCAGCAGCATGATTGCCATCATGTCAGTGCTGCCAATGACCTAAGTCTTGAGTCTCAGAGATTGCCCCAGAAACACTTGATAATAAGTGGCAAAACATTATTACTTCCTTTGGTACTCATTATAAAAACATTAATTGGGGTGAAAGGTAACACACTTCATATGCTAAGTCATGGATCTTCTCTAAGGGTAGACAAGGGGGATTGCAAGAATAAGTATGTCATTGTAATTCGTTGCCACAAAAATTTTTTAAAGTTTGAATGAATGGACTACAAGGGGCAGCACAACAATTAAAAAAAAAAAAACCCAAAACATTCTTTTGATTTAAATAATCCAGATCTGGTGTGCAAGGTCACCATCAAAATGAGAACACAACACAGAAAAGAGATGAGCTCCAAAGGAACGTCAGTACAATTTACACAAACTATTTTTTCCACTCTCCTGTTTTGAATACTTTTATTCTATTTATTGTAGGGAATCATTCCATGGCTCACAAACTATATCCAGTTAAAATGGATAGTCCTTTTACCACCTCATTCCTATTGTCTCTCCTTTTCAAGCACTGTTTTCAGACCCAAAAAGAAAAAGAAAAAAATCCCCACCAATTTGCTTCAGTTTGACTCCTGTGGCAGAAAAGCATTAAACTCACAGCCAGACAGCTGTTTCCCCCCCTCTGGAGTGTTGTCACTCCACCTCTTTAAGATCTGCTTTATCAGTTGCATAAAGGGTTGTTGTTTTTTTTCATTTCAAAGAACACATTAAACTCTCATTAACAGTAAGGGGAATTAGGCATGCACAGTTAGAATATGAAAAAAAATAATAAAAAAATCCTGCACTATCTAAGTAAAGAAACAGGATTCCCCTGACAAATGTGTATTCACAAAGAAATGTCACTGCAGGTAACAAATAGACTCCCTTGGCTAAGTCAGATATCATTTCCAAAATTTCCTCAAAGCAGGCACTGTCTTGGATTCACTGCAGCAGGAAAAATGAATTCTGCTCAGCCTGGGCTTATCTTGAAATTCTGGACTTTCTTCTTTACAGACAAACAATGTTCGAAAAACCCTAAAATTTAAATTAAATCCCAAGCCTCGTCAGGAGGCATCTCGGGGGCCAGCTATTGGCAGGGCTGGAGGGAGGGCTGCTGCCAAATGGAAAATGTGAGCTGGCGAGTGGACCTGAAATCTTAGATTTTGAACTTGGCAGATCTGAAAAGTCTTGGCATTTGGTTACAGATCCTGGAATGCGAAGCTTGCAAACAAGTTTTTCCCCGCAAGAGTATAAAAAGCACCTTTAATATGTATAAAGCAAACTTCCGTCTACCCCCCTTATAAACAGCACTGGTGTTTTTTGCATAGTACAAAGCAGCCTGTAGAAATGTGTTGATTTTGCCTAGAAATCCTATCTTCATTCGTCTTGCTTTAGGTCTCATATGGGCCCCTGTGACTTTTTGACCCTTTTTGTAAATTTTAGCATCATTCAAGAAGGTCAAACAGTCAGGGAAAGCAAAAATGGATTAAGAAAGAAAGGGCTGTGGTGGATGGAGAATTATCATCATAAGCTTTATTAGATATTTCAAATGCTGCAGACTTTAGTGGCAGTGAACTTAAAAGTTCAGCCTCTGCTTTTACTGGTATATGGGGATACTGTTAATTTTCCATCTGATATTTAATATCACTAATCAGAACAGTTACCTAAGTCTTTCTGTAAAGTTATATGAACTCTTTAAATTATTTAAAAATTATTTTTTAAATATTATTAAAATTTTTAACCTATCATAAAACAGGCTTCATAGTGTTTCCCTGTAGCTTTGATGTCAGGGAAGAGTCATGACGTTATTTGCAACTTCTTGCTCAGCTTGGCCAGAAACCTCACTGCGTTTTCTGGTTATCTCTTCTCCCTTTTTTTTTTTTTTTTAAATCTCTTTTGTGGGGTAGAGGGGGAGCAGAAAATACTGGCAAATCACAGCTGTGAAATTAAATAAAGGAGTGGTTGCAGTCTCCTTAATAGCAACATATTTTCCCTATTAATATTGTTACTGTCATCTTTACCAACATTATAGCTGGAATTTAAGCACATTAAGAGACACAACTGCTTTCATAAGTCACATCTCTCCTGTAATTTGCTTACACGCAGTGAGCAATTTATCCCATTAAGATCTTGTTCAGCTATTGAGAAGTTGGGAGTTGGAAACCACTGAAAAGAAGTCCAAGACATAAGGTGCAAAGGAATGTTAAAAATTGCTCTGTGGCTGAGCCAACCCCCCTCGGACCTTGCATGTGCAGAAAGTCTCCAGCCCATGAATCATCTATATGCTATGTTGTGGTCCACCATGCAAGCTGTAGAGAAACACATGCCAAACGCTGATCTCCAAAGCCTCAGACAGCTTAGTTTGGTATAAATTATCTCTTAGGATGAATTATTCTGTCTTGATTTGAGAATTTGACACTCTCTCCATTTGTAACTTGTTTCCTTCACCCTTTGCATGCATTAGCACAGTACTGCAATATATTTAAAATCACAAGAGATCCCTTCCTATTAGTTTGGAAGGTTATTTCATGTATTTCCTTGTTTCTTAATATTCCTTTACACCAGGTTGGTTTTATTCCTCATATATCCTGAAAAAGGAAAAGAAAATAGCATAAGCACCATATAATGTTTCAGCCTTCCTTTCTTGTTCTCTCTTACCTTTACGAGATCACAATATTACTATTCATTCTTCTCATTCATTTGAAGCTACATTTTTTTAAAACTTCTCTTTGCATTTCCTAGATGAAACATACAAGGTTTCCAATCAAAACTGCTTATTGTGGGTACATTTTTTTAGGTAAAAACCTGATTTTTTTTTTTTTTTAAAGACAAAAATTAAATTTGATGTCACACCTCCAGTCCAGCAAAACTGGAGGAGCCCTGTTCTGCCTCCTGGTCTGAGCGTGCTCCCAAAACTGCACTGTTTGGACTGGCTCTGCTAAAGCTGCCTCTGCAGTGCAAAGAGGAGGACACAGCAAGCTTCTCACTCAGGTCTCCCAAGGATTCACAGGTGATTTAGGATTCAAATCCAACTCTCCATCTCTCTCCTGAGGATTTCCCTTTCATGAGAGAAATCTCCTGCTAGCGCAGAACTACTGTACTGGAACTCTCACCGTCCCTCTCCCAGCTACTGGGCTGGGGGGACATTCTCCAAAATGATAAACTGATGTCTCCAAGGAGGGTCTTTCACTCACTGGCTCACAGGCAGTAATTTTAAGGAATACCTAGCTACAGCATGATTTATCAGCAAAGACTACTGAGAAAATAATGGGCTTTTAAAAGATGACATATTCTAGAAATTATCTGTTTAGCAACCTGCTCCAAAGACCCATTGGATTCACTAGAAGTTCATCCAGACTGCAAATAATAGCAGAAGTTCTGAGTGCATTTCCATGAGAAAAAAAAAATAATAGTGTTTTATTTTCATTTATTTATCAAGCAACGCCTTGCCACCACACCACCAAAAGGAAGTACAATTTACAGACAAGGAAATGTCAGGGATAAAAGGCAGCTCCGTTTAAAAGCTGGTCTCTGGTGCTTTTTAGCTAACCTTGGTCCCTAAAAAAGGTACGGTCTCATGAGGTTCCCTGAAAGCCAACACCACAATGAGCAGCAGAGCAAAGTGAGAATACAAAATAACTTCAAAGGTCAGTGTTAACTTATGCATCCTTACAGGATGGAGACAATATGACTTGTTAGAAAAAAAGATGTAAGTGCCAGAAGACACTTTCAGTGGTTTCCAGCAAAAGGATGAGGAACAATGGGCTCAAGCTGGATCGTATGAGGTTCCATTCAAATATGACGAAAACCTTCTTTACGGTGAAGGTGACGGAGCCCTGGAAGAGGCTGCCCAGGGAGGTCATGGCTCTTCTCTGGAGATCTTCAAGACTGTCCTGAGTGATGTGCTCTGGACAACCCTCAGAGGAGTTGGACTACATGATCTCTAGAGGTCCCTTCCAACTCTGACAATTCCATGATTCCACAAAGACAACTTAGTAATACCAAAAAAAAAAATGGTACTGCAAGATGATAATCTGGCATTATCACATTTTATTCTTTAAAATATCTACTGCCCAACACACCCTGAAGCCAACAACTGGAAATGGAAGAGCTTGATAAAGAATTGAGGTGCTCTCTGCTTCAGCATATATAGGATCTTGTACATGACCAACATGAAAGCCAGATGCCCCAGCAGGTTTTTGATGCTGTGTGCCCTCCAGTGCACACAAAGGCAGTTGCACTTGATAGAGAGTCATCCTGGACTCGCCTGCATAAGTTCAGATGCAGAAGCCATAAAGCACTGTAAACCACACTTCACAAATTCACACAGCAGAAGCTATTTGTCGGATTTGGCCATTGTTTGAGCCTCTTTGAAAACAGATGGAAACATGATGTCTTCTCACAAGTTTCATTCCCACATTACTGCCACAGATGGTGCTCTCACCTCTTTGAAGAACAGATCTTTTTTCTTAACAGAAGCAATAACAGGATACAAAGTATTTCACATTACTGCTGACATAACTGATCTCAAGCAATTACTGCCGAGACATCGCAATCTTCTACCATTTTTTGCTCTCCTCCCAGAACATATTCTGTTTCTCCATTTAATCCTCTTCCATTCAAAACCAACAACAGGCAGGGACACATTTGACATTGAAATAGCAAGTCATCTATTTACCTATATTTTTTTTCCTCAAAAAGTCCGTATACCCCTAATAGAGTGACATTCATAAAATCACTCGGTAATGTAGTTCGTTGAAAATGAAGATGGAAAATTTTTTTCATCTGGTTTAGTAAGACATTTTACTGTTCCTTGTGGGAATTTTTTGTCTTTTCTTTTTTCTCTCACTAAGAACAAGTAACTGGATAATTATATTTCAACCTCCTGAGGGCTCATTTCCCAAATGGATGTAAAAAATAAATCAAGCACCAACAGGAGACAACTTTGTTCTCAAACAGGTCTCTGAATTTCAGCATCTAGAATGTTATACAGTGTTTGTGCTCTCGTTACTGTACCTTTTCACCTCTTAAACAATGATTTTTCTGTTATTTTCCACTCATAAATATTATAAGAAAAATCAGGTCCTGTTTGCACAAAAAATAATTTGAAAACCATCAAGAAGAAAAAAATCCTGCTTCCTACTCATCATTTACACCCACCATCTATTAATTTGCGAAGGAAATATATGCTTAAGCAAGCTCCAAAAATTGAACCACCTTATTATTACAATAAATGAATAAATCAACAAAAGTTCATGCAGTCTGTCAGTTCTGCCTGTTGATCACCATCTGGAAAACTTGAAGTCCAGGCCAGGCAAAGACCTCTGACTCCTGGGTGCAGTGCAGCCTATTAGTTATCATCCATGCTTTCCATACCCAGCTGCTGCTGGAGCATGTTGACTTGCATTTTTAACAGGTAGTACTTTTCCATGGTGTCCTCGCAGCCCTCCCACAAGCCCCAAGAGAGCTTACATGACACTGGTATGTTTTTGTTTTGGGGTTTGCTTCTTAAGGTCAAAATATCTGAAATGATGGGCAGGTTGCATTATAGTTTGCTAGAAGCAAAGTTTTATAGTGTGATGCCTATGTTACGCATGCTAAGGTGTGTCATGAGGGACATCAGGGAGGTCTAAGCACAAAAGACCTTCTAGGAGGGTGCTAGAATTCTACATGGAGAGGAGAAATCCAAAGCTTTTCTAGTCTTACCCATGGTGTCCACAAGGCAAAATATGCTTAAACACACACCTATATACAACCACAAAGTATTGGTTCACTTCAGAGAGTACCCCAGGTGCAAATGTCTGTGAATGATGAGAAAAGCTGGGCCCTGGAGCAGCCTGGAGAATTAAGTTATTTTTTAGTCTTTTGGGAACTTTGCAATTAAATGGGAAGAAGAAATTTCAGAATATTCTATTCATTCTGGCTTTGTAACTCATGAAAGTTACATTCCTGGAAAAAATTATGTTGTAATTGACAAGAAAGATGCTATTCACTTAGAATTACAGAGGTGCATCACTTTTGCTAAATTCCGTTGTACAGAAAATAAAAGAGTTAAAATTATCTGGAACTGTATAAACTTCTATTGCTTGAAGTGTTAGATATTTAATTATGTGATTTTAGCTGATTTCTTGACCTTCTTTCCATAGTGCCTTTTCTAATTCTTGAAAAGGGATATTTTGATTTTATTTCTCTGTAGAAACGGTCCTTTGTTGGTTTTTGTAGTTGATGCCAACTTTCTTTAGGGCCTGATCAAACTCCTAGTGAAGTTAAAGACCCCCAGTAACATCAGGAGGATGAACTGAGAGCATAATAAAATTTAACTCCTGACTAAAAAAGTAATTCCGTTGTGCATATACCTGGGAAGACAGAATTTTCTCCCAGCTTCTGAATACCAAAGATGTACGTCAGATACTCAAATAGTATAATTAAAATGATACAGTAAGCAAATATATCTTTCTAAAAATTGCCTCTACTGTTGATAGATAGATAGATAATTCAATAGATATGTTGAATTCCTGGGGCTTCAGGGACGTTTTGTACTTCAGAGATCAAAGATCAATAGAAAAATCTGATTGTATTGTAGTCAAGATTAAAAGAAGCATATCCACTTCAACAGGTCCTATCTCTACCCCCATCTGCACAGAAACCTTAATGGGTTTTATGCAGAAAGTTTGGATGGAAAGCCTGAAAACTTCAGTTCCTACCTGCACTAGCATGCACGTCTAAGGTGACAGGAGGAACAAATAAATCTTTTGGGGCAGAAAGCCCACCGGCAGCTGGGGACTAACTTAAGCTAAAGGGCAATCTTGAGAAAGACTCATTACAGAATTACATCCTTTACACTGAGAGAGCCCAGAGATCTGTTGAGGAAGGTAGAAGAGAAGGGATTTCTAGCCAAATTGAACATGCTACTCTGTGTTCTAAGTGTTTTATTGAACATAAAAAGAAGGAGGATTTGTCTAGATCTGAGAGATTTTACTACATGGAATCAGAGAAAGCATTCTTCATTCCTAGAGTTTTATTCATTTGTTATTGACCAGTTGTTAAAATTATCTTTTACCTTCTGGATTAAAAAAAAAAAAAAGATTTTTTTTTTTTTTTTTAGGTTAGAAGGTGAATCAATCAAACCATTCACCTTTAATATATCTTGAGACAGATATAAATTTCTTCATTTGTATTTTCTGAGTTAGGTCAGTTAGTGAAACATAAAACATAATGTGAAACGTAAAAGAATAATGAAATGCTACAAAGTCTGCAGACAAAGCGTATCCAGGTAAAGTAAGAATACATGAAGACCTCTTCTTCTAGGACAAGTAATCAAGCCAAAGAGTCTTGGATATACATTATACATGAGAGCATATCCCAAGTGCAAGTTCTTTGCTCATTCCACTGCTACAGGAGACCATAATTTGGCTGGCATCAGGAACATGTCAGCACATTGCAAAGGACCACAGGGCACATTAAACCCATACGTTAGATTTGAGGGAAGGGAAACTTCAGGAATGCTACCACCAGGAGAATATCAATTTAGGGAGAGAAGCTTGTCCCAGTGAATATTTGCTTTGTTTTGGATCTTGTTCTGGACATAACATCATGCACGACTGTAACAAAAATCAGTTATATCAGTTTTTATTTGGGAGAGGTGCTTAAGTGTGCTTAACATTAAGGATAATTTTAAGTAGTGTCCTGAATCATGGTGGAAAATACAACTACCTCCTTTTGTGCATAGTTAACTAATAGTTTTTCACTATTCTCTTTTGTTGTTGTTAATATTAATATTATTATTATGGTGCAGCACTGTATTGCCTATTTGCTGACAGCTGGTCCCAGATTTTCCAGTGACACAAACTTTACTTGGAAAATGCCATATGCCTGTCGTCTTCTAAAAATTTCAGGCTCAAAACATATTTTGACAAACCATAAACAGGGGTTCAAGCCTTTCTGGTACGCTGGTGGGCTGAATTCACAGAAGACAAAAATAATCCAGCCAGATTCCAGGCCTCCAGAGGCCTCAGGGCTTGAGCTAAACAGTTTGATTTGGAGAAATAAACAGTGAAGGGGAGAGAGATCTGGAAACTTTTCACAGTCAGATGAACTCCCCAGTTTTCTAGACACTTCTAGTAAGAGGCGTTGGCTGTATTAAATAGGTTACAATCCATCACATCTTTCCACATATCATCATCACATTACTTGAAGGAGAAAAGTTCTGTTATCCCCCTTTTATAAGTGAAAAAAGAAGCAGCGAGGGACTAAGTAGCCTCAAGTTACACTGAAAATCTGTGCAATGTCTAGGAGCTGGATCTCTCCAGTCCCAGTGCAACACTTGAGCCACAGGATGCTCTTTCTGCTGCTGGTAGCAAGATTATCAAATACAGCTAATGCCCATTGACTGTGTCTACATTAGCAAATGAAATGAGAGATAAATTGCTCTTTGGCCCGGAGGCCAGGCGGCACAGTGTAGCTCTGATCCTCACAGCCAAGTTCTCATCCCCAAAATAGGGATTTCATGTTCAAGCTGTTTGCCGAGAGCGTTAACTCCCAATCTATGAAGGCCCTGGCGCTGCCTGGGAGAGTGCTACTTAGTGATGGCCAAAATTCTGACAAAACCTGTGCTAACCATGTAGCAGCCCGTACAATCGCAAAACAGAGTCTGAGGCTATTCCCCGACCCTCTGGGGGTCTGCTAGTACAGATGCAGCCTTGTTTTCCAAATATCAATTGTTTGAAAGCTCTGTCTGTTGAGAACTCCTAGTGTTTGAAAAGGCCCTGCCAACAATGCTAGGATTTAAGCATTTCTTTTGCTTTCCAAATATTCCTATCACTGTGAGTTCTCTACATTACCTTGGTCTGCACCAAATCTTTATCCACCAGTAATGCTGGGGAAAATGAGAAGCATTTTGAAGTTTCATGCCCAAGTGCAACTTCAGGAGCGAGATAATGCACTACAACTCTATTCTGGTTTTTTTTTTGCCTGCAGCTGGAAAGTTTGGAGCCACAAAAATCAATGTCCTATTGTTCGGTGATTTCTTTTTGCATGTTTCTTTGTGCGCTGGAGGGAGAATATTCATTTGCTCTCTTGTTTGAAATGCATTATTTAGTTATTATTCACTTACTAGCCCAAGACAAAGATATGGTATGACATTAGTGTTCTGAAGTGCTATCGATTACCAGTACAAAATGAAAATATATAATTGATGAAAGCATCAGGATCCTATGGGGACTTACAGTTCGAAAGGTTAAAAAGGAAATGCTGATCTCTTGAAACAAATTGATCTACATGCAGCCAAGCTGAGCTGAGTCTCTAAGCAAGCTGGGAGAGACAAGACAGAGCAGCTTGTTTGTTTTTCATCTGTAGTAAAAATACAATGGCTGTAATTTGAAAAGAGCAAGTGTCACATTTGTGTAAAGTCTTCTGTTTGTTCTTCAGTTCATTGCTAGCGATACAGCTCTCTGTTTTGCAAATAAACTGTCTCATCTCCGTTCCTCACTCCCAGGACTGCTGGGGCTATGGTGAGCCTGGAAGCTGGTTTCCAGTCCTGCTGGGAGGAAAGTGCTATGTTTTGCTGCTGGGTATGCCCTATTACCACATGGTAAGTACTGTTAATAAACCTCACAGAGAGAGATGCATGTCTTTCGGTTCACCTACAGGAATGCCTTGCTACAAATGGAGTTTCTCTAAGGAAGATTGCTTGGGGAAAAAGAATAATATTAATTCAATACTTAATATCCTGTTCCAGAATGGGGAAGAAGAATGGGGTGATTTGG
>JAOXNG010000021.1:83665909-83677615 GCA_028566535.1 Scolopax minor
TTGGCTGAAAACAGCTGGGAAACTGTCCACAGCCAGCATCTCAGCACGACTTCAACAGCAGGGGTAGGAGTGGGTACGAATACGTCTCGTCTCTGTGAGCTTCTTGCAGCCCCCGATGCCCGTGCAGGTGGCATTTGTTCCCAGTGCACCCGAAGCATCCCCAAACAGCAGCTGACTGGGCAGGTAAACTCATTTTCTAGGGAAAATCACAGTGGGTGCCTGGTGTAGAGATTTCTGGCACACTTTCTGATTAGCTCTACCTGTGCTGAAATCCTGATAAGATGAGGAAAGCCAGTTTTCGCTCCTGCTTTATTTTTACATGCACTCTACTGCGACATAGTGCAACATTTGTTTTATTATCTCTAACCTGTTATGTTTGCTTAACACCAAAGCCACTTAGATCCTTCATGCTACTGCTACACACTTTTTCAAAACTCACACGAGTGACATGGTTTAGTGATGGTTTTTTATCTGAGTTAAGTTGATGGTTGGACTAGGTGATCTTAAAAGTCCCTTCCAACCTAGAAAATTCTATGATTCTAAGAGAAATAGCCTTACTGGTCCCAGAACAAGCCCATTTATCTATGGTCTGCACTTCTGTGCATGAAGTGTTGTCAGCATAACTTCCAAGATTAGGTCCTCCACTACGGGTGGGGAATTTAGGCACCTGGCATGGTAAGTGTTCTCATTTTGTGTATGCCATTTATGATTCAAGTTAGTTGTTATGTCAAACAGAGGAACAAGACATGCAGGATGCATAAAAGCAGAAAGATGCATCACAAAAACAGCTTTAGAGAGGGAGAATGAGAAAAAGATAGAACCCATGGGCAACTTAAAAAATAAAAAGTAGATGTTCTAGTTCACTGAATCAAATATGACATTATAGTGCAGAGGAAATTGAATTCATCTGTACTCGATAAGGGTGGCTTCATTATTCACTTGTGTCTTTGCTTAGTTGTGACACTCATGACTGATGAGACCATCCCCATCTCATGAAGATAAATTCAATATCCGTAGTATCATTCTAATATATTCTCTATATATAGAGAATGCATTTAATGGATGGTGGTGGGATAATATTTTTATCTTCACTAGCTCATGAAAGGAAGGAGCACAATTTCGCAGAGCTGACACTTGAGTGATTCTGTATGGATGACCCTTTTTCACAACTGCTGTGTTGAGGGTGAAAGTGTCAGTATGGGGACATGGGACAGGGTAGCACAGCGATTGACTTCAGTGAGTTATCATCCAAGATCTGAATCCAGAATTAGACCAAAAAGGAAAAGAGATTTGGTCATTGTATCCTAATCCTGATTAGATACTTGTTTTTGCGTGAGCACACCACCACCATAATATAGTCCATATGAGGAAGCACCAATGAAATGTGCTGACATTAATCTAGTGCTGCTCAGAGCTGTAACTTTCCTACTCTTCCTCCATTCTCATTCAGTTTTCCAAGCTGGTGAAACATTTCTCCTTGATGAGGTCTCTGACTCACATCTCCTCTCTCTTTCAGTAGTATCATATATTCATGCACACCTCTAGCAGCCTACTTTAAAAGCGTGGAAATCTTGGAAGCTGTTCAGCAGAAATGATCCCAGAAGAGATGTGATTAATAAATAAAGCATCTCAGAGGGGGTCAAAGGTACCTATCATAAATTTAATTTACCATGCATCTGTAATTCATCACAGAGTTTTCACGTGCCTCTTCATAAGGAAGTTTTTTTCCTGATAGATCCCCAGTGGAGAGGGAGAGCACAAGGCAGCACGGGTTTCTCAAGCACCATCACAGTGTGAGCTGCTGCTGAAGCAAAAACACATCCACACCTACACACTAGTTCAAAGCACTGGTACAGCCAGCTGCACCAAAGCATAGAAATTTTCATCCATTAATTCAATATTCATACTCTCCCAACAAGACAAGTGAGAGATTTTATTGACAGATAAAGGAAACATTGGAGAAGAAAATTCTGGAATAAGCTGCAGATACAGAATTTGGCAGATGACATACATCCACTGCCCAAAGATTTATATAAATTCTTGTGGGCAGGTTTTGCAGTGTAACTGGGCAACACCAGTATTCCTCAGTTTGTCAGGGTCTTCATCACAGCCACTATGAGAGTTTCATAATGCAACAATTAAAATCTGCTTCAGGCTGAAACTTGGCACACAAATGCATGAGGAAGCCAAAGCGAGAAATAGTTACTTTAATTTCTAGAAAATTATTACATACTGCCTCTGTTCTGGAGTATGGAATATGATAACTTGCTTTGATTTTCACATGCATAAATTATTAATGGAATTTTATTCCTGTTTGGTCTAAAACTGTAATTATATAAAGCAGACATTTTCTGTCATCATATACATAACAGCATTAATTTCTTAAGCATACAGCCACACTCCTCCGTCAGATCATTAGTAGCAAAGAGGTGTTACAAAAATAAATACCAGTTGTACAATCAACTAAAATTCAAGTTTTCAACTAGGTCTAAGGTGTTCAAAAGATAACAAGGAAATGAATCGGGGGAAAGTGACAAAGCAAAACAAAAAAACCCACAAAACCAATCCTTTCCTTTTTTTTTTGTTTTTAATTACACACAGTTTGACAAAAGCGTAGTAAGTCTAATCATTTCTTTTTATGCACAAAGAAATGTAAAAAAGCCATTTTTAGCCCTAGAAACACGTACAAAAATTGCATAGGTACATGTACATGTGTGTATGTAAGAGTCATGTTTAGATTCACTGGAAGGCTGAACATAAAGCACTAGGTCCTTTCATAATTCAGTGGAGCCAGGCCAATTTACACCAGTTAAAGAACTGCCCCAATAACTCACTGTGACACTGCTACTTGGCTTTAATAAAGTTTTATGTACATATTTTTTTTTCCTCTGATTCTCAATATAGAATTTAATTGATATAAGGTCTGAAATATTATCAGGTAAACTCATTTCAACTGGAAGTATCACTTTCCAAGTGATCAAACTGTCTATCTAGTTCACTATTCGTAAAGCCTCTATTCAGACATGTTTAATATTGATATTATACTTTTTATTAAAGATTTTCAAGATACCATGGAATTTTGAAACTGTACACACAGAAATGTTTGATAGCATTTTATAAAGAAAAGATGGAAGCAAAATGAAGGGTTTTTTCTTTCCTCACGTACAGTACATTGGAGTGTTTTCCCACTGTACAGAGACTTTCTGCTGCAGCTGAGATAAGACAAATGTTTAAACTAAAACCTGAATAAATTCTGATCACAAAAGAGAAAGGTATGGTTAATGCACAGTAAAGCAGAGAAAAAAGATGCTGTCTCATTAGTGGCATTTTGATCAGATTCTTCTGTATTTTCTCATCAAAAAAAGTGTCCACTCCATAGTAGATAAAGCATTACCTTTGCCTCCCCACAATTCAAGCTCAACAGCACTCCACACACGTTCATTCCCCAAGTGCTCCACTGGTAACACAATTGCGGTAATTACAGCATGAGCATGTTCTATGAAACGGATACTAGTTCATTAATTAGAAGATGAACGTAATTGATTATTTCAACAGCAAGGCTAAACACAAGGGTAATCCCACAGAGAGATCTGCAGGGGGAGATCTGTCCAAGATGTGCCCTTGACTTAGTTGCTCCTCCCAGGGGGTGGCTTTAAGGGAGCACAGCCTAACAAGGTAATAATTACAGACTGCTATTAGTGATAGTTAAGTCATTCGTGACCTGTTCCCCTTCGCAAATTGTTCCAGGACTGATGTGTATTTCAGAGGATGTATATGCCATTTACAACCATCAGCCAGACACTTGACAGGCAATTGGCACGTGGAGGCCCTTGGCCACCTCTTCTGATGAAGTTCTGGCCAGATAATGTTCAGATTCAATCTCACTGCTGCTGTTGATATGTTGCAGTGGCTTAACAAGTGTGTGCTATCTTTTCTCTCCGGGTGGGGCAACAGAAATCTTTCAAACAACAGAAGACCGAGCAGAAAGAGTGATATATCCCTGTTCGTGCCACCTTCCTTATCTTTGTTACTGAGCCCATGGCTTACTGAGAGGACCTGTTGTGGATGAAAATCCCCTCACACAGCTTGTTAACACAACTACACCAATGAAACCCCTGCGTTTTGGCATTCAGACCCTATCCACATGTTCTCAAATGCCATTCTGCATTAAACTGACAGACCCCTAATTAGGGTCACCAAAGGCCTAATTACAGCCATGACTTAAATCAGTCCATTCATGTTTTTTAAAAAATGCAGCACTTTTCATGGAACCCTCAAGCCGGCACTGCCAAACCGGAGCAACCACGTCCCCTCTCACCTTGTCACAGGCAGATTTAAGGGTTATTGCATCTGGCTTGATTCAAACATTGTACTCAGTCCAGTTCGTCGTGGTTGACCACATATGGGTGTAGTAGAGGAGGGGGAAAACCAAGAAGCTTTTCCTTACCTCATTGCATTCCTAGTAATCACTTACCCTTGGCAGTTATCAGCTCTTGGCAGCCCCTGTGTTCCCTGAGCACAGGAACAGGTCCAGTCTTGTGCTGGCAGCAGAGGCACCAGCAGCACCGCGGAGGGTAAGGGCAATGACAGAGTCTCTTGCCACCTCTCACCTGGTACAAAGCTGCCAATTCTCACATGGGAAAGAGTCTGTGCCGCATCTTTTTCAAATAGTGCTGCTCCCTTTCATGATTACTGAATAGTGAATCAGCCAGGGTTCATCCAGACACTCACCCAGAGGTCTGAAGTTACCGGGTAAACCCTGGGCTGATGTAAATCAGGATGAAGGCACTGGTCCCCATAAAGATATGCTGATGGACACGTACTGAGGATACTCTCTGTAACCTTGCCTGCAATGATTAAATCAATCCAGATTCTTTTATATGGACACTGTAGACAATAACAATATTAGTCTCAATAAAATAATACCGAGGGTAGAAGTCCTTTTCAGTTTCTTTATTTGATTAAAGTGATTCTGGCTCAATGTCTCCTGCATATTATCCCGTGATGTAATTGAATAAGGAGATTGAAACAGAAATCTGCTTCTAAGTAAGGGAATACTTCACTGGGGCTTTTGTTCTTATATAGCATGGTTTAACAATTCCTTCCATTCACTGATCACAGATGCCTGAGAAACCTGAACGCACCCGCCCCGCCTGGACGTGGCTATATTCCATGGCCCATCACGTTTGGAAGCACTCAGGTTTGTAATGGATAAGAATCCAAACTGGTAAAAGTAACCGCTTAGGTCAAGTTCTTCTCTTCTTCAGATACACACATTAACTCCAGGATATTTGTGAGTGCCAGCAGAAAAAAAATCTTTAAGGATTTTTTTTATTGTGTCAAGAAGTCAAAGAGAGATATTTGACAGCTCGTGTGCTGCTCGCTGCTAAACTCTAAATGCCACTGTCGGGTTTATTTCTTTCCTATATCATCTTCTGTTTTTTTCACGACAATTTACAATGGTAGTAGAAAAAAAAAAAAAGAGCAGAACTTTCCCAGTTTTAAACATCACCCTGTTGAATTAGTTTAATATTAAATATTTATTAAATAATTGGACAACATTGATGAGTATTAAGGATTGAAAATTAAAGACTATGAATTAAATCCTCGCTGCAAGTGAAGCCAGTAAGAATAGGGTCAGGTCAAATACACCTAGGGGAATCAATGATTTGATCTACTGATCAAATAGATGCAGATGTTTAAGGATATGGTCTTCATTAAGCTGCTTCTTTAACAATGAAGTCTAACTTAAAAAGCAGATGAGGCTGAAGACACAGTGCTCCTTTTAAGAAAGCTATAAGTTATATTTATATCACAAACATAAAATCAACTTGCAATTTCTATTTCTTTCTTTAACTAATATTTCTAAATTTCTAGTTTCCAAAGAGTCTTGCAAATCCACTCAGCAAAGCTGGTTACATTTGTCATATGCAATGGGTGATAGATATAATCCTATAATTTCCAATGCAATAATGAGAGGTTTAATTTTCCATTTCTTCCCTCTGTGAGATGGTGTCTGGTATCTGGCTTTGAATTCTCATTTATGTCTGCATGAGTACACAAACCTAATCTGCATCATTGTGAAGTCAATACCTGCTCCGTCTTCTTTTTCATTGTTAAAAAGCAAAGCCTGGCCTGTAATGCAAAAATATAAGAAAAAGTTTATCCCATCAGGAGTCTCTTTCTTCTTTACTTTAAATCTCTTCTGATATGAGGACTCATCGAAGGAGCTGTTAAGAGTTGTATCATTTTATAAAAGGTTGCCTTCCTTTCTTCTTTGGGACTTCTGTGAAAGGTTAAAAGTAATTTTAAACTCTGTAAGCCAGCATATTTGCAAACTCGCTCCAATACCCTGCGTTTTTTTTCTGAGAAACAGAGAATCCCTATCAAATCTGAGACCAATTCATGAGGGACTTAACACAGAGAGGAGTCAAAGCAGTTCCTCCCCACTCCCAGGGACTGCTGGGACGTGAGAGCTAGACGATTTCCACCACCAAGGGAGAAGAGGGGGAGGCAAGGCAAAGGGCCAGGAAAGCAGTCTTTGTTCTTCTCACACAGAGAAGATAGTATGGAGGATTGCTATTCTCTTGTCTCACTATGGAGCCTTTGCATCTTCCAGCTACCCAGAAAGAGAGCTTTCTTTTTTCCCCTCACTTCTTTCTTAGCAAGAGCGTGGAGGTAGGGTTGGGAAGAGCTGAGAGCAGACAACAACAGCTCGTTATTCGAGTATTTCCTTTCCAGAACAAGCTGGAAACCTCAAAAGTTAAATACAAAACACATTTGCCCATCTCTCTTTTTATTGTGCTGAGAAATGGATGTTAGTGTTTTATAACAGAGAGTAAAATGTAATGGCTTATCTTTAATGCTTGGAACCTCTTTGAATAAATCAGCCAAGTAGGGCTGTTTATATTTGCACATCCTTGTGCCTGAATACAGCTGCAAAAACTGTGCTTTAGGATGATGGAAAGAATAGAGTAAAACATTATATTTTTTTGCCTCAAAAATGAATGCATGTGTGGGAAGGAGGGTTCTCAAAATTTATTATTTGCCAATAGTAATGTCTTATTTCCACATATAATTTTGATTTCTTTTTGGGAAAAAAAGACCACAAACGTGAAAGCAAAGAGAAAAAAAAACTAGTTTAGCAAAAGGCTGAAGCATTTTGCAGGGAAATATGAACATATGTCATTCAACTGAAGCAAAACCTCTCAGCAGTCCTATAAGCAAATGCTTCACTTCTGTTAAATTCAACATTCAGTCTCATCATTGTAAGCTCTCATAACACTTCACAAGAACTGTATTTTAGGATCCACACACCCCCATTTTCTCAAAGCAACCATCTTCCTCTGAACTGCTCTCTGAAAACAGCTCCCATTTTGTACAGTGACAAGTCCCTGAAGTAAACCATGCTACAGTACGGGCAGGGAGGGCTGACCCCTTGAAGACAGCAAAGTTTGAATTATTTCTGCTTCAAATGATGGGAAAATTACAGCCATGTCCCAATAAATTACAGTTTAAAAAATAATTATAAAATTTAAAACTACACTTTTTAACATCAAATGATCCTAAGACGAAACCTTTTGGTTTGATTAGATAACCTGAGACATTGTAAACCATATCGGAACAACTTGAAATAAATATTTTGTTTTCCTTTTTTTCAGTTAGGAATTTTCATGTTTTTAAAGGAAAATATAGAACTTTCCAAGAAAAGTAGAGAGAAACATTTTGATAAGCCCTACTCTCTGCATCATGGACCTGAATCAATACCTATTTACTCTGAATTAATCCCAGCATACAGTCAAGAAAGCAAATTCTGGGCCATTCAAATGACACTTCATACTCAGATCGTAAAAAAATCTATCTAATGTGGCCTAAACTGCCACTCCTGGATGCCATACGCCAGCGCTTCATATAAAGTATACCAGGGATGGTCTGGTCCTCCTACAGCTCAGGGCAGGACGATGCAGAAAAGTCCTTTCACTTCAAATTTTTTACTGTGCCTTTGCTCATATGAAATCTCCAGAGTTTTCACTTTACCCAAGGAAGGATTTTCAAGGAAATCTAGAAAATTTTGGCCTGTAGTTGAGAAAAACAAAGCGCCCCTTCAGGTATGCATGTATGTCCACTGCAATAATAAAAACAAAGACTTCTATTCTACTTCATAATTTCCTTATCTACCTAAGCTTTATTTCAGTATATTTCAGTGCCCATTACTCCAAGGTAGAAGAGTAAATATATTTATGCCATTTTATATATGAGTTGTCTTCTGATTTGCTGAAGCCACAGAATCCACAAAGCAAATTGTTGGATTCTTATTTTCCTTTTCATCATATCAAATCCCATAGGTCTTCCTGAGGTAGTTTTGGTAAGCTTGGGTAAAACCAAGCACAAGTGAAGTAAAATACAGTTTTCCTGTGCAGTAACAGATACTTATTTATTCTGGAACAGTTCACACATTATTAAAACTGTACTGCTGTCATAATTAGTTTTTTTTTCTAAAAAAAAAAAAAAAAAAAGACACGGACCCGTGACTGTAATTATGTTTATCTTAACGTAATATCGTGTTATCAATGCAACCTGCTGCCCTGCCATGAAGTTGCTTGGTCCCTGAAAATTTACCGACAGCACTAGTGAGGGATTCACGAGTTGACAAAGTTACTCATCCGCGCTCCAGCCCCCACACCCTCCTTGGAGTTTTTCATTATTTCTGTAACACGTTGTTTGCTATTAGGATTACATGCTTTATTTGTTCAGATTGGGAAGTCTCTTCTTGATGGGCTACTGTGTTCAGTAAACAGCTCCCAACAACAAACAAGGATTTGGATAATCACTGTGTAATCAGTAGGCACCAGCACTTTGGGTCTCATCTCTTCAAATCCAGGTAGCTGTCTGTCAAACCACAATGTTTATCACACCAAAAGTTAGACTGCTTAGCTGCACCACAACCATCCCGCCCAATTTTTCCAGGAGTTTCAGTGAATTTACTGGAAAACGGTGGTGGACTTTGTGGTTTTGCATGGGTTCTGCTGCAACACGTCAGGTTTTTCTTGAACTTAGCGTGAAAGTCCTAAGCAGCACCAGGAGCAATGAGGCCAGAGTACAGAGCAGCATTGACTGGCTATCCCCCAGCCCGTTTTGTGCCTTGGAGGGACTATGAGACTAATCAAGTAATAACCCAACGACATTCGGCCCCAATTAAACACCTTTCTGACAGCTGCAACTAGTATCATTTGAGTCTGGCAGGTAACGTGCTTACTTGTTACAAATACATCTGTGTGTAAAATTGCTGGTCCTAATTAAATTTTAACAGGAGGCAATAACTGCTTCAAAACTAGGCAAAATAATCATATTAGGTAGATAATTCAGAAATCTAAAATAATCTCCTTTTACACTATTAAATCAGCTTCCAATTTAGTTTTATAGGCTCGCTTATTTTCCAACACCTAATATATTATCTTAAACACTCACATTTTTTGAACCCCTAAAGCACAACCAAGCATTTGCATCTGAGTTTAGGCAAATACTGATTAACTTTATTAAAAAGACGGGAATACGAGCAGGGCTCTGGAGGGTGCCTTATACCTCGGTTGCCACTCTCTCCTCTGGCTGCAGATGCCCAGAACCTCTACACGAGACCGTAATGAAAGCAACCTCTGAGCTGCAAAGGTGCTGTACACACATGTCGGCAAGGAAATCCAAACAGGCTTCTTATGCACTGTTTGCCAAGTTCTTTAATGTGAAAAGATTCTCGGTATTAAATCAATAAAGGGGAGGTGAAGAGTAGGTAGAAGGAAAACATGTTAGATGAGATAACGAAAAGCTTGGTTATCGATAAAGAAAAAATGGGCACTTAAAGCGATGACTCCAGAGTATAGAAAGTGATTTTTAAATTACTTATCTGATTAGTGGGAGCTAATCTGTCAAGTAGAAACAAATTCACATAAATATTCTGTAAATTAAATATTCTCGTGTCACTGAAGCTGCTTTTCATTGTTGGTGATTGTTTTTTTTACCTCGGAAGGAGACAGGTTATTACATTGATTTCAGTCTCCAGAACGCATTCTGTAATTATGCAGTTTTAATTGTCTGGCGTTTTTATATGTATGAATTTTCAAAGCCAGGTATTGACATGAGTTAGAAAGAAAATCTGATCTCAGATGTGAAAAAGAATCAGCTACAATCCGGTTCAGCAGGGTACTGAAATAATACAAATTGAAGCACATGCTTAAGTCCATCCCTACTCAGTAAAGCGTGCAACCTGTTTAATCTTACCTTTAATAGGACTTGAACAAATGCAAAGCAGCATGAGGACCTACACCTCTATTCTTGTAGCTGTTGAAGGTGTGCGTGGTGCCTCACAGATACACACACGAGGAAAGAGTTGGGGACCTCAGCTTATTAACATTTCAAGAATTTATTGCTCAGCTGCTGTTTGTTTTCTCTGACAACCAAATGTTATGCAGGGCACTTTTGCCAGCTGCAATCTGATTAGGTATCACCTTTTCCATAACGCTGCCAGGCCAGTCAAACTATGGCATACAGAGAGTTTAACCTTTTGTAGATCTCATAATAAACAACTCCGAGTTTCAGGAGAAAATCCGTGATAGAGAGAGCCTGACTACAGCTTGTAAATCAAAGCGCCCAGATAAGATGTGAGAGCCAGACCTCTCAGAGCTGATCATGCTGACAGTTGAGCTTTAAATTCTTGCTTTATAAATCACTTCCTTACCAACCAGCTGCAAAATCGGGATTCGAAAGCTAAGGGAAAAAAAGAAGACAAGGTTTTATTTTGGATTTATTGGTATGATTTGTAAATCTGTTGTAGGACTTACAGATCTGATTTAAGATTTGTTAATCCTGTTTAGGATATGGAAATTTTTTCTCTGACTTGCCACGTACTGAAATACTTAAGTAAAAACCAAACTAAAAATCACTGTTTAAAAGGATAGTACATAAATCAAGAGCGTACAGTTAAGATTTGCTGGCAGGTTCTATAAAGTGCGTTTATAACTCAGCCTCTTACAAGGGCAGATTTATAAATCCAACTTGCAAATTGTCAGACGACTATTATTATGGGCTCAATTCTAATCTGAGAAACAACAGATGTGCTTTGCTGTGCTTGAAAACCCTGTCCTTTTTTTCCCCTTGATCACCCGCCCCTCCTGCAGCCACCTCCTGGCTCCATCACCAGGGAGAGGAGGGAGGGAAGAGCCCTTGGGTACCACGCTCCCCCTGCAAACAAATAGCCAAGCAGGGAGGAAAGGATTTGGGTGAAGGCTTGTTCCGCAGCCTTCGGGAGTCAAAGGGTACCTACTGCAATTTTAGCCAGTGCCTAGAGGGAAAAAGGAGAGCAGGTAGTCCTAATTCCCAGGTTCCAGCCCTCAGGCACAGTGAAAAATTAAACTTCACATACAAGGCGGTGGGAAACAGGGCCTAGCAGAAACAAACTGGAAACAAACCTAGCAAGATGAGGAATTTATTTTTTTTTCTACACTCCCAGTGATGCCTGCCTGCCTGCCTTTCTCAGATTACAATGAGGAACTTCTGGGAGAAACCCTGGCCCTGTGGTGGCAAATATCCCGTTGATTTCACAAGGATAGGATTTCACCCTATAAAAAGGGCATTGGCCAGATTCACATATTCATCACACAATTAATATTGACGCAAGCGATCTTTGAATAAAACAAAGGTATATTCCAGAAGACT
>JAOXNG010000021.1:83688422-83699868 GCA_028566535.1 Scolopax minor
ATACTAAATACTTTCTCAGCCTTCATTTTGCTTGGCTAAAGAAGACAAGGTCTTTTTGTTTGCTTTCCACTCCCCCAGCCACCTTCCCAGCCTTTCTCTGCAGCTTTTCTGGCTCCAGCTATCTTTCTTAAACACAGGTCACCAGGGTTGTTCAACAATAGTGAAGACATTCCTCATCCAGTCACATCCACTCTGCCCTCCTTCTGTCAGCTTTTCCTCAGCAGAGACATCCAAGGAATGAATTTTCTTTCTGTAATGTTGCATCATTTCTGATACTTGTATCATTCTTTGATCAAGCAAAAAACTCTTTTATTCTGTCTGTTCCAATGCTGAGATCTCAAATCATAGAAGAAAATCTTTATATGAGACCCTTGTATTCTGAATTTTAAATTCCATACCATTTCTGTGATCATAGTTCTCAAGGTCATCCAATCTCACCACTGTCGTATTATGATCCTCTTCTGCATTAATGATCCCTCCTCGATTCATACCATCAGCAAAATTCATTTCAGTTCTAAGCATTGTGCCTTTACATAGACATTAACAAAAAGATTGTAGGAGATGCATTCTAAAAGTTTTGGCAGAGGAAGTCTAACAGTAACCTCCCTCTGCCCTATATCACAAATATTGCTATCTTCTTTTTTAGCCAGTTCCTCTGATGACAGGTTGGGATTTTTTTACCATCCTCATTATCACATTTAATTAATAGGAACTTTACATGCTATTTTACTGCAATTCTGATTAGTTAGGTATACTGTATTTCCTTTGCTGAGAAAATAAATTTTCATTTATAATGATGAATGTTTGAGGTTAGGCTTGCAGATTGTCATTTTGGTAAAATTTTGTGACATTTTTGTCCAGCTTCTCACTTGTTTTGACATCCTTAACTATTATTTTTCTCAAAACGTTTTGAATTTTATATAGTATTCAGCTGACAGATACAGGTTTCTCTGATTACTTTTCACAGAATGGTAGGGGTTGGAAGGGACCTTCAGAGATCATCCACTCCAAGCCCCTTGCCAAAGGAGGGCCTCCTACAGCAGACTGGACAGGAATGCATCCAGGCAGGTTTTGAATATCTCCAGAGAAGGAGACTCCACAACCTCTCTGGGCAGCTTTTCCAGCTCCAAGTTCTCTTTCTTTTTAGTTATTTCTTTTTAGTCATCTGAATCACATGATGTAGGAGAAGAGAGAGAGAACTGGGTGTTTTAAACCTTACAAAAAGAAGGCAAAGGTAGAGAATCTTTTTGCTTGAAGAGTTGCCCAGAGAGTTTGTGGGATCTCCCTGGAGATATTAAAAACTTGAATGACCAAGGTCCTGAGCAACCTGCTCTAGCTGATCGTGCTTTGAGAGCAGATTGGACTAGCTGACCTCTAGAACCCATGGCTCCTTACAGGTCATCTGACATTCCCAGGATACCCTTTACAGTGAACATTAACAGAGTGGCAATTCCAACATATTTTCCCTTTTTTGGGGGGGACTGAAATTCTAAGCTCCTTTTCCATGCTTAACTTATTTCTGAGTTTTTTTCCACAGACAAGTTTACAAATATCTCACTCTTCTGCTCTCCCTGACCATATCCCCTTCATTGGAAGAGCTTTTCTCCTATTCAGACTAACTCTGCAGACTTTCTTTTGTTTGTCCTTTCATTCAGACTGAATGGCAGCAGGGCCCTTCAATTCAAAGTAATTTTCTGTTAAACTCGTTTCTCAATTGTCTTCCCTTCATGCAAAATCAATCTTAAAATAGCATCAGCTTTTGCTGGTTCAATGACTACTTGGGCAAAAATTAGAAAGACCTCTCTTAGACATAAGGTGGTGATGGACTTTTTCACAGCTTTTGTTCTCTAATTTATCCTGGAGAAGTTAAGATTTAGATAAATAAATACATTTCCACTGCTATTTATCTTTCTAAAATCAATACTGAATCTACAACTATCACCACATCCAGTTCTGATGGTCTATTGCTAATATTATGGCTTTCATCATCTTTCTCCAAAATAATTTTGACTCCCAGACTGCTTTATCCACTGTCTTTGTGTTTTGCTTTGGGGTTTCTCTCTTCATTTAGAGTTTATCAAATGGCTAAATACTGAGTGAAGGTAATTTCTTTGATTCTCACTTTTCTGATAGTTTAGACCTTTCCTATCTTTCACTGTTCCAGCCATGCCCACCACTCTTCTCTCTCTGATATGCAATTTCATTCTGTACATCAGCAGCTCTAATGCCTCCATTTTTTGGCCCACACTCCTTAGAGAGTTATTTCACATATATCCTTGTGGCCAGGCTCAACCCAATCTACTAATAATTCCTGTTCTTTTTCTTTATTTCCCCAAATCCTGATAGTCATTTATGCATATGACAAACTTGCAATAAATTATTATAGTTAAAATAATCTTGTATAAGAATCATACAAGTTTCTCAGAGGCATCTTCCTCTATCATTCTACAGTCTCAAATTCCTTTCTACCTTTTTTGCAAATCAGAAGTTCACCACTCCAGTTGCTCAGGAGCTCAGTCATCTACAAAGAAACATGTTTTTCTGTGAATATCTTCTTGGGAGTGAACTTAAAAAAACTTCTTAAAAAACCTATATTTGATCCATGATTTGATCTTTGTCATTTTGCCATTCTTTGAGCTCTTTTTTCAGGGAAATGAAACATTTCACTGAAGGTCATCCACATCTCCTCTTTTTTAGAGTTTTGATCCATTCCAGCCTAAATCAGGATAAATCATTTGTTCTATTGAGGTAAACAGGTAGTCAATTCTGCCCTACTTCTCTGTGGAGGCTCTTCAGCATGGTATGGAGAGCTTAAGCCTAATTTTTTGAAGAGCTTGAAACCTTAGCATTTACCGTATTTGAAAACTACCCAGAAGAACCATATGTAAGGGTATTCAATACAGTTTCAAAACTGTTCCCCTTTCTTTAGCGCATAGACAGGAGCTGGTTTATTTTTAAAATCCACTTTTTTTTTTTTATGGTGGCTGCTCAACACTATAAAATTTGAAAATCTTGACATATTCACTGGCATTCATCTATACTGACAAAAATAAACCTCTCCAATATGCTCGCTTCTCTGTGGCTCTATATTTTTCCAGCAAGCACACTCCTCAGTAAGTCTGACATTATTTAGCATTGCAGATTCAGAGGCATTCCCATCCTGTTCATGTGATTAACAGATACAGTAAGTGGATACATCTGTAGTTTTAACAAAAACTTCTGGATTTCCATGAATGTTTTTGAAGTGCAAATGGCAAAATCCTTTGCAAGAGTCAACAAATTATAGCCAGTTTTACATTTATAAAAATACATATAAGAACTAAAAGGTTATGCACTAAGACTTAGTAATTAGCTCCAATCCATCAATATTCATTGCCAGTGACATCTCCACCGAGGGACCCACTTAAATCAAACGACCTTTCTCCTGGCAAACACTTCTGCAGAACCACCAGCCTTGGCAGCCAAGATATTCAGGTTTCACCAGACCAGAGGCAGAGTGAATATGACACAGGAGTTCTTTACCGAGAATGAGCTTTCACAAGAGTGCTGAGCTGGTTGAACAACTTCCTACCACTAAAAATATGGTTCAGCTCTCCCCTTTTTCTCCCTCCCAGCTGTGTGTACTTACCAATTCCTTTGTGCTAGCTCCAACAGTTTGATGAGTCAATTCAGCTCACTCAGCAAGCAAAAAAGGGAGATAATTTTCTGCCTGTTGAAGAAGACGAAATGTCTCATGAAGGGGTCAGACTGGCTTCAGAGGCAGCAAAAGAAAACAGACGGGATGGCACAGCTAGAGTGCAATGGGAAAAGGAGGCACAGGATCTCCTGTGCTCACAAATTAGCACAGCCATCTTCTGAAGCACGCATTTCTTGTCATCCACATCCCAACACTAAAAATGGGACTGATAATATGCGTATCTTCAGATATGTTTCAGATACTCCACTCTCCAGACTCCACCTTGCTAAGCTCAGGTAAACACCTCAAGAGTTTGATTATCTGAATGCTGACATTAGTTGTCACAACGATAAGTATAAGCAAGAGCCTCTCTGTGTACCATTCCTTGGCAGGAATTATAAATATCATGTGTTACCCCTCTGGAAGCAGACAGTATCTGAAAAATATGCCGTTATTGTCAAAGAGTGCCGTTAGTTAGAATAGACTTAACTGAAAAATAAAATTACTGAAAAGAAAGTTGGTTCTATTCTACCTCAAACCAGGACACCTGGGAAGCCACTAAAACAGAAAGCAGAGCTGGAGGAAAGGACCTGTCCTTCAAGGAGCAACGGTTAGGAGAAACAGTTGTTTTCAAAGCTTTTCATTTTTGTTCTTATGTAGCAGACTCAAATTATCTCAGTTTCAAAGCCGTGTTCCAGTAAACTAAAGTTTTTAGATACTCAATGCCCTTTTGGACTCACTGGAGGAGAAAGGTGCAGGCAGCACCACTTCAGCATTCTATCTCACTGTACATCCTGTCTCACTTAGAGCAGCAGGTTGTGCCCATTGCCCATGCTGTCCCCACTCTAAATCATAGAATCATGGAATGGTTTGGGTTGGAAGAAACCTTAAAGATCATCAAGTTCCAGCTTTGCCCCTATTCCCCAGAAGCAGTTCCAGCCTTGCCCTGAATTCTGCAGGCAAAAGCCCAGCCTCTCTCCACCAAATAAGCTGATATCTCATTCCAATCTGGGAGCTAGGCATGGTATTTATCTCTGCATTAAATGCAACAGCTTTATTTTTTTTGAATCCTAAAATATTGATTCACTTTAACAGGCACATTCCAAAAAGAATTAAAAATATTAATAGAGGAGTTGAAACTGTTTGATGAAAAAGCTTTCTGTACACTTGAGAGCAAAATATAACACACTGAAGGGGAAAGTAATATTAATCTTTGAGAAAGGCAAATTTCCTAGTCAGCAAAAATTTGCTTAAGTTGTATACTTTCACAAATAAATTAATTCATTGAACTACACTAGAATCCTTTATAGCTAATAATTAAAAATCTAAAATCTTATTTTTGTTCTGTAATAAATACAGTAAACAATCAAGATATAGATGATACAAAACTAGAAAGGTTTGTTGGAAGATTTAAGTTGAAGAAATTGCTACATCAATATATTGTACTCTAAAAAGGGCATGCATCATTAAAAAAGGCGGCTCTATAATTAATATGTTTTCATACAACCTACCTTATTTCCCCTGAGATCACTAACCAAACCCTTTTAAAAATCGATTAGTTCAAGCACTTAGCCTAGTACCACTTCAGATAGGAGCAATACAGATATTAGCTGAATTTAAAATTACAGCAAGTTTATTTTTAATTACTTCCCAAAATGCCAGATTTACATATTATTAAATATATTTCAGTGGCAGAACTGACCACTAAGCATTTTTGGACAGGGCTGGAAAAATTAATTATATTCTTTATAAAAAATTCACTTAGCATTCAGAACATCTGCATTGTTGTCATGGATAATAAATGTGATTAAACTTGTATAAATTTCACTATATTAACCAGCACAATAACCCAATAGCTTTGCTGGACTGAGCCGATGCTATACGTTACAACAATGAAATACCTAAGTATAACATAGGGGAGTTCTAGAAAAAATGTATGAAGTTTAGAGGGAAGAACTTTGTCCTTTCAAGGACAAATTCACCTTCTTAAACTGTCAGTACAACGGAAACTTCTGGAACTGAGGAATTTTAACAAAAAAGGCTTAATTACACCATTAAGGCTTAGCAATACAATTGTCCCACTGGTGTTAACATGTTAATAGGTAGTTCTCAGGGTCTGGCTATGTTTATTTAGAAAAAAAGAACTTGTAGCAGGTTTATATTTTGAGGCACTGTGGTTGGCTGAACCTGGGGGAATTGTGTGGTATCCCTGTGTCATTCTATAGGAGGCTGATGAAACAGGAATGGTGTTTGGCTGGTGACAAAGACGTACTGCTAATACTCGACACCTGCATCCTGAACAAAAAAAAAAACATAAGTAGCAATATTTTCAGATAAAAGGTAATTTTCTCTTAATGAGCTGAAGGCTCCAGAGCACTGTCTAGCTCAGGCAATAAACCACCCTACACGTCTCTTATAAACCTGATAGCTGGTGTGTGCCACCAGCCAGACAAGAGGAGCTGGACCTGGGGCACGGATCCCAGTCTTGGTGCTCCATTACATCCAGTGAAGATTTGCTTAGTGGAGGAAATAGAGATAGCGAAGGCGTAGGCCTGACATGTCTTTAAAAGTTAGGCTGTGTAAAACAGACATGGCAGTTCTCCTAGGTGCAAGGGAAGGACTACAAGTCCCTGAAGAGGTCAATTTCTCCTATTTAGATTCCTCTCTTAGGATCAAATGATCTACGCTCTGTGGTACCTGTTTCTCTGTCTATTGACTACAGTTGAAGCTTAGATGACAAGATAAGATGACTTGCCTACATTTAGGTAACATTACAGTCCCCATCCTGGTACTTGGTTTGCATTATCCCAAAAGACTGTGCCAAAGAACGACACCCACAGTCTCCAGCTTAAAAATATAATCCTTAACAACCAGAGGAGGCTACTTGAGAATCTCACTGCTCAAGTGCAATGTAGGCAATGTGCAAACAAGAGTTAAGAATGGGGATATATGGTCATTGTAGTTGGCCCAGTCAACTAGAATAGATGACATACAAACAGCACCATTCCATGGAGTCAAAACTGAGGAAAGAAAATTAAGTAACAGACATGCTTATTATCTTGCCAAATTTGGAATCTCCCATTAATCACTACTAGATAATGTTGTTTCTTTGAAAGTTACCAACATCAAAAAGGGAGAAAAGCACCCAATGACTTTGAGTCAGCTGATAAAAAAAGGATAAATTATTGCAGGAGGGTTGCAAGTAGAAGAGAGTATGAATTGATGTCATGCAATTCAGAGGATGAGGCAGAGGCTGAAGTATGTGGAAACATTTATAGGGATCTAAAATAATATCTAAAAGCTTCTTATCCTTTTTAAAAAATCCATTGCAATTAGTACAATATCTCTTTGAAGTGTCGCAGCAAAGAACGTCTGTGGTGAGGCAGCTTCCTGCTACTGGAGGGGGCTGATACTAGATGATTTCTTTACTTATGTTATGTCCATGAGGAGCGAAAAGCAAAGCTAAGACTTATCCTAAATATATGGTGAAGAAGTAGCATTATAGGCAGAATTTCAGCAGAAAACGCACATGCACATACAAACACAAACCACGGCAAGGTGCCATGGCAAAGGGCAGAGGGAGTTCAAAAATTCAAAATGAGTTCAAAACATGATATACTCTTTTTAAAAACATATATTCACATTTGGGGACCAGCCTCAAATTATGGGGCTTTACTCATGATTTCTGAACCATTAGTATAAGCAACACAGCTCTTTATACTGTAATTATAGCACTCTTAATTAGATTGGGAGATTGCTCCAAGATTCCTGAGACACCTTGTGTAACAAATATAGACACCCTCAGGGCAGTCATATACAGTTATGGAAACAGCAATTTAAATAACAGCTATAAACAGATCAAGTGGGTCTGGTGACATCACCACAATGAAAAACGATTTTTGACAGCACCAGATGAAAAATGAGTCATCCTCTTTTTTTTTTTTTCATTTTTTTCTATTTAATACATCAAAATGCGCTGATGTGATTTAAAATTGCAACTGAGAAAAACAAATACTCTCCTTTAACTTGTCAGCTATGGCATACCTTCTGACTGGAAGGTTATAAAGAAGTTGTTTACACCAGAAATAGTTCTGCACACCCTTGTTGCACCAGTAGGAAGCTATTTAATGCAACCCTGACACTGTAGTGTTTGCTTCACTTCACGGCATGCATGAAATTATCAGTTCTCATGGTGAGATTTTACGCACATTCCTATTTGCTCTTCTTGTTTTCCCCTTCTTTCTTAGTGTTCTCTCTACTAGCCAGATCTGGTTTGGTTTTAATGGCTATGAGACAAAGATTGCATTGCCTTGCCAGATTCCCTCCTACCAAATTACTGAATTACAGAAGGCAATCCTTATTTCAGTAGACCTTGGTTGTTTTGCTTGACCTCCAGCAGGTGTCCAATTAAGTCTGAATAATTTATATGATATTCCCTTTCCATTGATATTTCTAGAATTAAATGGATGAGATCTCTAGAGAAGGACCATCAGTGTTACATCTTTCGTCTTTAATTATACTGGTTGAAGATGAATGAAGGTACCAGAAGGATCCCAGCTGGGAAGTAGCACACTTATTAGATAGTTGATAATTTAATATACACTCTGAATTCAGATTATTTCCTTTAAACATCTGAAGATCTTTTGAGATATCTTACAATGAAATCTTAATACTTATACAGTCGGACACTGGCTGTATTCTATTCTCCAGTGCAGCCAAACTGAACTGCTGAAGAAAGTATATCCTCTGCACCAGAAACTAAAATTTAGATCTTCTACTCACACACACATTTGACAAGTAGGCAAAGCTCAGAAATGGGATTCTTTGGTAAAATGGTGTGGGAAGCTTGCCTAATCCTTGCAGTGGGCATATTTTTATCCTGTATTCTAATGTTATTTATTTCCTGTTTCCCAATTGTCCAAAAATGATATAAATAGCTCACAAAACCAGACAAAAATCTGGTCAAAGATAACACACATTGAATTGGTATGGCACAGGAGAACTTAAACACAGCCATTGAGAACTGAAAAGAAAGTCACGGGCGACAGCACCAGGGTCTCAGAAGTTTTTGATTGGTTGCACAATCCTATAAACAGCAAATCTACCCTCAATACTCTTTTACTTCTGTTGTACAGACATGATCATTTTTGGTACCAAATTGAGTATTGGCTAGAAGCAAAAAAAATGAACCAAGGGATCAGAAAACAAAAATTCTTCTTTCTGCTCTGGAAATCAGAGTATTGTGATGTTTCAGAGAAATATTATGGTGCTTGCTTCATTTAAGTTGTAAAGAACTTGAAGAGCCTCCTCTTCAGACTAGCTATTATCCGGTGTCATGTCCAAAGTAATCAGTGATAATTCTCATAGTTAGTTTGAGGAGGATGAAATAAGACTGTGTAGATGCACATCAAGTTTTAAAGAAACATTCACACATAGCTACAAGTGCCTTACACTCTTTTTTGATTCTTCTATAAAGAAAAGAATCCATACTGCTATTTCAGCTTCACTCTGTTATCAATTATAAATGTTTTACAGCTCAAGCACAAGATCAGTCAACCGAGGGGCTTAGTAAGTGTGTTATTTATACAGTTATTTGTTAAAATGAGCTTCATTGCATTACAGAATGTTAAGACAAATTGTTGTGCCCTTTAGATTCATTATAGATGACAAAATCCTAAATAAATCTTAAATAGGTATTCACCTTTCATCACACAGGAACATAAACGGTTAGATCTTATCAACAGGGGAGTCTTTTTAATCTTCTGCCTTTATTAACCACAGAAAAAAAAAATGATTTTTGATTTTCCTGCCTTTCTCTTTAAAAAGTCTTCCTTGTTGGGGGGGTCAAAGTAGACCCTCTTTCAAGTAAGGAACAAATCAATCTCTAGTGAAGGGAAGCCTAACTAGCTTTACTGACTCTGGCCTGCCAGGTCCTGTCTCATGGTGAGACATTAGCTAACCATCAAAGGCAAGCCAGCTTTTTATAAGGGTATTTTATTGTACAAAAGCAAGGACTGCATTATCTTATCATCTGGACTTGTAACTTCCTCCTCCATTCTGCTGCTACAGATTAAAAAAAAAAAAAAGACTTAGGATATAAATGTCATCTTCTGTGTCATTAACCCAAAATCTATTAGAATTTTATTAGAAAATAAGTACTAAGGCAATACGGCTACATTTCCTCCCTTATGCTGTGCTAAATCGCTTGTGAAAGTGATATATTATGATTCTTACACTGCATCTATTGCAAAATATGGAAGACAAGCCCACATACTGTGTACATTAAATGGTAATGTTAAATTGGCAATGAAGCAATGAACATCTCCCTAAATCTCCAAACAGGTTGTACAAATTTCCATTTTAGGTTACCAGTAAAGAATTTTTTTCCACCTAGGACTAAGCAAACTGTACTCGTAAGCTTCCTTGTTGGTATATCCAGCTCACAAGCTATTAACCTTTTATTTAGAGACAAGTTTTTAATGAATATCCACCAAAAAAAGAAAGTGCTGCTGTATTTCTATGCTTGGGGCAGGCAGTTTGCTCATTATTAAAAGCCAGGAAAGTCTTCAGAAAGAAAATACGTTTCTGAGCCAAGAATTTAGAGGCTATGAAATGTTATTAAGCTTCCTGCAAAGGAGAAAAGGTCTCAGTTTGGGTTTTTAAAAAAACACATATTGGAAAGCAGAAATCAGGAGGGATTCAATTTATTCCTGTGTAAGTGGCCAGCCCAAGGTTAAGCTAAGAGCTAAGCAAGGACTTCGGGCTACCTCCTTTTACCCAGGAGGCAGCATACAAAGAAACTGCAAGGGATAGACCCAAAACAGTGAGTTAAGCCTTTCTAGGGAGCATTTTGCTCACAGGTAAACTGTTGAATTCTCTGAATTAGTGAAGAAAAAGCCTCTAATCCTCGTAAGATGAAATTAAACCGTTCCTGGTGAAGCAGGAGTGTTCATCCTTAGCTACTTTCTCAGAAACTTTTTCAGAAAAAATTATATTTTCCAAGCAAGGATCTTTAGGAAAATGAGATACTTGATAAAAATCTATCCCCCTGCCTACCCTCTCAATTATTTTTTAAGTACTATAGACATGAAATAAAATATTTTTATTAAAATGTCAGCAAGCAAACAAAAAGTCTGAAGAGATATTCCACACCAAAGCCAAAATCAACAGTTCAGAAGAACTAAAGCAGAAGAGTTAACCCCCAGACTGTAATTTCTTTCCTAGGGAGACAGCAAAGTCTCTAGAGCTCTCTGTACAGAGGGAATACTGCAAAGTCTGGCATTACTTGATTTTATTGTTTTCGCTTCAGAGTAATAATAGCCCTTCTCTAAGACGGGGGACTGGATTTGTCCTTATAATATGACCTTTTTGTAGCCTATAAGCAGTGGGAAAAGGACAAACTCTGGCAGAAAATGGACAAGATCTCTGGCATTATGCTGGTGGAAAGTCAGGTTTTACCCATTCTCAGCTCCGAACTGCTCTGGAGAAAAGAGCATGGTGATCTTCACTTATCTGCTATGATCTGCCATTTCCAGAGCTCCTGCCGGGAACCCAGACAAAGTCTTCAACGTGCTTTTGCTTTTCTTGCAATGGTTGATCAATCCCTCCCCACTCCCAGGAGCAGAAGCAGCCCTTTTCCTTACCAGACCACAACAACAGCCACTCAATTTTCCTGCAGAAGCCCACAGCCTTCCTGCTCTTCTTGAGAACAGTCCATTCCCATGCCTGGTGGGGAGGACCCATAAGGTTGAACCCAACATCATTCCCTTT
>JAOXNG010000021.1:83703476-83715197 GCA_028566535.1 Scolopax minor
CTCTGAGGGAAGGGAAGACCACGGGCACTAAGGTGACCACAGAACAGGCAGTGCCCTGTCCTACCAGGGTGCTGACTGACCCACCACACCTGAGAAGAGGGAGCCCAATGACTGCGACAGGCATCAACCAGCAGCTGACCATCGGATAAGGGTGAATAAGTCAGACCTGGGGACCGTCCAGGAAGACCTTTTGGGAACAGAGGGAGGCAGGGATGGGGACCTGACTGGTGTATAGGTCTAGGGTCCCTCCAGAAAGTCCCATCAGGAAGCCAAGACAAGTGAAGACAGAACTACACCCAGCATATCTCAGTCAGAATGTCTGTGCTGAAATGGGGTTCCTTGCCCACAGGCAGGAAGTTCATGTGTGGTGACAGCAACAGAGGCCTTTGGGTGCCCTTATGGACCTGACATTGTCCTTTCAAAAGGCAGTAAATGCCAACACTAGCCAGACAGCTTCCAGGATGTTTTCTTAGTGTTTATAAAACAGAACACAGTTACAATCATCTGGAGCGCAGGACCATCAGTCAACCACATAACACATCATACTGAATCACATACCAGATATCAACCACAGCTTCAAGAACAGAAAGAGATTAAAGCAAAGAATGAGTTCACTCAGTGTTTACAATTTTTTTTTCAGCAAAATCCTGGAACCCCAAAACTTAGCAACACAGCATTTTATCATAAATTAGCAATAGTTTACTTACTAAGAAAAGATGGCAGAACTGCAATAACATAAGTACTAGTAATATCAAAACATGGAATACAGAGGAGGTTGTACTCCCAGGTATTTACTCAGTAACCTCTTAGGAGCTTTACATATGAATTATGTTGTGAAACAAGAGGTCAGTAATGAATAAAGCTGATAAAGAAGTATTGTAGCAGTTTATTAGAAATGTGGACCGTGTCAAGCCCCTTACTGAAATCATGAATGGAATAGCTAATGTAGCTATGAAAGAGCAATCGGAGCAGATCACTGAGTAGAAAAGACCCTCTTTATGTCGTGCTTAGGCACTAAGAACCACTCAGCCAACAGCCCTTTTCAGGTTGGGTGCCATTTCCAAGTGTTTTGTATTTCACTGTCAGAGACTGACACAGTCAAAGCCTAAAACTAAGACGATGGTGTCTGTTCTTCATCAAGTGCATGCCTAAATGTAGCTTTCAATCCCTTTTTTTTCCAAATTTATTCTTCATATAGTTTACCAAATACTCACTGCAAACACCTCCAGGTTACCAGTAGGGAAGAAAATGGAAAATGATTTGATATCTCACATTTCCTGTTGCCTCCAAGAGCTCTATAGCACCATGGTACCTCACCAATTCTCTTATAAACAGGGACAGCTTCAGACAAAGGCACAATTAACTATTATCTTGGGCAACAGACCTCTGAAAAGTGCAGATTTCCTATGAGTTTTATGCCCCCTTTGCCCATGCCAATGCCAGGGGCTGATGCTGATGCTGCTATGGTGGGTGGATGCGGCTGCCTGGGTTAGGAAAACCCATAACATCCATTACTCCCCAATCTCAGGTAACATCTCCCCCTGCTTCCTCACCCTGCCTCCCCCATCCCCGCTGCAGAAACAACCTGTCCTCCCAGGGGACAAATCCTGCTACTTCTGATGCTGCCCAAAAGACCAGAGCAGGTCCTTGGAGCGACAGGCAAGAACCACTAAACTGATCTTGGTGGAAATTTGCTGATGTGAAAGCGTTCTTCAGTGACACCACGCTGCATGCTGCCATAACCCAGTAATAACTGACTTGGCAAATTTCTTTTCCAGACAATCTAGCTCAAAAATGGCAGACTCCTTTTCTGTATTGTTTACCTGTTAGGGAGCAGGGAATAAATGAAGCATGCACGTGCATGTGCACAACTTTTGTATATTGGGAAAGTTACCTGTCCTTCACTTTCTCATTTATTAAACTCTTATTTTGACAGGTTCTTGCACACATGCTTGGACAATTTTTAGAAGTATCATCAATCTAACTGCAGTTGAGTTGCTCTCTCACCCCCCTGCTCAGACTGTGACTGAACAGTTTCTTTTAATAAATGAGTGATATAGCTGGGTGTTATCAACCTACTGTAACATTTAATAGATATTCATAACATATATTAATCATGGGCAAGTTTACAAAGGATTCAATCCTGCAAAGTGTGGAGAAACACTTGACTCTCCTTGAGGTCAGTGACAGCAGAAAGGTTGAGGATGTTGTCCTTACAGACACTGCATTACAACTGCCATGTCTCCCTTCTGGACATTGCAAAACTGAGCACAGTTTCCTGAAGAAATGCATGTGCTCGATGGGCAGTTTGTTTTAACAGTACCCTGTTCCTTGTGTACTGAAAGATTTATGTTTGTTTTAAAAACTGGACTACAAAAAGAAACCTTCCACCAAATTTACCCCAGGTACAGAAACCTGCCCTTAAACACAACTTTCTGCATTTTCTCTGGCTGCTTTGACTCAGAAAGATGCTGCCTGGCATATAAAAACCCATATAGAAAATAAGAATATTGGCAATCCTTTCCAGATACAGAAGTCAGAAAAACTTTGTGAATTAAAAATTAACCAAGTATATAAGAACAATAACACAGCTTCCTAAAATTTAGCAGCCTATTAGAGTGAAATATGGAATTACAATTAAGATTAATGGGAGCCAACTAGAATGAATTTCAATCAGTTTTATATTCAAAGTATGTGGGCTCCTTTTCATCATTTATGTGGCATTATCAAATCTAACATCATTATTGTTGTTTCTTCCCCATCACATCAAATATAAAGCATGCACACAGAAGACTCTGTTCCCACAAACACAATTCACCTTTTTTGACTTCTTCCCATAAAAGCAAACAGAAAAGAAAATCCTCCACTATGCAAATGTTTGAATACAAAGTACTACAGAACATATAAAATAAATTAGTCTCTACCATGCTATTAAAAGTATTAGGTCAATTATTGAACATGGAATTCTAAGAATAAAGTTCACATTCCTAACACGTAATAAAAGGAAAAGCAAACAAGAGTGTTTAATCCTAAGAATATATTGTAGTGGGGTATTCTTTTCACAGCAGGAAGGTGGCACACCTGAAATACACATAGTTGTGTTCACTAAAGACACACTAATTTATCTGATCTATTTATAGATATATTTGTTCTCTGCCTAGTGCTCAGTCATTTCTTGACATCAGCTAGCAACATTAGATATTTCACAACAGATTACAAAAGTTGCCACCCAAATTCTATACATTACAAGAGACAATGTTCTTTTCACCCCGTCACCACCTCAGTAGTTCTGTAGTTCATTTTCATCTCATGAATGTGAGTTTCATTACCACCTGCAGTCTTGCACCTTGGGTCTGGTAATCTGCTTCTTCACTCTCAAACTGAAGAGGTTACAGGTAAGGTTTTATAGCTCCACAGATTATACTGAACAACAAGCCTTTTCTTTACTTTTTTCCTGAGAGGGAAGTCTTGACTAGAGAGAAGCTTCATCATATGCCGTACTGAAAGTCGTGGGGCTGAATGTCACAAAATCTAAGTAGTTTTTCAGTCACTTTATTCCCCTGAACATTTCTGCAAGAATTTCAATGTGAAATTCTTACATCTCCGGAGTTCATGAAAAATTACTAGTAACCAGTCCTGGTTTGTGGGTTTGTTTTTTTTTTCTGGAAAGCAGAAAATTGAACCTAAACCTAGGTACAGGCCTAGGAATGGGATACTTGGGCAGGTAAAGGAGGTGACAACATGGTTCCAGACCAGTGTGAATAATAATATTCAAAACTATCTTCCTTTTCGCTTCTTCTATTTTTATACTTTGGATTCATTTGCTTGTAATGTCCTATGCTATAATTGTTTTGCTTCTGTAGCCCATGATGAAATGTCATATTAGATGATACTGTAAACTTGCAGAATATTTAACACCCATGAAAAAGCTATTCTTCACTCTCTTCTGGCTTCTATATGTTAATGTCTCCTTGTCTCCTTCGACATAATCTAGGTTATTTTAGGGGTTCTTTACCTCTGGACATGCTTTCAAATCTCATTATGCAAATCCAGGATATGACACATAGGCAAAAAAAGAATATATTCAAGTTATTAAACAAGAAATCTGATTTCTTTTCAAAGAGGAGTTAGATATACAGTAATAGAAATTAGAGCTGTTAACTGAGAATCAATTTTCTGGCTGTCAGTTTAACAAACAATAATAACAGTTTTTTAATCAATTCAGTTGGCTACCTGATGCTTCCTTCAACAAGAGGCATTTCTCATATGACAGGTTCTTGGGAGAAGAGATGACAAAGTCATTATACGTGGACAGAATGCCTGTAACAGGAGACACCCTGCTAACAACAGCCCCCTGTAAGAGCCCGGCTGAGATGCCCTGTGAGGGGGTCAGGCAGCAAGTGAAGGTGTCCAGGGCTGAGAGAGAAGAGGAAATGGGGGAAGTGTAGTTGTAAGGAGCAGAAAAAAAATCAGACGGTGCCAATAGGCTGCAGGATTTTGATTTGTAATTACAACTGGCAATCATTTTGAACTACTGCTGCTTTTTTTTAATTATTCAGCTTTGATTGCAACTACCAGCCAAAATCAACAGTCCTAATAACAGAGCTCAGAATCTTCTGATGAAACAGAAAAATTCCAGAGTTTGGAACCTAACCTTACAACCCTGAATTTTAACAGGAAAACTTATTAAAAAGGAAACCTTTGGATCACAGGTTGGGTGCCAATGTAGTCACAGCCCACAACTGTAAGAGTGAGGTTACAGTGTGGAAGGCTGAAATTTTCTTCTGGAAACTTAACTACAGCAAGCAAAGCCAGACTTTAACAAAGTGGCAACTAATTTAATGCACCATTTTGCTGCAGAGCCTAGTTTAGGGCAACTGGGTGTTCCAAGATGAATGAAAGCCTGAGGCTTTCTAAAATAGTGATATGTTTTTGAAAAGAGTTTCTGAAAAGATTTCTAACTCATTGAGAACCATCTGATGCACACAACAGAACTCCTCAGTCTTGTTAAGCATTCAGAAGTAGGCCAGGAGTGTATTGACATCTACCTACTACGTTCATCTACCATCACAGGCTCACACAGGATGCAAAAAGCCCATTTTGAGGTTGTGAAAAGGGGCTGCAAGCACATATTTGAGCATCTAAGTGGATATCAAGTCCATTTAGTCTTTTTCTGATAAACAACATGCATTTCACTTCACAGCTACTCTTGAGGAATAACCTCACCTTGAAAGGAAAACAAAAATAGAGTCAGCAAAATGTTATAGAAAATTGAACCGGAACTGACCTCAAGAATAGGTCTGATCCTTCTCCTCACTGAATAGTACTGAAGCCATGTATGTCAGAGGAGTTCCTCAGGTGGCTATCCCATAACCTTTCACAGCTTCTGCTACAGTTTTCCTGTCTTTGCTCTCATTATGTTATTCACAATATTTATTTCAACATAAATCCCCATGGTTCCGATTAAAACCTGTTATCTCTTGGTCTTTCCCAAAAGTTAGTACCCAAAACTGGGCATAATATTCCAAACAAGCCTTTATCGCAGCTTTACAATAGAGCAGGAGATGATTTCACATACCCTGTAGGTAATATTCCCATGTAATTCTCCTATTAACTCACAACAAAATTACATTTTTTAATCTTGTTCAGTATGTGATTCACTGCGACGGGAGATCCCGCCTAACCTCTTAATTCTCCAGTAAGGAGAATACTCAATTCTCTAACCTCTTATTCTCTCTCTGTGCTGATGTAAGAAGATTATTCCTATCCAAGCCTAATATCTTTAAATTCTTCTTGTTGAACTGCATTGTGCTGCCTTAGACTGCATCTTTAACTTGTCAAACTTTTTCTGAAGTCTAATCCTGTCCTCCAGTATGCTCCTTAAATGTTGGTATCATCTGAAAGTTCATGAAAATATCAAAAAGAAATAGTAAGCTTTTGATAACTACTTTCTAAATACAGTTTTCCAAACAGTGTCACACAAGTCTTGGGTTAATTAAATCTATAAAGTACTTTCTTAGCTAGTTTATAAAATGTCATGAGATACAGTTTCAGAATTTATCAGGAGAAAGCACCATGTTCTTTCCTGCTTCTTCCCTGTCCATAAGGGTAAGTATTATTTAGCTCTAGAAAGAAATTAGATAACTGACATAATTTTTTCTTGGCAAATCCATGATAGCTGTTAACTCATTTTTTTATTATCCTCCAGGTCTTTAAAAATTATTTGAATATTTGTTCCAATATTATTCTATAAATCAAAACTAAGCAGGCCACTCTATGATTTTTAGTTCCTCATGTCACCCTTTTTCAAAGGCAGATACCAAGTTTCTCTTTTCCAGTCTTTTGGAAACCTATTCATCTTCCGAGAATTATCAAAGATAATCACTAATAGCTCTAAGGTTGCTTCACATTACAGTGAATTTCCTGAGACATGAAATCTGTTTTCTTGCTGAAAACATCCAAGAGATAAATAATCTCTAACTGGCCTATCTCCTTTCTAATTTATGAGCAAAGCTGACCACTTTAGTGAAGAATGATATCAAAGAAGCCACTAAACATGACAACCATCTCAACTTCTTCTTTTGGCAGCTTATTTTTTTATTCTTTGAATAATGAATCTAGTTATCTCTTTGGTCTTTCTCTTGCTTCTAATATACATGAGAAGTTTTCTTACTAGCCTTTCTGTCCCTTGCTCCTTTAAATATGGTGATTATTGAGAATGTGATAACACAAGCATTAGTTCAAGTATCTGATGTAATAAGTACAAGGTACGTTGTGGTACTTTCAAGTGCAAGTCCAGTCAGCTGGACCAAGTAGATGCACAGCAGTCTGCCTTGGAGCAACCACTGGCATTTGCTGGCACATAGTGGAGTGGTCACAAGGGGAAAGAGAGCTTGCACTGTGTCACAAGCCAAGAAGAGGCAACATCAAAGAGAACAGCAGACAGCACTCTAACGTAGACCACCACATCATCTCCCTCCTTCTCCTCTTGTTGAGCACAGCGGAGGTCAAATGAAAGACTGAAAAGTGGGATAATTATGCATTCAGTGGCCTTACTGCACCTTGTGAGACATCCCACCCTGTTGTACCTACCTGCAGGTGTCCTTACTGAGCCTGGTGATGACTGCAGGTAGTGTTAGCCTGCTTCTAAGACCCAGGCAGACCATGAGGTGCAAATGGAGACTGGCTCCATTTCTCTCCGTTTTCTTGTCAGTTCCTCTGCCCATAGATGACAGAAAATCTCTCTCCACCATGCCTCCCCCTTTCTCTGAGCAATGCAATTGGAGCTGAGTCAGGGCAGATACTTTTTTCTTTGCTCTGATTGCACAATAATGAAAGGATGGGAAATAAAGACTAGCAACTTTTGAGATTAATCCCCCTTCTGTTCTCAGCTGTCAGACTTACTTATTTTTTTTCCTTTTTTTGACTAAATCAGGTCATTATTCTACAAGTCTTTACTCTGAATGAAAGATTAAATTCAGGTATTTTACTTTCATCAGGGCATAATATTCAGCACAGAATAATTGGCTATAGTTTCATCTGGATATTTGTATGGGGCCTCCTATCAAATTCCACTAGACCCTTATTGACCCTTTCTGTTTTGTTGAATTCCTTAGGATCTTACTGTAGCAGAGTCCTGGCAAACAGAATTTTGCACTCAATTATACCTATCTCCACATCTGAGATGTCATGTTTTCATGAAGCCTCTTTAAACAATCAAGAGAATTAAAGGGTCCTCAGGGAGGCTTTGTAATAAAAATAGTAATAGAAAAGAAAAAAAATCCATAACCTAAGTGTTTGTCCTTGACATAATCAGTGGTTTTTTTTCAACAATGAGAAGAAAAAAAGAGGAAGGAAAAAAAAAAAAGAAGCAGGAAATAAGAAAAGGCTTTCAGACAACATTTAACTGCTTCAAAGCCAACAATAAAAGTACCACAGTTAAACCAGAGGACTAAAAAGGCATAAGGTCATCAAAACCAAGTCTCATTGAGCCTGTGTATTTGGATAGATGTCATTTCCACTTTGTCTGTGCAAAGAGTGCTGTATTGTATATAGAGAGCAGAGCTCATCTGCCATAAAATTAAAAACAAAAAATACCTTCATTCCATTATGGTGGTTTTATGAGAAGCAGGCAGGTTTCTAATACGTGAATAGACTCTCTGGTGTGACTATTGAATCTACCTTGATGTGTCTTACTTTACTGATTACTTTACTGATAGTGTCTTTTTTTTCCAAAGACACTGTCACACAGGGAGCGTATTTTCTCAACCAAGAAAAACTGGCTTTATGCCACTTCTGCTCTACCAGAAATCGACCCAACAGTAGCTCTGGGATTTAATTTAAACAGAGAGAGACAAAGCATGACAAAAGCATGGAGCATAACAGCCAAGCATGGGCCTCTGCTAAAGCATAGGAGGTCTTTGCTGTTGCAACAAATCAGGACATTTCTAGACCTAGTGTTTCTGATGATGTTTTGCTTTGTTTTCTCTTTAAAAATATTATCAATTTAGAAGTAAAAGCCTACTATGAAATTCCCCTTCAGAGTTAATAAAAGGCAACTGGCTGATAAAAACTGGCTAGTAACTGGCTGATGCTTGGAGCCCTTGAAAATTTATGCCTCTTACACTAGTGCCTAAAACTGTTTATGAAACATTTTGCGTTATTTCTCTCAGAAGTCTCAGATTTTCATGATATAAAGGTTATGGAAGGAGTTCGTATCAGACTAGGTTCTGCACAGTCTATTTTGTTGAGTCCTTTGAACAAAGGAATGGGAACGGGTAGTATTTCAGTCACATCTTTAGCATATGCAGTGGAAAGGCGGGTTTAGTCCATGTGCTGTATGAAGTGGGCAGTCCGTTGAGTTTGGGCAGGACAGCCCCAGTTGCCAGAAATACTGCTTGGATCAGCAGCTGCTTTCCAACTCAGGCTTTTTCAAAAGATTGAGCTGCAATGCAATTGGAAGCAAGTTTAGGAAGCAGTGGTGCTGTTCATGGAGTAGATTATAACCCTTCTCTCTGGGGCTGCTATGGCCATTGCAAGGATGGCCGCTGAAAAGCTCCTGACAAAGCTTGTCAAAGCAGTAACTGACTTTAGCTCATATAAATACACAGGTTTGAAAGGGCCCATTCCGAGTTGTTTAACATGCAATTCACTAATCACTGTCACAGAAGTGGCCAACTGAAATTCTGCGATTCAGGCACCTGGGTGTTCCATGGGACCTTGTAATGAGTAGTAAGTTAGCATTTGGAGTTGTATACTTATTTAGAGACATTGGGTGTATAAGTAGGTGAGGATAGCCAAACACAAATTTACACTGCCTGATATTGTGAGCTGGCTAAAAGCCATAAAAGCTTCCCTGAACCGGAGCAAGTAATCTTTGGTTAGAACCAAAGCAGGTTGGCCTCTTTTCATCCCATAGGCATGTCTAGGGACACTCCTGATAAGGGTTTCAATGCAAATACAGTTCCAAATGTACCCTGGAGAGCAGTGGACTGTAGTGAAGTCAGACCAGACCTCTCAGCAAGCTCCTGAAGTCCTTCAGAGGCTTGTGAGATTTGTGAACCTCACAAACTTGCTTGTCTTTGAACATCTCAGGCAGGCAGGCAAACACTACACCACTATCAGAAACGCCGAATCAAATCAAAACTCTACTGAAAACTTCATGAAAGTCAGTGAGGAAATCCTTCTTGTGCTTGTTATTGGCAGCTGCAAGATAACCTTTATTTATAGTGCTCTGGGGACTTATTTAATAGGATGTAGTGACACTGATGAGGAGGATTGTTTATTGTTTATAGAGTTGCTTAAAGATGCAAGGCACTGCATAAATACTCTGGAAAGTATTGTTCCATGAAAAAGCTCTCAATTATGCATCAAAATCCTTCCTGCATCAAAATTATTCTGGACTTACTCTTTGCATCACAAACTACATCTGCAACGCTCAGAAGGTCTGACCATACCCATTATTTGACAGCAGCTAACATGCAGTCGGTGTAAGAGAATCATAGTTTCTAACTATATTCTAACATAGTACCAATAATCTGCAAGGCACAGTGATAATGGTCTTCACACTTCTAGAACATAAAAACACTGAGGAAGGCACAGGCTTATTTGATGGAATTTAAAAAAAAAAATTCAAATCCTTTGTTAAAGGACCATGGAACTTCCATTCTGAAGTGATAAAGTGATATGGTAAGGACTGCACGAGCAACAACAACCTTCTTGTTGATTTTGTATAAGCACATTAAAATATAGCATGCAATTAGTAGGCTATGTAGGGAGGAGCTCAGAAATTCCTTAAGTAATAAAAGACACAGTTGTGACCATAATCTCAGAAACAAATATTAAAGAAACTTTATGTACCCCAGAGGCAGGTCAGACAGCACAGAACAGAGTGCAAAAAACTATGGTGATCAACTCTTTTGCTCTTTAATTTTTGTCACTGGCACACCAAGTAATTATATTGATTACGGGATATTTCTGCCACTTCCTGCTCTCACTGAGTAGCTCCCTACTTTACACTAGGATGAGCAACAACACTGATTTAGTGATGAGTTAGACACAGGAATTATTCGTATGGCCTATAATGGAGCAATTCACACCAGAAACTGTTCACAAGGGAAGGACCTGCTGTTTGTCCCACAAACCCTTTCAGCTTGTGTTCTATAAATTACACTTCTATAAAATCCTGGGTTTTTCCATTTTCTTTATGTCTACTGAATATAAATTTTTATATATTTGAAGCCTGTTCTACCAAATACAACTAAAATAATTTTCCTTCGTGCTGCTTTTTTCTCTAAGCTCCAGGTTCCAGGGTCCAACATTTCCCAGAGGAAACTAGGAAAACTAGTTTGCAATGAATCAATAACCCCTAATCAACAGAGCAGGACAGACATCTCTAGAGGCTGATTTTAAATATCTACCACAGGGTAAAATAAATCTTTCCCAGGAGACATCCATTCTCCTGTTTCAGCTACAGAGGTGGTCACTCAGACCAGGCATCTGATTTCTGGTGACTAATGTGAAGGACACAGAGTGCCACCACCATTGGGCTCAACTGAACTAAGCTACAGCAGAGTTGTACTGAGCCCACGACCTATTAACAGGACACTGTAAAGGAAACTAAGAGTCTAGGAAGCTGCAATGCTGTCTTTCTGGAGTCAGTAATCTAATTTATTTTTATTTTTTTTAATGGGGAGGAGAAAGAGATAAATGATTATCTTGTGGGAGACACAGGAACAGAACAAAGAGTCTTTTTGGGTTTTACTGCAGCTACAGACAGCAATCTTCAGTGATCTAACTCCTCAAAAAAGATTTTGTAATCCCAAAAAGATTTTCTGGGAAACTCTTCTGGGCAAATTCATCTGGGGTGTATTAAGACAAATCCAGTTATACTGATCTATTACTTCTGTCTGAGCACTTAGTTTTCTTCAATTTAGTAACAACATAAGGGAGTAGGAAAATGTTTAAGCAATGAGACATGACATACTATACCACGCTGTAGTGTTGATTAATTTGTATCCTGGGTGGATGGGGAGTTAGAAAAGTGCCTACACCATATGTGGCGAGCGCATTAATCAGTATTAACGTGTATTAACAGGTACAGAGAGAGGGTACTGAAGATGAGCTAGTTTGGGAGTCCAGTCCTGCTGTGATGCCAATGGGGGACAGAATCCCGTTGACACAAGGATTCAGCCTGACCTCTGAGGCTGTGACGTTAGAAAA